>WOXC01009812.1:0-197500 GCA_011680675.1 Gymnobelideus leadbeateri | reverse complement strand
TTCAATATTGTGGAAACACAATCAGAATAGCCCAGGACCTGGCGGCTTCTACACTGAGGGATCAAAGGGCATGGAATATGATATTCCAGAGGGCAAAAGAGCTGGGACTGAACCCAAGGGTCACCTACTCAGCAAAACTGAGTATTTTGTTTCAGGGGAAAATATGGTCATTCCGTGGAATAGAGGACTTTCAAGCATTCTTGAGGAAAAAACCAGAGTTGAACAGAAAATTTGACATCCAGACACAAGAAGCAAGAGATGCCTGAGAAGGTAATCAGGGAAAAGAAATCAAAAGGAATTTATCAAAGTTGAACTATTTACATTCCTATATGGAAAAGCAATAACTGTGACTGATGATATTTTTCTCACTATGAAAATAATGGAAGGGGGTGTGGTTATATGAATACATATGTGAATGTGTGTGTATATGGTTACAGTTATATATGGATAGAGAGCATAGATTGAATTTGTTGAGAAGGGAGAATACTCAAGGGATGAAATTATGAGGTGAGAGAGGAAAGTGGCAAGAGGAGATGGGGAGAGACAGGGTAGGGTAAACTATCTCATGTAGAAGAAGCAAGGGGAAGTGGTTGCAAGGGAGGGGGAGATTAGGAAGGCAGAGGGGGCAGAACCACATTCTCATTGGGTTTGGTTCAGGGAGAGAGTGACATGCATGCTGGATGGGATGTCTCAACCTGCAGCGGAGTGGGGAGAGGGGGGATGGTGGATGGTGAGGCACCCTTGGGGGTAGGGGAGGTTGGAGGTGCCCACTATAGAAGGGGGATGGGATCGTGTGGGGAGTGGATGAGTGGGAGGGAATTGTAGACGTACTTGTACAGTATATCTACTATGATAATGTTTTGCATAGCTAGACATGTACAGCATATACTGGGTTTCTTGTTTCCCCAGAGGGTGTGGGTGACAGGGGAGGAGGGAGATGGATCTGAAATTCGAGGTCTTAACATTAAATGTTTCAAATATACATGAAAACCTCAAATGGGGCGGCTAGGTGGCGCAGTGAGTAGAGCATCGGCCCTGGAGTCAGAAGGACCTGAGTTCGAATCCAGCCTCAGACATTTAACACACACAAACAAAAAACTACTTGTGTGACTTTGGGCAAGTTCCTAAACCCCAATTGCCCTCCAAAAAGAAAAAAGAAAAAACCTCAAACAAGTCTCCTTTTCTGGAGTAAGAAGGACCCTCACAAATTTCCTCCTAATTTTTTTTGCTAGGCTCCCCATTCTGTTAATTCTAAGTCTAGTATTTAGTTGCATATCTCCAACAAACTATTAGACATTTCCATTTAGCTGTCTCATCATTCTTTATAGATCTCTCCAGGAGTCATCACCTGGCAACAGGCTTGTGTCTTTATTTAAGTCTTACGGTCACCATAAACTCAATCGAGTTTATCATGTTCCCCTGAAAACTAGCCTTGTCTCCAACATTCTCATAACAGTCTCCCAATCACCTAGTCATAGAACTTATTTTGTCCCTTTTTTCCACTCCCTTTGCATCAGTTTCTAAATCTTTATCATTCTTCCTTTAAAGAATCTAAAAAAAATTGGGGCAGCTAGGTGGTGCAGTGAATAAAGCACCGGCCCTGGAGTCAGGAGGACCTGAGTTCAAATTTGGCCTCACACATTTGACACAAAAACTAGCCGTGTGACCTCAGGCAAGTCACTTAACCCCAATTGCCCTCCAAAAGGCCAAATAAATAACCCCCCAAAAATCTAATCTTTATTCTTTCAGGTACCATTCACGTCTGGTCAATACCCCACTTTCACCTGTATCATAATGCTAATCTTCCCCAAATCCCAGGTTCTGTTCCTTCCAATCCATCCTGGCATATTGCTACCAGATTCTATGTCATTCCTTAATTTTAAATTTTAAGTGACTCCTTATATATGAAGTCTAAACTTCTGTTAGACTACCAGGGTCTTCTGAAATTTACCTATGATCTCTCTATTAAATCCTATTTGCTACTATACCCAACATAATAGCCCTCCTCCCAGCCCACTGATCTGATTTCCAAGCATTATTGTTTCTGGAACACACATCCTTGGAGATTTCCTACTTCGTGCCTTCATGATCTTGGAATGGTGTTCCTTTCTTCTCCATCTAACTCAGTCAAACCAATCCTCCAATTCCCACTTCAAGCTGCACTTCCTCCACTTAGATTTTCTTTCACTGAGGTCACCCTATTCTCTAAAGTCACACCTCAAGTTCACATTTAGTTATTTGCTGTCATATTGCTCTTCCTTCTGTTTCGTGAGTTATTTAGTAATCTTTCCAACTAAATCACCAGATCCTTGAAGGCAGTACCTATGTCTTTATCCTTAACAAGTTAACGCAGTACACATTATGCAGAAGAGACTTAAATATTTTTCAAATGAATTATAATTACATATAATTACATGCCCACATAAGAGCTGGGGATGTTTGGCCAGTAAAGAAAAGATGGAGGTTGGGGAGGAAAGATTATTTTAAGGACTGTCTACTGAAGAGGGATCAAACTTGCTGTGCATGGCACCAGAGGGGAGAGGGTGGAAAACTGGTAGAAGTTGCATTAAGGAAAAATTAGTCATAATATAAATAACAACTTCCAAAAGTGGCCTGAAATAGCAGGGTAATGCGTTGTCTCTTATAGCCAAATATTAAATGACTATGTACTGAGTCTGATAAAGGGTTCTTATTCAAATACAGATTGAACTAGATGGCACCTAAACAATTCCCTTCATTAGAGAAACTAAAAATTATATGCAAATGTGAATTTCTTGAAGTCATTGCTTTTAACCTACTATAAACCTGCTGGTTAAATGAAAAGATGATTATGTCAACATCTAAAAGGTAATAGAATGATAAACAATATACATCATGTTTTATTAAACAAATTATGTCAGACAAACTGGGATACTACTACTATCTGATTACAAAGGTAGGAGACAGACAATGCAGCTGTAAAAACTTAAGTATCTGGCATGATGCCACAAAAAGGCTTCTTGGAAAAGCAGTATTAGTTTCTGTTTTGAAACAGGACTGTCACATGAATGGAAAACCTGCTAAAGGAGCATGATAAATAGTACTGAAAACGAGGTTGTGAATAACAATTAGTGTCTGCTTCATTTTATTTTCATCTTCAGTAACCATACCGGAAAGGTCATATGGTGTTTTCCACCTAGTTGAAGGCCTGAAAAAAATCTAATAAGCTATCTGAAATTAAGTTTGTACAAACTCAATAGAGTCCACGAGAGAAATTAAGCAAAGTCCACAAGCAGAGGATACTTGGTAAAGTGCAAAAACCAACCAGGAACAGTGGCAAACTTCTGGATTCACATGGAAAAAATCTTGAGCAAGTCACTTAATCTCCCTCGGACATCCATAAAATGAGGGCGAAGCTGAATTAAACGGCCCTTGTTAGTTATAGATCTATGACCCTATGAATCCACAATTGTTCATATACAGTTGACTATTTTACAGACTGGTAATTAGCTCTCCCTTCTCCCTCTGACACTGGTTAAAACATGCCAAGAGTCCACAAGTACTCATTAAGGCACCTCAATTTTAGAAAAAGATCAGTCAATTGCATGGCAGTCAGAGAAGAGATTTCGATTCAAAGCTATGTGAAATGAATGGATCTTGGAAAAGAATACACAAACTAAAGAACAGTATTTGTTGGTTCTCAAGGATTTAAATTACTTCAAATTGTTCAAGTTAATTAAATTAAGCAAAGAACATGATGTTGTTTTCAAAGAAAGTAAATTAAAGGTTAAGGGTACCAAATTTAGCAAGTGGAAAAACCAAGTTCTTTGAATTATTTTAAATTAGACAGAGGAAACAAATATCCTACAGGAAACTGAATTCTTTTGAGCCAGGAAAAAAAATGTGGCTGGAGGCTCTCAAAAGTTTCAGTGTTAGTTTAGCTTTCTTGAGTACTAAAGTATGATCATAGGTATCCGATACCACAAACTGAAAGATTAGTAAATAAAGCTTTTGCAAACACATTTAAGATTTCTTATACCCAACTCCTCCCCAATATCCCTGGTTACTCTCCAAACTTTTCACAAAGGGAAAATACCTTGGTATTCAATCACTATTACCCAATTCCTCCACCCCATCCCACAAGTTTTGGCTGGACTATTATTTTCAGGCAATAGTTGTGTTCCTTTTTGAAAAAACAAGTAAACTCCCAATATGTGGCATGAGGTACCAGAAATGTACATCTACCAACAATAATAAAACAATATGCCTGGAGCAGAATTTGCATAGTGATCTTCCTATGTAATAGGAAGCATCCAATTACCAGAATTTCATTTTGCATTCACCAGGAATATTACAGTATCAATGAGAATCTGTGGGAAATTAAGTCATTTCCCTTTGACGGGCAATAGAAAGAGAAGAGTCATGAGAGCACAAATATAAAGTAAGCAAAGATGACTTCAGAAGGATTTCTTTTGTCAAAATTAGATAGATCCATGAAAAGTTACTCATTCAGCAAAGCAGACTCTCACACAGACTGTGTGGGCATACTTTTTTCTAGAATAGTTAATTGCCTTTTATTAGAAAAAAAGTTTATTTGACTATTTACATAATTTTATTGCTGTGTATTACAACCAAAAACTTACTTTTAACCAGTTTGTAGAATTCATCCAGCAATGTAAGAAACAGAAATCATTTTTTAAAAGATGGCGACGTGGCTGAATATATTTGAAACTCAAGAGTATTTTATGAATAAGAAAAAAAATCCTTCAAAGCTAAATTTATTTCTTGCTGCATATAATCTTTCTTTCTTCCATTTTCAGAAGGTAACAGAATCCATTTGTCTTTTCAATAAATATCAAACTAACTGGCAATAAAATAGATTCCATGAACCAGAGATGCAAGAAAAAGCAGCACTGGCTAATTATTCCTGTAGTCCAATGAATTCTTTAGTCCAAGGAGATGATGTCTGGAATGTTGTTCCCACTGCTGGTTATAACCCCAGTTTCACTCCTGCCTGATGAAGTAACATGAGTGTTGCTTTCTTGGGGGCTTGTGGATGTGATGATGTTTCCAGCTGTGCTGCTTGTTGACAGTGTTGAGGAGAGACTATCCAAAAACATAGGAGGACAGTACTGCTTGAAACAAACAATGATGATGATGAGATTACACTGGCTTTAAACAGAACAGAGAACTTCACATTATTTCAGTGTTTTCTACCAAGCAGAGAAGAAAATCTTCCCAAGGCTTTCTTCATAAGGTGGCATTAGTTTACATAATATTTTTTAATTATTACTTATAACTGAATTAGAAAGTCCTACTAATATCATCAATGACCAGTTTACCTAAAAGCTCAAAATATGCACTGAATAAATATTTGTTAATTGAGCATTAGCCAGACAATTCTGGATAATTGTTAAAGTAAAAAACAGAGAGCAGCTGATAATTAACATGGCTTAAAGGAGTATCTTACAAATTCTGGAAGAATACATAGTTATCTTCAATGATGCTAATTAAACTAATTTGCCTTTAAAGTTGCCCTCAAATGCAACCTTCCCTATGAATCTTTCCAATTCTCCCATTTAGTAATCATTTTCCCTCTTAGACTTCAAATAGGACTTGTTTCTATTATGTTGTTATAAGACTGTGCACTGCTTGAAGGGAGGAATCATATCTTATCTAAACTTTGTCTTTTACTCAACGTACAGAATACTGCTCTACATACATTAGGCATTTACCAAATGTAACTAAACTTAACTGAATATTGTACTTGTATCTTCTAGTTAAGGCTAAGGTTGTACACAACATGACCCCAGTGGGGCCTTTTCAATATTGCTCGACAATCCTTCTCTGCTCTTCTTTCCTCTTCCTGCCTTTCTCACATCTATTCTCTTTGCAAGGTCCTCAGCCAAAAAGCACCTCCCCACAATTTAGAACATAAATGACCTTCCATACTTCTTTGTAACAACTAATACTATCTGAATGGATGGTCACCTCTTCATTACTTAAAATATTCCAAGACCATTCTCCATGTTCTTCTTTTTCCCTCTTACCTCAAAGAAAAAGGCATCTGCCACTCCTTATACCTTGGGGACAAGCACTTTACCTGAACCTTTGATCCCATCTAACTTAATTTTTCATGAAGCAGGGAGCACTGTAGCTAAACCTCTTACCCTCCCTAAAGACTAACAGAGAGTAGATATTTAGTAAATGTGTGCTGTACTGAAAGCTGGCCTGCTGATTTGAGTTGTGACACATACTTACTGACAAAAAATAACTAAACCACTCCTAAAATAAAATGTCCACTCAGATACTACATAGTAAGAGTAAGAAATGTTTAAAAGCTATAGTTAGATATTATATGACCTGTGTATTTCATGTATAATGAATAGTTTATTAAAAACTATTAAAACAAATAAAAATCTACAATGCACAGAATAAAGAGATACCCTAGTTTTTATTGCAAGTGTAAAGATTTCTGAAAGGAAATATGTAGGCTTCTTTCATAAGTATTATGCTGGCCATACATGGTACCTATTTTAAGAAAATGGATTATTTTCACTATTAAGAAACATCTGGGCTCATCAGAAAAAAATGATAAAGTGAATTTGTAAAGTTTCTAAGTAACTTCTCATAACTATAACTGCAATTATCAAATATCTAAAAGTACAGAAGAACATGGGGGTAAAGGAGGGAATTAAGTCTCAATTTCTCAAATAATAGGGGGAAAGTCTTTTAAATATCACAATCTCTTTGTATTCCTCAAGTCCTAACTTTATTATTAAAGTTCCCTTCTTGGTTTTTTTTTTTAATCTGCTTTAGTAAAAGTTTGTGTCATCTTTTATTTGCAAAATGGTTGCTATAGATATGTTATTAGCAAGTAACATCTTTAATTTTCTAAATTACTGGAAATGGCTTTGGGGTGATCTAGACATTTTATGTTAATCACTTTGTTCCTCTTGTTTACCCTTCCAATGGAATGTATTTGTTGATTGGCTTACATGAAAATGAACTTTCACTATGACTATCTTCTCAACAAACTACCATCAGCTACAAAGTTTATTCAATAGAACTCAGTAATTCAATTTTCACTCCCTGGAGCCGATTAATCTGATCCAAAGAGATGTTCACAATGAAACATGTAACCCCTTCAAGTCTAAAGGATAACCTATAATTTGTATAGATAATTTTGGCCCAGAACTTAATGATACAGTAGTTACTAGAAAGTGAAAACTCTTCCTACAGGGAACGACTTGAAATGCTTCTAAGTGCAGGCCCAATATTCCCATTGCTCAAACCTGAGATGGTCAAGGACACAGTATCAAAGTATAAGAGAGGCAGATTTTATGTCATTGCGTAACTGAGTAAGAGTTAGTAGATCTCTTCTGCAAATGTTTTTTCTCACCCCTTCCCCTTTCTTATTTACTTCCTTTTCTTTCTTCTCTTTGGTCAAGGCCCTAAACCTGGTTCTGGAATGCATGGCTATTGCTATGCCTGAACCATGACAATCTAGCAGAGAGGTTACTTGCTATCTTAAATAGAGAAAAACAGTGTATAAAGGTTGGCCTACTGTAATCAGAGATACTTTACACGACAGTTTTATAAACATGGTTGAGTAAATCCTATTGTTCAGGTTTCTCAGCTTTCTGTGTACTATGTGGTATATTTCTAATCCTAGGTCAGTTTTACCTGGCCATGTAACAAACCCCCAGGCTACATTCACCTCACATTCCTGGCTTCTTCATGCTCAGGAAATATACACATGCTTTTAAGCTAAGGATATATTAAAAAATTATATAACAGTTAATGAAGGTTAAATTACCTCAATTAGCATGAACAAATGAGTTACCAGCTCTAAAGTTATACTACTTGTCAAAATAACAAATTTGGTCTCTTAATTTAAAGCATCATAACCAAATGAAATGCAAATTAATTGCTAAACCGAGGTAACATACCTGTGGATCAACTGGAATTAGGGAAAGAAAATCCAAACCTAAAATTAAAATGATATGTTAGCAGTAATCATTTCTATTTAGAAGACAGGAATTAATTCTAAAAACCCTCATTTTTCTAAGTCATTTAATATTAACTGAAACTAGGAGGCAGCTAACTAGAGATAGAGTGCTGGGCCTGGAATCAGTAAGATCTGAGTTCAAAGCCAGACTCAAGCATTGTAATCCTGGGAAAGTCACAACCTCTGTTTACTTTAATCCACTGGAGAAAGAAATGGCAAGCCACTCCAAAATCTTTGTCAAGAAAACCTCATTGGGGCGGCTAGGTGGTGCAGTGAGTAGAGCATCAGCCCTGGACTCAGAAGGACCTGAGTTCGGATCCAGCCTCAGACACTTAACGCACACACAAACAAAAACCTAGCCTGTGACCTTGGGCAAGTTACTTAACCCCAATTGCCCTCCAAAAAGCAAAAAAAAAAAAGCAAGAAAAGAAAAGAAAAGAAAAGAAAAGAAAACCTCATGGACAGTATGTTCCACAAGGTTGAGAAGAGTTCAATAAGATAGAAAAACAACTAAGTAAAACTGATTAATACTTAACCTATTAGAACTAGTACGGTATTCTCTACACTACTTCACAAAAACTTGGGGAAGTATCTCTAAAACATATTAAGAACACGTTAAAGTTCCCCACACAAGTGACATATACATCTCCCTGCCCAAATGTTTCAAAGGAAACTTCAAAAAAATTCTCAATTTTTAAACATTTTGTGTAGAGCATATCGGATAAGTAGGCCAGTCATTTACACAATGCATTTAAATTAGCACAAACCTAGAGCCACTGAATCTAGAGAAAATTAAGCAGTGACAAAAGACACTCAACTACACTCAAAATTTACAATAAGAATTGAAAATAAAGATCAACCTACCAGTCCTGTTCATTTTCCATTCATTTCCATTCTACAAACATTAAGCAATTATTATGTGCAAAGCTAGGTGCTAGGGATATAGGCTGCTAATGGTACAGGCAATCTGAAAGTCTCCCACAGCCCCTAAGCTCAGAAGAGCTGTGGTCATTAATTTTCAAAGTAGCACCAGCAAGAGCAGCTTAATTGTTTTTATATAAGGCCCTGGCATACTGTAATGCAGGACCTAGAGATGTGTAGGACTGACATGGGGCATAAAGAAAAAGACTTCACCTCTCTGCCTAATATATATGAATTTCATATATATTCAGTATCTTTATGTTATGTATGTTACTGGCACACATAGGTGTGGATGTGAATGTGTATATACATGCATGCATCTATCTATGGGGCTTCTATTTCTTTGATACTTGCTCCCCATTTCCAGGTAGGAGCAGTGTTTTTCACACCATGTATATTTATATAACAGGTGATAAATGGGATTCAAAGCTGATGAACTTTAAAAGTTATCTGCTATGCATATAATTTTAGCAGCTTTAAACGACACCCTTCCAGGTTACTGTTTGTAAAAGTTTCCAAAAGTATTTCCAAATAAATGATATCAATTTTTCAGTCCTGGAAGACCTCTGAGATCACTTAATCCAATCCTCTCAGAAAACTAAAGACCTCAGAAGATAGAAGTGATTTGCTTAATTACTATGACTATGAGCAGGAGAACCAAAACTAAAACCTAGGTCTCCTAATTTTCAATTCAAAATTTTTGCCAAAACATCATGATTTGAATATAATGAGCTAAATAGAATCTATGGAACTCAATAAGTGTCCAAATCATATAGGGCCAGAGCAACAAAAATTGAACAAATCTCTGGAACAAATGCTTTGATAAAACAGCATGATCAAAATTCAGGAGAAAATTAGTACTTTATAATAAAAACCTTAATCATTTCAGTTGTGTCTGACTCTTCAAATGACTCCATTCGGGGTTTGCTTGGAAAAGATCCTAGAGTAATTTGCCATTTCTTTCTCCAGTGCACTTTACAGATTAAGAAAACGGAGGCAAATAGACTTGCCTGGAGTCACTTAATATCTGTGGCTGGATTTGAACTTAGATCTTTCTGACTCTAACCCCGGTGCTCTATCCACTGCACCACCAAAAAACTCAATTTAAAAAAAAAAAAAACCTAGTGGCAGCTAGGTAGTACAGTGAATAGAGCACCGGCCTGGGAGTCAGGAGGACCTGAGTTCAAATCTGGTCTCAGACACTTAACACAAAACTAGCTGTGTAACCTTGGGCAAGTCACTTAACCCCAATTGCCCTCCAAAAAGAAGGAAGGAAGGAAGGAAGGAAGGAAGGAAGGAAGGAAGGAAGGAAGGAAGGAAGGAAGGAAGGAAGGAAGGAAGGAAGGAAGGAAGGAGGGAAGGAAGGAGGGAAGGAAGGAAGGAAGGAAGGAAGGAAGGAAGGAAGGAAGGAAGGAAGGAAGGAAGGAAGGAAGGAAGGAAGGAAGGAAGGAAGGAAGGAAGGAAGGAAGGAAAAGAAAGAAAAACTTAGGCCAGATTACTTTCATGTTCTTTCAATAAATAAAAGTGAAAAGAAAGGACTATAGCTCATGAAATGTATCCTGGAGAGAAGGCAAAGTGGTAGTAACTTATGTAAAACTCAAAGATAAAATGTATTATCTAACACAAGGGTGCCTGTGTGCTCTGAGTGGGGAGAAATTTGAGAAGGGCAGCATCCATTTGAAAATATGAATTTCACCTGGGAAATCTTATTACCCAGACAATTTAAGCAGCCTCAGTTATATTTCTAAATGTTATAGCTGACATTCACAGAAAAAGACAAATTTAAATGTCAAGCAATTTTGACTGTGGAACCAGCTGGTACATCCTACCCCTTTTAAGAAAACAGGATGAACAGGGTAAAGCAGGAGGGGAGAATAACACAGTACTTGTGCAGTCTTTATAATGAATAAAGAATATGCTGACACATTCTACTGATAATACAAACTTTTATTCTTACCTCTTATACAGCTAACAAGTAAATTCTTCATAAACAATAATATATATTATATGAGAGAGAGAGAGAGAGAGAGAGAGAGAGAGAGAGAGAGAGAGAGAGAGAGAGAGAGAGAGAGAGAGAAGAAGAGAGAGAGGGGGCGGCGGCTAGGTGGCGCAGTGAGTAGAGCACCGGCCCTGGAGTCAGAAGAACCTGAGTTCGGATCCGGCCTCAGACACTTAACCCATACAAAACAAACCAAAAAAAAAACCTAGCCGTGTGACCTTGGGCAAGTTACTTAACCCCGATTTGCCCTCCAAAAAAAAAAAAAAAGAAAGAAAAAAAAGAGAGAGAGAGAGGGAGAGAGAGAGAGAGAGAGAGAGGGAGAGAGAGTGTGCGTCTGTCTGTATGTGTGTGTGTGTGATGTATCCTCAATCAGGGAGTGATCTTTGTGTGCTCTGAAAGTTCTGGGAAGACCGTGATGATAGTAGCTTACATTGATAACATTTTACATCTATTACTTCATTTAATATTTGGAACAATCCTGTAAACTAGGCAAGATAAATATAATTAACTGTACTCTAGATGAGGCTGAGTGACTTGTAAAAGGTCACAGAATTTATATGTGGAAGACTAAGACCTGAGATTGAACAATCATCTGGCTTTACATACAGTTTCTTACCACTACTTCACCTGCCTTCCTCCAAGGGATCAAGACACAACCTGTAAAAATAACTAATAGATGTCACCTATAAACCTTGAAAAATGTATTTCATCTAAAATTATTAATTAGTTGGATATCACTTAGGGGAAGAAGCATTTATTAAGTGCTCACTATGGGCCAGGTACCGTGCTAATCGTTTTCTCAACATTATCTCATTTAATCCTTGGAACAATTCTGGAAAGTACATGATGTTTTTAGACCACTTTACAACAGAGAAAACTGAGGCAGATGGAGGTTAAATGACTTGCTCAGGGTTACACAGTTAATAAGCTAATGGCCCCCATTAACAGCTAGATCACAGATTCCCTGATGAAATGTAAGATTAAAATTTAAATAGCTAATACTGCTGCTCTAAAAATAAGTTTGTTTTTAAAAATGCACTTTTCAGTAAGAGAGGAAAATCTTAACAAGATACATTACCTGGCAAATCTGAGGAAATACTTGATATTGGAGTGTGGTGGAATGGCACTGAGTAATCTGTTAATGAAGGTGGAATAGCAGCATCCGCAGTCACATTGGGCACCCTGACAGTAGATGGCTGGTACATGAGAACCCTGTTTTAAACAGTATGAAAAATTACAAGCAATTTGGCTGTTAGTTTACAGGAGAGAAGAACAGCACCACTGGTCATTCTCAGTGGCAACACAACTATACAGTGGCTACTCACAACATTGTACTGCATTTCTAATCTCATCTTTCATAAGTCTTCATTATAACATGAATGTATCTTGTTTCTCAGCAGCAACTGTGACATAAGAGCAAGCTGGCATTAAGAGAAAGTACAGTGCTGGAGTCATTAAGATATTTTCATCCAATAATAGAAACATATAAATGCACAGGTAGATACATACACACATATTAGACATATGCTTTCATTGACATATGTGTGCCTGTAGAAGGAAATTTATTTTGAATAGCTCAGCCAGAAAAATTTTCTCAATTCTGACCGGTTCTGATCCTACCATAGTGAACAGAGATCTGGTTTGCCTCAGTAAGACACTTAACCCGAAACTCACATGGGACATGGTGTGACAAACGAATGCTAAGCAGAGTCCATGTCAGGCTAACGTTTGAGACCTATGTGCCACCTCATCTTCTGGAAGATCTGCACTTTTCAAATAAACCTTTTGGCTACTAAAAATACAAATTAAACAGATGAAATATTACTATCATTTCAGTATGAACCACAGTTAAAAATATTCATGCTTAACAAGATTTTCTTTCATTCCTCTAAATTCTTGATAACTGTTTTCCTTTTGTTGTCTAAATTAAACGTATTCTCACTTAAGCCATGACAATTCACGGGACATTCACAAGCAAGAAACACATCTTGAATACATTCAAAAGCTTCATAATTGCTTTTTGCCCACAAAGCTGGTAGCAGCCATCTTGCCAATGATTAACACTGCTAGAGACAAAAGCATCAAAAGAATACAAAACGTCAGTCAAATGCTGTAAGAAATACTGAATCCTGAAAGAAGGAATCCTAAAGATCATCTAGTCAAGCCCCTCCTTTTCTAAAAAAGGATACTGAAGTCACAAGTAGCAAAATGGTTTGACCAAAGTCACACAGATGAGTTAGCAGCAAAGTTGAAGTTAGACCCAAAGTGTCTTGTTCCGAGTTCCTTCCACAGTACCCCACTGATATGTGACTACTATTTAAACAACTAAATAATGAAGGTAAGAACCAATAACCTAGAAATAAAATGGTTTGTAAGTTTTTACTACTCTAAGGGGTTATCTCAGCAACAGGGTTACAACCAGGGTAGTAGCTGATTTCAAAATGAAAAGAAATGCATCTCTTGGTTGTGCAGGCAGTGAAAACAAATGATGCCAGGACCTTCTTTGAAAACAGTAGCTTAGAGATCACATAGTTACTTAAATTAATTCATTCAACAAGTTTCCTATTAAGTACTTACTACCTGCAAGGCACTGTGGCAGACACTGGGGATACAGAGATTAAAGAAAAACTAGTCAAGGAATTTAAATTCTATGGGGTTAAACAGACCTTTTGGGGAACAAACTCAGTAGAATATATTTAAGGGCAACAGACAGAGCTTTTACGGGATGAGAGCAAAGGTTGCCTATCAAAATACGACCTTATTTAGTTAGGAATAAAGATTCTCCACAGGATGCCATCGGATGATCTGCTGAAAAGCACTCACTATGATGAAGTCATATTGAACAAGGTAGGAAAAAGCAATGGGGTAAGAATGCAGACATAGAGCTAAGCACACTTTTTATTTAAAGCTTATTTTTTTCTTCCTTGAGGCAACTTAAATGTCGATCTTGAGGAACGTAACTGAAATTTAGATAAAATTTTAATGCTTAAAGATTTGACTTCCTTTTTAAAAAAATCATTCTTTTTTAAAAAAATCATTCTTAAAAGCCTATCAGATTACATGCAGTTTTTAACAAAAATCTCTGGTATTAAGGGGTACAAAAATACTTCATCTGTTTTCCTTTCTCTTCCTTTACCTGAGTTCCTCACAAGCTGGAGGAATTTTTCTTTCAATCAGCGTCTCAACCTAAACATCCTGGTTTTTATTTAGGCAACAACTTCCTCCCTTATATTGGCCCTTATTCTCTAACTGTACAGATGGCAGAGTATTTTGACAGCAACGGATTTGGATGATCTTTCCTGTACAATCAGTGAAGACCTGCACCTACATTTAAAGTTGTGCTCTGAGAACACCACACACACACTTCAAAGTTAAAACATGTTTAGGGTTCTGACTATACTACCAAACTGTGACATGCATGATTAATATGGGTGAGAATACATGTTTCAGTCCAGGGGGCAAAAGTTACTTATTACAAGTTAACACTTGCACTTGAAAATATAAAGGTCTGTTACTTGAAAGAATAGCAGTGGAATGCAATTCAAAAGACCCAGGGAGCATTTGCTACTACTCTGTGTGCCAATGGATGAAGCACTTTACCTCTGAGCATTAGTTTCATCACTTGTCAAGTGAGAGGGTGGCACTAGATGATCTCTAATGTCTTTTCCATTTCTAATGGTACATTATATTCTTATAAAGGTATGTGACACACTTATGAGGACAATGAACGTATGAAACATATGAAAGTATGCTCCATGGTAGGTTAACCGGATGTAAAATTTCACACTTAAATTGTCTTGTTTCTAACAGAAAGCAACTACCAGTTGGTTGCCAGATTACTAATGAACAATAATTATCAATGTGAGATGAGATGAGAAGATGAGTTGTCTCAGGAGGTCTCCGTTACTGGAGATCTTCAGCAGAAGCAAAATTGTAGGTCAAAGTCTTATCCCTATATGGGAGACCTTACATGGTTTTTTAATGTTCCTCCTGTTGATTCTTGTGTTTCTGTAAATCTGTGAGTAAGTGAAATTCCTTAGGTCCTTTCTGCACTTGACTCTCTCCACAATGCCAAGAAGGCTAACAAAATACTTCCACCAGAGGGTGCTGTACTTTCATGGGAAAAAAAAAAATCAGGCTGTATTTCGGTGCATTAGGTGATAAGACAGTCTAACTACTTAGTGGAAATTTATATCCTCATATATAATTTATAAAACCAAAAGTACTGGGTTTCTGACAATCTGTTTCAGGTGGAAAGATGTACTTGGAAAAGTCACAAGGAAGCTGTTTCAGGCTAACAAGGAAACAAAATGAAATGCTTCCATTGGCTTTGTAGTCTTTAAAATTAACTTAGGTGGGGCGGCTAGGTGGCGCAGTGAGTAGTAGTGCGCCGGCCCTGGAGTAAGAAGGACCTGAGTTTGGGTCCGGCCTCAGACAGTTAACATACACAAATAAAAACCTAGCCGTATGACCTTGGGCAAGTTACTTAACCCCAATTGCCCTCAAAAAAAAAAAAAAGCAAAATAAAAAAAAATAAATGATTGAATGAATGAATGCATGAATAAAATTAACAAGTCTGAGGGGCCTATAAGAAACTAAAAATTTTAGTGTTTATGAAATTACTTTTACTTCATAAGGTTGGTGATCATTTCTAGTACTGGGAAAATACAAACTACATTCCAGTAGTTTCCATGAGGGTGGAGAATATCAACAATAAAGATGCCCACTGGAACTTCTCATAAAGACCCTTCAAGAAGGGAGAAATAAGAGGAGAGAGAAGGGAATAAAGAGGGGGAGAAATGGAGAGACAAGAGAAGTAAGTGGAAAGGGAGGGGAGAGGAGAGACTCCAAAACTCAAGCTGAGGATAAAAGGAAGAAGCACTAACTTTGCACTGAAGCCAAGGCCTAGCACTGTCTCATTCAGAATTTAGTCTCAGGTTTTAAAGAAACAAAAACAAAAAGCCACCTAAGATGTGCAGCTCTATCATTATTCATTTAATTTCCACATTCCTGGCTCCTTCCACACCCCTCCCTCAATAAGCTGTCCCCAAATGAAATGACTGTTCAGATATGTTCACTTTATTCTTCCTACACAACTCAACATTGCCCTTTTTCAGTCCTACTTCAGAACTTAAGTTGAAAACAAGGCCCTTAACATAATGAATGTGATGTAATTCCCTCAAAACTCTGAAGTTCTGGAATGGCTCTCCCCAAATCAGCTCTCTTTACCAAGAAAAGAAAGCTCTACTTTTCAGCACATCCATTTCTCCACGCAACCTGTGTTGCTAATCATGCTTTGGTTAACCTTTAAATGATTTTCAATCCTATAGCTTCCCTGCTAAATTCCAATGAGTGAAAACTATGAAAACAATGTCGGGGCTAAATCCAGAATTAAAGAGGCAATTATCTAACCAAGGTAGTTCAATATAATCCGTCTTTAGAAAAATCACCTCTCCCAATCCCATAGCAGGTGTCCAACTCCCCAGATCTGGTTCTGAGCTTGATACCTCTGCCTCACAGAACCTTCTGGAAGCTTTTGTGTCATTACGACCTCATAAGCCCCCAAGAGACAGCATAGCATCATTTATTCAAAACAAATGTCACATGCTAATTTTTTTCTACTCACACAGTCTGAAAAGATGTTCTTACGTTTGTTGAACAGTACCACAATATTCTCTCCATGCAGGAATAAAAAAAAAGTTCCTTTCTCACCAAATATGCCTCTGAGGGAACACTAAGGAAATTTGTGAGAAGATCTGATTAACTTTCTTCAAAGAGGTAGATAAACCATCCAGACTTTCAAGATGGGGACAAGCTTATAAAGGGGCTTGATTTCTGGTAAATTTTTTTGACACATTATGAAAAGTATATTGTATAAGCATCTAGAAAAGGGTCACGACAGTTCAGAACAGGTTTATAAAGAACAAGTAACTGCAAACCAACTCCCATTTTTTTTTTTTTTTGGACAGGATTACTACACTTGGAAATGTTGTAGACATCAGGGGAGTAATGTATTCAGTGCATTATCTGGATTTCAACAGGGTATATTAAGAGTCTCTCATAATCTTTATATTAAAAAAGAGAGAGTGAGAAATAGACTTTACAACAGATCAATGTGAATACTGTAGAATGTAAGATCCTTGAAGAGGCCATTTTTTCTGGTCTCTGTTCTCCAGAGCCTAACATAGTACTCTGTGCATATTAGGTGCTTAAAATCTGAACTGAATCTGGAAAGAGGCCTCTAAAAGAGTGTCTTTGGCTTTGGGCAGATTCATCATTTTTATTAATAAGACTTCAGATGGCTCAATGCTGGAATGAATTAGTATGACTGATGATAGAACCAGAAGCAAAAACAAAAAGTTGACTGTCTAGAGCAATGAGCAAAATCTAATAAAGTATTCAGTAAGTATAAATGTTTCCAAATCCATAAAATGAAGAAGGTAGATTACATGAGTTCTAAGGTTCCTTCTTGATCTAACTCTATGATTCTGGATTTTAAAAATTAAAGTATAGGATGAGGGAAATGTGATTATATTACAGTTTCAAGTAAAAAGACTTAGGGGTTTGAAACGGCTATGAACTCACTGAGTAAACTGGGATGTGGCCAGCAAAGCTGTCAGTGAAACCTAAAGGGGACAGAGAGGAAAAGGATTGAAATAGAGGATAACTGAGAGATTCTTTGTCAACCATAAAGGTTAAAACAAAAGCATCTCAATGCCCACAATGCATTTATCCACCCTACATAAGCCTCAGCCATTAATATTTTCAACCTTACTAGCTACCTTCTCAAGAAAATAAATCCTATGCATCTAATACCTGATATAAAAACTGGTATCTTACTTGCCTCAAATTTACCTTTCTGAATTGTTTCCCTGACATAGAACAAGTTGTCTTTCTTTCTTTCTTTTTTGAACAAGTTGTCTTTCTCCCAACATGACATGCTTAAGCATTTGGTAATTCTATCTATTATCAGAAATTCCACCAGTCTGCGTTCTAAGCAAGGGACAATGTGGTTTTGTATTTTTCAGCTCAAATTAAGACAATAATTTCTTAATTCCTCTCTTCCCTATTTCTCCACTTGTCCCCCAAAACAGCATCATTAATCTACTACTTTTATATAAAACATAACACAATGAAAACAAAATAGGAAATATCATGGGAAGAACCGTAAGAAACATATTTTTTTTACTACATACCCTTTCAATTTTTGTCCAAAATTCCATGAAATACCAATTGTCTTTCTTAAAAAGGTGACATTCACTCAGGGTATCTCTGAAAAGTCCTTTTGTACTTATCAAGTCTTATGCTAAACAAATATATAAAATCAAATGTTTGTCCTATTTGCATTATATAAAGATTCTGACAATCAAATTGCCAGGTATTTTAGTACCATGGAAAGAACCTCAAAATATTCTGGAATTCCACAACTGACTAAAAAATAAAATGCAGAAATGATCCCAAGTGACTTAAAACACCAAGATACTGTCAACACAGACTAAGTTTTTCAAGTCTGTTTTCTAAGTTGGTAGAAAGAATTCTGGGACTTCCTTCAGAATTATATAATAATGATTCCATTATCAGAATCTCCAAAGAGAATCTCTTGGTAGATATCATTTAGGAAACTCTTATATGCAGTGGGTGAGTAATGGTTTTTATCAGGTATGCAGTAAAGGAAACTGATATTATTTATATTCTTCTCTACTCTTCACTTTTAATTTTAATGATGTGTGGTGGAATGGAGGGTATTCCTAAGTTCTCAAAAGATCTCAGTGGTCTCAGTATCTTAAGTGTCTCAGTATCTTAAGAAGCAAACTACAAAAACCTTTTGAGTACAGGACCAGAAGCAAACTAAGGGTCTGTTGTCCAAAGACTAAATTAGGCAAGTTTATAAAAGACTGTCAACAGATGGATTATCCAATAGGTAATATATTTTGGGGACACAGAAACTGATCAAGACCTTCTACTAAAGTATAGAGGGGTTATGATCAAAAATGGTAGAAAGAAGCAGGTAGCTTTCTTGATCAAGTAACTTTCCTTATTCTTCCCTGGGAGAAAGTGGCTGTTTTAAAAAGAAAAACTGTTTTTTGATCTGTCTAAAGGAAAGATGCAATTTTTCACACTCTCTGGCATACAAAAGCCCCCCCGCGGCAATCCCACTTCCCTTGACATGAGGTTCTCTTAGTAGATCACAACATCTTCTTCCTCAAGAATAACTTCGCAGCATGTGCAGCAAAACTGCTATGAACACACTGCACCTAGACAAAGGCACATTAAAATATCCTTCAGGACACAAAAAACACCAAGCATTCAATTATGAACTGTAGTTCAGAAGGGCGCTTACAAGTGTCGAGCTCACTTGGAAGAATTATGGAAAATTAATAAACTTTAAATGAACAAACCCTTTGGTTGGGCTGTTTTGTGTCTCCGCCATAAATATGCATTTCCTTTTGGCAGGAGGTTCTTCTTCATCATCAGAAGAGCTCTCTGCTGTTAAGTCAATAACATCTACTTTCTTCTTGCCTGTCTCACTGGCCATGGTCACTGAACAAGGTTTACTGAGGACACTTGAACCTGGACAGAAGAGAGACAAAAAAATAATAGTTTTAGCAGGAAAGGGTCCTAGTCCCAAAAGATAGGATGCTTAGTTTAGTATGACAACACTGCCAAATAGTCTATAATCTTAAATTTAATTATCACACAACCCATATTTATCTGCTAGTAAACGAACATCTGCAACAAAGTACTAAATGAGCAAGAATGGGTAGAAGAGAGGAAAATTCCATGACAAATACTGAGAACAAGTATTAACAACATACCTTCATATAAAAAAAGTACCCATTTCTGTCTCAAATCTAAAAATCTGGGGTTGTCAACTACCAAAATTATCTTATACATTTTTAAAAGCTATGATAATCATAGTAATTTGACTGTTTATGTTTATGGTTGCTGTCCTAATGGACATAATAAGGATTATGGTAGTATAAATTTTTTTTTAATAATAGTATTTACATATATTTGAACCATTTAATTTTAAAACTTCGAATTTCAGATCCATTCCCTTCCTCCCTTGTCACCCACTCCCTCTGGGAAGAAAAGCAATTCAGTATGTGTTGTACTTATAAAGCTATGCAAAACATTACCATATTGTACAAGGCTGCTTATATTTCCCTCCCACCCATCCCACCCCCCCACCTGGTCCATTCCCTACTTGATCCTGTCCCTCTTCTATAGTGGGTACTTCCAACCTCCCCTCCCCCAAGAATGCCCTCCCCTCCATCACCCCTCCTCTCATCCCCCTTCCCTTATTCTGCTGCAGGTTGAGATATCCCATTTAGTATGCATGTGATTCTCTCCCTGAGCCAAATTCAATGAGAATGTGGTTTTGCCTTTTTAGCCTTCCTATTCTTCCCCTCCCCTGCAGCCACTTCCCCTTGCTTCTTCTACATGAGATAGTTTACTCTACCCTGTCTCTCCCCATCTCCTCTTGCCACTTTCCTCTCTCACCTCATAATTTCACCCCTTGAGTATCCTCCCTTCCCAACAAATTCAACCTGTGCCCTCTATCCATGTATAACTGTAAACATATACACACACATTCACATATGTATTCATATGCCCATATACCCTTCTTCCATTATTTTCAAACTGAGAAAGGTTTCATCAGTCACAGTTATTGTTTTTTTCATGTAGGAATGGAAATAGTTCAACTCTGATAAGTTCCTTTTGATTTCTTTTCCTTGATTACCTTCTCTGGCATCTCTTGCTTCTTGTGTCTGAACGTCAAATTTTCTATTCAACTCTGGTTTTTTCATCAAGAATGCTTGAAAGTCCTCTATTTCACCAAATGACCATATTTTCCCCTGAAACAAAATACTCAGTTTTGCTGGGTAGGTGACCCTTGGCTTCAATCCCAGCTCTTTTGCCCTCTGGAATCTCATATTCCATGCCCTTCGATCCCTCAAGTGTAGAAGCTGCCAGGTCCTGGGCTATTCTGATTGTGTTTCCACAGTATTGAAATTGTTTATTCCTGGCTGCTTGTAGTATTTTCTCCTTGATCTGGGAGTTCTGGAACCTGGCTATAATATTCCTGGGAGTTTTCTTTTTGGGGTCTTTTTCAGGAGGTGATCTGTGGATTCTTTCAACCTCTATTTTGCCTTCTGGATCTAAATCATCAAGGGCAATTTTCCTTGAGAATTTCTTGAAGGATGATTTCTAGGTTCTTTCTTTGATCATGGTTTTCAGGTAGGCCAATAATTTTTAAATTATCTCTCCTGGATCTATTTTCCAGGTCAGTGGTTTTTCCCATGAGATATTTCACATTGCCTTCTGTTCTTTCATTTGTTTGGATCTGTTTAACAGCATCTTGATTTCTCATGAAGTCACTAGCTTCCATTTGCTCCAGTCTAACTCTGAAGGAATGAATCTCCTCAGTGAGCTTTTGAGATTCTTTTTCCATCTGGCAAATTTGGCTTTTTAAGGCATTCCTCTCCTCATTGCCCTTTTGAGCCTCCTTTGCCATTTGAGTTAGTGTGGTTTTTTTTTTTTTTGCTTTTTGGAGGGCAATTGGGATTAAGTAACTTGCCCAAGGTCACACAACTAGGTTTTTTGTTTGTGTGTGCGTTAAGTGTCTGAGCCAGATCCGAACTCAGGTCCTTCTGACTCCAGGGCCAACACTCTACTCACTGCGCCACCTAGCCGCCCGAGTTAGTCTATTTTTTAAGGTTTTATTTTCTTCAGTCAGGCTGTTGACTCTCATTTCATACTTTTCTATGGCGTGTAACCCGCTCATATTTTCATTTAGGGCTTTTGGTGCAGGATTTCTGACCTCACAGTCCTCCTCCTGTTCCATGCTTCGATCCTCTTTGCCCCCAAAATAGGAGTCTAATGTTGCATTTTTCTGTTTGTTTCCATTGCCTAGGCATGTTGCCACTTAATTACTTGATTTTGGGGCTTGTTGCCACAGTAGGACTCTGCCACCAGACAGGAGAGCTTCTGTCCCAAATGTGGGGATCTTCATAACTTCCAGAGGTATTAGTTGGGTGGCCTCTGTGAAGCCTCCACACACTCTGGCAAGCTGGATGCCCTCCCCAAGACCTCCACCCCAGACCGCAATCCAGATCCAGGGAGGTTAAAGCAAGAGCGTTTACCCCCCCAACACTAATCACTGGATCTCCCTTCAGTTTGCAGGCCAGGAGCTGAAGCTGCAAAATGGTGTTTGTGCTCTGTCCCCTCATCTGCTACTCAAACCCAGGGGAAGAAGCCTGACGTGTTCCCCAAATACTGGTCCCAAAGTCCATAGAGCACTAACCTCTCACTTTGTCCTAGGCATATCTGTGTTGACAATTCTGCAATCGCCACAGCTGCTGGTGTTCTGGGGTCCCTCCAGAACTGCTGCTGGCCCAGCCACCCTGGGGCTAAAACCTCGGCTCACTTGGGCCTGGGCTCCGCTCCCAGAGCACTGCACTGGCTGCTCCCTACAGGGCTGCTGGACTATCCTCAGTGGGAGGTTAGCTTCTCTGTGTCGTTCTGTGGGTGCTGGAGCTCCAGAAGTTGTTCAGAGTCCCCTTTTACATGAATTTGAAGTGGTGTGGGAGAGAGCACCTTGGAAGTATAATTTCAGTATTTTTTCCTTTATATTTTCCTTAATACAATTCATTACAAGCAAGGTAATGAACATTACCCTCCTGATTATTATCTCCCAACAAAATTTGGTTAGAAAAATGGAAGGAAGAAAACTAAAATTAACCAATTTTGCTCTGTACTAGAGGTAGAACACAAAGTTATTAAGCTGAAATTTTGAGAATATTGGTGGATTTCAATAAATCTAAACTATATTTTCTTCATACATTCAAAGAGCAGATATACAGCATAATTTCAGACATCAAGTTCGGACTACTTAAAAACAAACAGTCAATTCTTTGGCAATACAATTAGCAAAAAAAAAAATTACAAAAATCACCTAAATACTTATAAAAAAATTTTAAATTCATTCCAAAAGACACTGTTCCTTAGGGCTAGGTAACCTTCAAGATGAATTGGATATTTCCCTTGAAAGTCTGGAGTAAAATAAAGCTATTTGTAAGAACTGCTTTTATGGTCTGCACAAAATACAGCACACCAGGTGGGTCGTAAGCAGCACCATTAGCGGCCCACATGCTAAATATTATGCAGGCCTGCTCTATAATAAACAAAAGGAACTATGATGATTAGGAGGGGACTAGGTGTGGTGGTCCCTAAAATCCAGGACACCTCTAAACCCATGATCCTATGTGTCTGTGTATATTTTAAATATGCAGCAAAATACAATAATGTATTACAGCTTAGAATACATACTTAGGTAAAAATTAACTTTGATTTATGAATTGCTATTACCCAAATGGACATCAAAACTCAGATCTGGTAGCCAAAAGCAAAATTGGAGGGCAAATCCCTGATTTTCTTAATCAGGTACTCTGTACATACTTTCTATTTTTGTACACTGTGAACTTGAAACTTTGAGTGCTTCTTTCTTCGGTCTCATAGGGCACCAAGAACCATCTTCTTGGAATTTAATCTCATCCACATCAGAACACTCATTGAGAATTTCCATGAAGAGCCTTTAAGCCAAAAAATAAAAAATAAAAAAAATTAACAAGTATAATTAAAATTTTTGTACACAAAGTGAGATAATAAAGAAAGTGATAAAAATTAAGTTGTTGACTAGAACTATGACGATAATGAATAGCATTTTTCCAGGGCCTTATTTTCAAAGTACTTTCCTCCTGTTTTCATAAATAGAAAAAGTAAGAAAACAATATTGTGGTATCTCTAGCTTACAATATCATTCCCTGAAATATTATCTGCCTGAAGTCAACAAATATTGGAAAAACATAATAATTCCTTTCTTTTTTAAAATATAGAATAGTTCATAAATTTTCATGCCATCCTTGCTTAGGGGCCACAATAATCCTCTCCTTATGGTTCCAATTTTACTGTATATACTATCAAAGTGAGCACAACAGTTAGTTCTCTAACTTACATTTACTAACATGGTTTCTCAACATTTTTTCAAACCTTTTTGGATATAGCAATTATAAAATATGGACTAAGTTAGTATAGTATCACAAGGACAAGAGTGCTCAATCAATAGGAAAGGGAGATAAATACTGAATCTTATTTTAACATTACCAATAAAAGTCACAAAAAGGTAAAGACAATTTATTTCAGGAAATAGCTAATGTAATAAAAAAAAGTTTATTGTTTCTTCTCTCTCCAAAGAATGGTCTTTACCATACAGGATTATTGAAATCTTGGCCCTTAAAATCAAAATGATTTCATGGCAGAAGAGAGAAAAGTGCAGAATATCCAATAAAATACAATTATTATAGCATCCTCAAATTTATGACCATATGATAGCTATATTTCCCTCTAAAATGAAAAAGAATGTAACAATAGATTGGTGGAGTGATAAGATGGAAAGAACACTGGATCTGAAGCTTCAGGATGTGAGCCTAACTCCTGGCTCTGTCCCTCACTACCTTGTTTCAGTACTTATCTATAAAATGAAGAGATAAGACTAGATGACCACTAAGCTTCCTTCCAGCTCTGAATTATCTATCCTAGGAGACACAGCAAAAGACTATCAATAAACATTTCCTTTACCTTCAGCTACAAATCAAGGGGGACTTGTAGAATTCTAAAATTAGCATCCATCTAATAACAATCATTATGAATTTACTGAAACTTTTATCCATTTTCCCTGCACAAGTTTTTTTCCTGGTGAAGTTTATGGTTAAAACATTTCAAAACTGTTATAAATCTGTAAAGTCACCTGTGATTAGGAACTGCACCCCTAATTATTTACCCCCAATGCAAAGTATCCAGTAGAGCCAAGTACCTCGGTTGGACATAAATCGGCTCCATAAGGACACGGACCATGTCAATTTTCTTTGTCTCTCCCCAACACCAAACACAGTGGTTAGCTTACAGCAGGCATTTAGAAATGTCTGATGAATAAGTAGGTAAAAAGAAGGCCTAAATACAAATATAAAATACAAAATACAATGAATGATTGTCTAGGAGGAATATAGTAAGAAAGGACTATAGTGGACAACGTATTGAATTACGTCACCAATACAATATCATTACTAAAAATGTTAATAGATGACCTTGCTATATAAACAGGAATATTACAACGCTATTAACTGCTTCACTTGTCTTTAGACTCTTAAAATGATGAATCTAAATTTGGTTTTCCTTGAGAGGTATGTGAAAAAACTTAAAAGTGCCCCAAGATTTAAAATTTAAAAAACAAACAAACAAACAAACAAAAAACCACCTCAAAAAATACAAAAACTAGCATTTACTAACCACGAGGAGGAATATGGGTGAAGGGGGGAGGAAGAGGCATAGAATCTTCAATAGCTTTTGAGATCCATAAGAAAAAATTACACTTTGTAGTACATGGTTTAGACAGAATGAATTAGGAGTCTGTTCGTGTTTAGGATTTTATTACTAAGCACTGAAATAAAATTAGTTTAATTACACTGGAAATTCAAAGCACTGGCTTGTGAGAAATAGGAAGAAAACTACAGAAGATGCAAAAGGGTTCATGACTCCAGTTAGGCCAGGATCTGTTATGACACCCTCTTTGTACTCCCTGCTCATTGCCACTAATGTGTTTCTACTTTAGAGTATAAACTTCTTGCAGCCAGGGGCTCTCCTGTGTTGCTTTTATTGTATTCCTAGCACTTTTGGCAGCGCCTGACACACAAGCACTTAATAAATGCTTGTTGCCTGCCTGTTTATGAAGTAGTCACAACAAAGAAAGGATGATTAGAAAGGTGTATTCAGAATTTTTCTGTTACCAATGCCCATCAACAATCTGTTTGTGTTTGAGGGGAAAGGGATCAACTAATTACTGATTTTTCACACTTGAGTCTCTTGAGTCTGGAAAATGACAAAATGACCATTAGAACCAGAGGGATATTAAGAAGAAGAAAAATGAGTTTGGGTTTTTTTAAATCAGTTTCCTGATAAGGTTTCTGATTATATTTCAGATATTTATGTAATGGGCAGACACCTGTTAATTATTATATAATTATATAATTATAGCTAAGAACAGAAGTAGGAAGAAGAGTAATAACACAGCAATCTGACAACCTAGAATATAAAGATCCAGAGTTTGACTATTGAGACTTTCTTTTACTTTTAAGGATCAGAGAATTTTGCCAAAAGCTAAAAATAAGAAAGGTTTCAACTGAACCAGTGAGGGTGAGGGGAACTTTTGCAAAAGATGTGCAGATTGTGTGGAAAAAAAAAGGGGGGGGTTCCCTGTTTTTTTATCTTCAGTACTAAACAAGCATGTGATGTACTGGTGTACAAACCTGTCTCCTTCCTCAAGAAAGGCCTGAAGAACAGACTTCTTGCTATGAAACATAGCAAGAAAGAGTAACAACTCCCCAGGGGTAGGTGGGGAGAGAAGATCAAGAATGAAAAAAGAGAAAAAGACCATGGAAAAAGAGGGGTCTAAGGCTGAGACACAAGGGCTAATGGAGTAGAATAATCAATACAGATTGAATCAATATAATGAAGGGTTATTAAGTTTCTGAATACACATACAGACGCATACAAATGCATACACACACATACCCAATGATTTTTTCCCCTTCAAAGGGGGTCTTTCTTCATAATAAATGAAGGCTCAGTGAAGTAGGTAGGGGTATATACAGAAAAGATTGTTTTAGAAAAACAAGAGTATGGGGCGGCTAGGTGGCGCAGTGAATAGAGCGACGGCCCTGGAATCAGAAGGACCTGAGTTCGGAGCAGGCCTCCGACACTTAATCCACACAAACAAAAACCTAGCTGTGTAACCTTGGGCAAGTTACTTAACCCCAATTGCCCTAAAGGGGCAGCTAGGTGGCGCAGTGAGTAAGAGCGTCGGCCTTGGAGTTGGGATGAGATCAGATCCGGCCTCAGAAAATGAGTACCCACGCATAAATAATAATGACTAGCCGTGTAACCTTGAGCAAGTTACTTAACCCCAATTGCTTTAAAAAAAAAAAAAAGAAAAGAAAAGAAAAACAAGAGTATCAATAAAATTTAAAACAAACAAAAAGAGCATTTTAAAATGAAAAAGTAAGAGACTAGGAAAAAAATTCCCAAACTAAGAGAACCAACCTTCAGGATATATGATGCCAAAGGCTGTTCTCTCTTTAAACAAGAGAAGCAAGGAGGGAAGGGTTTTAGCCAATACGAAGGTCAGTTTAGGTGTCTGGATGGATAATAAGCTGCCACGGGTCTGACTGAACTCACACCCAGTATCACTAACTCTATCCCATGCCAAGGCAGCACGTCCAAATGTACACAACATGTGAAAAGTACACTCAGCGCTGGTCTCATACTTGACCTGAATATGGTGTAAGCGGCAAGAGACCTGGTGCTTAGGCATGAAATAGTCATGGGGGATGGAGGCATTGTTTTTATCTACTGCTTAGTGCAACACAAATGTAATCTGTTCTAAGGTAAGGAGACCTCCAAAAACCATGTCGCAGCTGGAGTTCCCATACCCCAGGATCCAATGACAGTGAAGGGATCATCCATAAATACCATCCCCCATCAATATACTTGGTAGTAACAGGGAGAATCTTAGTTTTCTCTATCATTAAGAGGGGAAAGAAGTCCTGAGGAGATTAATGACAAAAAAGGAGTAAGAGGCAGCCACTTCAAATGGCCTCCCTTCTTCTGTGGGATTTGAATGTACCATTTTCCCTTAAGTCAAAAGAAATTGTTCCCTAGGCAAAGAGGAAACCCTTAAGAATGCAGGAAAGCTGGGACGGCTAGGTGGCGCAGTGAATAGAGAGCCGGCCCTGGAGTCAGAAGGACCTGAGTTCGGATCTGGCCTCAGACACTTAACGCACACAAACAAAAAACCTAACCGTGTGACCTTGGGCAAGTTACTTAACCCCAATTGCCCTCCAAAAAGCAAAAACAAATAAATAAGTAAATAAAGACTATCAGAATCTGTCTTCAGCCTACTTTAAAAAAAAAAAGAATGCAGGAAAACTCAAAGTATATCCCATATCAAGCTGGGTTTTTTTTCCTTTTTGTATATCAATTACTATTAGAATAGTTTTTTTTGCCTACACAAATGGCAGTCTACTTCCAAATACTCATCCATTAAATAAAGGAGTCTGGTGGTAAGAAAAAGATAAAGCATTTTCTCAGTCTAATAAAACGAGGCAAAATGGGCACTGGCTCCATGAGTATGTCTATCTCATTTCCAAGATGGCAGACAAAAGTTTAAAAAGATTCATTTGGAAAAAGAAAATATCTAGAGTATTTGGAGAAATTAAAAAAAAAAAACCCAAAGGAATGAGGAGAAGCACTCAGACTTCAAACTGTATAATAAAATTACAGTCATCAAAAGCTTTTGATATTGGTTACAAAATAAGAGAAATACACAAATGGAACAAACCAGACAAGGGAGAATCAGAAATAGTGGAATTCAACAACCTAGTATTTAATAAACCTGAAAACATTAATGATTTAAGAAAGAATCCTTAATCTGATAAGAACTGCTATGAAAACTGGAAAGAAATGTGGCAGAAATTAGGCTCAGACCAACATCTTATGGCATATTCCACAATAAACTTGAAATGCATGTGACCTGAAAATTAAAGATCAACCACCAAAAAAAATTAAGAAAAGCAGATCATATACTTTTCACAGCTATGGGTAGGCATTTATAACCAAGAAAGGGATAAAGGCAATTAAAAGAAAAATAATTTTAAATACATAAAAATGAGAAACTTCTGCACAAATAAAATTACTGCATCTAAGATAAAAAAAATAGTCAAGGAAAAAATATTATCAAATTTCTCAAATGAAGTCTAGTAATCAAGATTTCATATACAATCCCCACACATCTCTTCAGGCTTTTTTGAGGTTATTGGCTGTGTTTTGCTGATTATTTTTTCTCTTTTCCCCTTTTTTTCTCAAAAAATATTCTTTATTATATGGAATGGCTCTCTGGAAGGAGAGGAGCAGAGGATACAGGAGAAAATTTACATAACATGAAAACAAAACATAATACTTTTTGTCTTAAAAAGATCATGGGTAATTTTACTGAGTATGTTCAGGTGAGTATTGGGACTGAAAGTCAGACTGCAAAGAGTTCAGTACCTGGTTTATAATCTCTCTCCATCTCCCAACCCCTTTGCCTCATCACTGAGTGACTTCAACATAAATGTTGATGTATATCTATTTGATCACCATGTTCTCTTAGTTCCTCAATATTCCTCGACTTCAAAGACATCTATCATTCAACCTTACATCCACATAGGGTTAATCACAGCTTTTTCATCATTGATGATTTTCATTATCAATCACATGTGTTCCATTTACATGACACAGAATCCTGAAATTGTTTCTTCCAACTAAAAATTACTACCACTCCTTTGCTTTTCCTAAATCCCTTCATCAATACTATTACCATCACTGCTTCCATCCCTCACTATTCACAACACCAACCTCTGTCTGGATTTATTTTCCTCCCTTCCCAGTCTTGACACTAGTTAACTAGTTCAATTCTACATTTTTCTCTACTTTCAAATCCCTTGCTCATTTGTCAACAACATGAATCAGGATATCAAGAGAAATATCTAGCTATCTGTCTCTCTAACTAGAGAAATAATTAAAAGACCCTAACATTAGAAAAATATGGTTAGAGAACAGTGATTCACACTAGACATTCCCATTTGAGTCACTTTATGTGCACAGCTACAGTAGTTTAATTCGTCCTGAGAACAAAAGGTGATATGATTTAAGTTTATACAATTAAAAGTGTATAGACAGGATGAACACAGATGGTTAATAAAACTCCAAAATAATACACTGTACCTCTTGTAACCTGAAAAGGGTAGTGTTTCTTAAAAAGTGCAAGTCAAGTACTATTAAGCACAATAAATTTATTTAAGTTGCTGAAATATAAATAGGTTTGAAATTAGGCTTAGATAAATATGACAAATTTCTTATCAGTTGCTAAGGGAAACTAAGATGTTTTGGGATAAATATCTATTCCTCCAAAACCAGCGTTAGAAAGGGTACCTGTGCCTCCCCAATGTCAACTTGACACTAAGCTTGAGAGAGAATATTGGGTTGGATAGGTTCTGGGTCCTAACTAGTATGACATTTCTCATATTTTATTTTTAAATGTAATAGTCATTCTTAATTCCTCAATTGCCATTTAAGAAATTCTTTATTTAAAACAGCTGGTAAAATACAGTCTTACATGGGTCCTATGTGCCTTCATTAACCCCCTGGGTTTCTCTGAATAAGGAAATAGTGGGGGCAATAAATAGATAAGTATTGTTTTTCTTTACAACTATATATTGGGAAATATGACTTTCCTAAGTAGAGAACAGGAAACTGTAATCCTTGCTCATCACAAATCATTAAAAGAAATAAATTAAGCTTATTTAATGTCAAAAAAAATCTAAGAAATTTTAAAAATATAATCAAGAAATGTTCCTTAAATTAGTTGGATTAGGGAGGGATGGGAGGGTGGATATATGAGAGGGCAGACTGGGGGAAGGAGTAATCAATATGCTTGACATCTTGGAGTGGGGGTAGGAGAGAGATGGGGAGAAAATTTGGAAATCAAAATCTTGTGGAAATGGATGCTGAAAACAAAATAAATAAGTAAATTCTGGAAAAAATTAGCTGGATTATATACATGAAAAAAGGCTCTTTCTTGCAAGGCTTTTTCTGCCATGGTCAGTAGGTTGTACAAAAGGGAAAAGTGTCAATAAAGTAAAAGACAGGACTAAACTTACCCATCTAGTATTAGACTATCATAGGCAGCCTTTTTGTCACACACAGGACAAATCCAGGTAGGCTTCTTTTCATTCATTTGTAGGTAAAGAGCAGCATCAAAACATTGCAGATGCGTGCATGTCACAGCACGACATGGAATCGTCAGTCTCATTTTTCCTAGCTAAAGGGTAATACAAAATGGAAACATTTCAGAAAGATTTTTTAAAGGAATATAATAAGAGAAATTCAATTATGTTAAATAAAATTTATTCTTCAGCAAAACAATATACAACAGGATTTTGATAGGCTTACCATCCTAATAAACAGCAATGCAAGTTTAACTGCAATAAGCAAATCAAGAAAATTATCTACCCATTTAGTAAGATATATTGGGATCTGATGAAACCCCAAAACAGTGTAAAATGTTCAGACTATTAGCATGCTCTTTAATGCAGTGGTAAGCAACTACTGAAGGACAGCTAAAGAAGGCTCTTTACATCTTCACTACCCATTCAGAACTGCTTGATATTTCTTCCTTTGCTTTAACTTCTTTTTCCATCTCATCTTCCTTCTCAACCACCCCCCTATCCCCTACCACTTTAGGTTTTCCAGTGGCACACATGGGAAACTAGGGATGCCACATTTAGCATTGTATGTATTGCTCAGAGCCTTAAAAAAAAAAGTTACTGACTTCTTTACTGCCCTTATTTAATGCACTGAAATAGCTTTATTTTTTTTCCTCTAGTGTTCTGTAAATACAAATCCCTAAATTGCCTAAATTACTACAGATGCCTCACTATGGGATAAAAATAACCCTGAATTTTCAAAGGCAGTATCATAAAAACAAGCTAACTCTGATAATCAAGGATTCTTGACCTTTTTTATCAGAACACTTTTGATGGTGTAGAAAAGCCTATGGCCTACTTCTTAAAATATTATTTTTAAATGAATGCAATTCCAAAGGAATCCAAATATACTGAAATATCAATATAATCAAGATAGGTTAAGAACAAGTTCAGGGGCCTCAGGTTTCTAAGAACTCTAACTGATGGGGCAAAGAAGCTCATAACCATAATTCTGATTACTAGGTGATTAAATCTTTGCCCCTAGTAAGCCATAAATAGGGAGAAAATGCAAAATGGCCTCTGGGCATTATCAAGTCTGTTTTGTTTCCTAAGTATCAGTAGCCAAGTGGTCACATAGGGTTTCAGATCATCCACAATATATTAACTATCACTGCAAGATTTCTGTCCAAAGACCAATGAATCGACCTGCTATTAGAAGATGAACACTAACATTCTTATTATAAATGAGAACAAAAAAAATGAAGTCAAAGCTAAATATAATGACAGCTCAAGATACATTTGACCTGTCATTCATCTTTCATGACGCCAAGATCAGTATTCTATTGTACCATTCAAGCTGATCTGCTGATGTTTTATGATTGGCATAGTAATATTTTGTCTAAAAGAAGCATGATTTGGAGCCAGAAGAAACACGGATTCAAATCCTAACTTTGATTCCTATTAGCTGTGTGTGCTGGATACGCAACTAACAAGCTTTCTGAATTTTCCTCATTTATAAAATGGAGCCATTATCGATACTATCTACCACAAAATTGTTTGCAAAGAAAAAACTGGACCCCCTAAAAAATGGCAAGATATATATATATACATACACACACACACACACAAACATATATACATATATATGGTCTTTTCTCCCACCCAAGGTTGTTTTAAATTTCTTCTTGAGAATTACCAACTATATCCTGTCCAATACACATGGTAGGATTTGAATAGTGAACTGAAACATCATTAATTACTAATAGGTACTAGAGACCTCAATATTGGCATTTCTCAGTACTGGTATGTAGCTTTTCACAATAATTTGTTATTCAAATACCAATTGTTTTTGGTGAGATAAGCCACATAAAACATTTTGTAAACTTTAAAGCGCTGTTTAAAGTTATCTATTATTACAATATTAATAAAATGCCACAAAACTGAGCACCATAAAATTTTAATGACCAAGTTTGGTCCCAAGGAGATTTACCTATCCCATCTTTTTTTTCTTCTTTTGAAAAAAAAATTTTTTTTGCAAAAATGGAGGACTATGGATGTGAAACAAGGCTTTTTATATCTGTCAGACTTTTTTTAATTTGTTGGTTAATTTTGCTAAAGTCTTTCCCCCTCTCTTTTAAAAATTATTTGTTATAAGTGATAGCCCTCTGGGAGAAGACAGGGAAGAAAGTAAGGGGGAAGGATACATAAGAAATATGGTGATATAAAAATGACAGATACCCATATTTATATTAAAAAATATTAACAGACAGTTCTTTTAAAACCCAAGGCCTATCTCTCCTTCCACCCTCTCTACAATATTCTTTTAGGTCATTACCTCCTATAGTCAGTTTGGCTACCCTCAAATAATTCATTTGGATATTAACTCAAGCAAAGAATTAACAAGATGAATCTGCTGCATACCCCTAAATCATAGTTAATCCATGCATTACTCCCCCATTAGAGTAGATAAATATTAGATTTCTGTCAAAAGACAAAATTTCTTAATTAATAACTTGTCAAAAGTTTCAGAATACATTTCAGAATACATTAGATGTCTTATAATCTATGACAAATAAAAAAAAATCAATAAACATTTTATGTTTAACACTGTTAAACTGGGAATCCCATGGAAAAAAAAAAAAAGGCGCTAGATTCTGAAACACTTAGGAACTCTGATCACTCTAGTGACAAACTAGGATTCCAGAAGAATGACGATGAACTACATTATTCACCCTGAGAGAGAGGTATTAGATTTAAGATGCAGAATGAGATGTATGTTTTTGGACATGGACAGCATGGACATTTATTTTACTTGATTTTGCACATTGGGCAGCAAGCGTGTGTCGTCGCCCCCCCCCAATTGTGGGGGGTGAGAGAGAAAATAAATGCTTGTTAATAGAAAAATAAAAATGTTTTAAAATGATGTTAGAGAAAACGTTTTGGAGAGGAGTTAGTTCAACAGGAACAGAACTGAACCAAGTAGCATGAGGAGCTGGTCAAAATGAGCCAAAGCAGCCCAGAAGGCTTGAGAGTCATAGCTTTCTGTCAAAGGGTAGAATGTTCTTATAGTAAACAGCCACATCTTAAGACATTTAGTGATTGCAATCACATGATGCAATGTACACCCCGAATCTCTCCACAAAGTAAAGGCTTTTGGACTATTCTGTGGCTTCACTTACAGGACACATCAGCGATACCCGGAGACTGGTTGTAGCAATTTCACTGTCAGGATCTGCAGTCAGCTTCTCTTTGACTTGAAAAATACAAACAGAAATTAATGTTATACAGGCACAGCCTGCCTCAGTCTATAAACAGAGACTTCCAAATACTGCCAAAAGGTAAAAAGGGAACTGAAAGAAATGCTCGGTGTGTAACATTGTTTTTAATGTCAGTCACAACTCCAGTATTAATTAGCCTTTTAAATAACTTGTTTTTTAGTAAGTTAAAATTCAAATCCCTCAAAAACAATGAAACAAGTAAGACTTCCAAAATGATCTACAGGCTGTGGGACACACACAGAAATGAGATGATGTTGGAAAGGGACACCTGAGGTTGGAAGGAGAGAATGTAGATATGAAAATGAAATGAGACTATTTTAAAAATTTTTTTAAAGGTAAGTAAAAATATTATTACTAAGTCAGTGTGTAGTAAGGTAAAGGAATCCATTCTCATTAAATGACATAATTCTCCCCAAAATATTCAAGGAATGACAAGTACAAACACTGTTTGTTCCCTTTTACTCAACTTAGGTTCATAATTCATTGAAGCCCTAGTCTATTACTGCCAAAAACAGCTGCATCCCAGGCAACTGGGCAGAAGAAACAAACTGAGAATAAATTTTTCTGATCTTAAGAGAACTAAGCATATTCAGAGGTAGGTAAGAAAGTGAACACTGCAATGAGGCAACGATCAGGGAACGGCTTCTTGTCTGGTTGACCTTACAGCGCTCTACTGTAGGGTAGAGGATTGTTTTCACATCACAGAGCCTTCTCCCTAGACTAGGTCCAATCCACAATTCTAATCAAGAATAGGTGAAAAATCCTTCATTAGGAAAAAAAAAACCCTGAAAGTAAATAATTTTTTTTAAAAACAATTCTAATCTCTGCAATAATGTTCATTTATAAACACTGGCTGGGAATAATCTCCAACAACCTCCAAAGAATAATATATAACTCAAATAATTGGCACTATAAAAATGGCTACTTGAAAAACAAGCACATTTTTGTACAATATAGTCATTTGTAATATTGATTAATGGGAGATGAAATGATTCCTGCCTAATACTATCTATCATGAGAGCTAAATTAACAAGAAGCAAATTATATTGGTCAATATACCTTTAATAGGGTAATCATTTTCTTGCTGTGAAGAACAGCTTGTCAGCTATTCATTGGAGAGTCATAAGAAATAAGTTGCTATTTTCAGGACTGTTAATTCTAAAGAGATTAATAATCTACAGAGTCAAAATCATAATTACAATAGACCTTCATGAAAACAGGTCAAAGGCTGATTTACAAAGCTCAATTTTCCTTCAGATCAGACTTGATGATAGTGAACCAACACAAATTTGATTTTAAGTTATTTAATTTAATTAATAATTTATAATAAATAATTAAAAATAAATTATTTATTATAAAATTTAATGGATAATTTATAATAAATAATTTAATTAATTTAAGTTTTAATAATTTATTTGATTTAAGTTACTATGTATAATGTTAATGGAATATAAAGATCTCCCATGCCCCTTTGTATTGGCAAGTAAGCAGGTGCTTGGCACCTTGTTTCAAAAGTTAACACCTTATTCAAGCTATTTAATTAACACAGAAGTAGTTAACACCTGGGGAGGAGCTATGCTGTATATAGGGAAGAGCACCAGCAGGACAGTCAGAATTTTTCTCTCAGTGAGCATCTGGAGGCTGCAACCTATGCTGAGCCCTTTCTTCTGGGAACTTCTGATGAGACCTTTCCTTTGGGAATTTCTGCTAAGAACTTCCAAGAACCAGGCTGAAGAGTTACCATGAGTGAGAGAGAAGGATCCCTGCTTGAGGGAGCCTGTTCTGTTGTGAAGGCTCAGAAATGTGAGTGTTCACTGCATTAACCATTTTTATCAACGTAGTGGCTACTGTAATGACTTTAGCTTTCTGGCTCTGGGACTTGGATTTCTGGTATTTGAATAAAGGCTTTGGTTTCACTCTCTATGTGGAGGGTCTGCTACATTTTGTGATTTACAACTATACCAGCATCTTCATAACCACTATGGGTGTTGTGAATATTGCATTATTGTTACACTATGGAAGAAGGATTCCCACAATACTAGCCTCACCTCTGCTGTATTTCACAGGATTGAGAGCGATAAAGGAAGTGACAGACCATCTAGTCAAATCTTTTCATTTTAGAGAAGAGGAAATGAAGCCCCAAGATAGTCTCCAAGACTTAATAAGGGCCATACATATAATAGTAAATAGTAGAGCCAGGATTCCAATCCAGTTCTTCTTATTCTAAATTCAAACCTCATTTTACGCATCCTATCACACTGACTCAGCAAAATATTTCCCCCACAAAAGTTTCATACACTCAGTTTTGTACACATTACTTACTTAGTGCTCTGGAATGATCAGGATTTCGAATACCTTTCATTTTCAATCTCTGTAACAACATGGCTGATGTCAGCTGCCGTACAAGATACACAGACATGGAGTAATTCTACAGAAAAGATAATCTTAGTTAAAGATGAGAATAAAATTCTCCTAATTATGTGTTCAAAATTAGTTTTTCATGAAACCATGACAACTCAGGTAAAGAAGGAAAGAAAAGAGAAAAGCAAAGAGTAGAGGAAAAAGGAAGGGAAAAAACCAATTCTTTCTGAGAAACTGAGATCTCAATCAATCACAAATGCTTCATATCCAACTGCTAATATATCCATGAAAGGCAACATGGTCTAAAACAGGGACCACTAATCCATACATAATGATCCCTGTGGGCAGCATGATTTAGTTTTAAAATGTAGTAATATAAATGTTTTATTGTCTTTTTTATTTATTTTGGTAAGTATTTTCCAATTATATTTTGATCAGGTTCAAGTGGCACTCAGGAGTCTGGTGGGCTGCATTTATCCCTGGGTCACATGTCTGACATCTGATATATGGTACTGGAAGTCCAGAATTCCAAGCTACAATTCTGATCATAGACTATCTGCTACATGCCCACAGATATATCACAACAAATCTTCATCTTGGCTTCTGAGTGAGTAATAAAGTGATAAACAATTCCTCTCTTTGGGGAAAAGAGGCAGAAGACCAAACACAGGTTAAAACAGGAAGAAATGGTGGCAAATATAACTAGGAACCAAAAAAAACTTGGTAGAATTTGGTTAGCCTGAGGTCTGCACAGAGAATTCTCACCCACATGGGCTATGAAAAAAATAAATACACATACAAGAAAAATTCTTAGAAGACTTCCTTTTTTCTTTCAAAAATCAACTTTTATATATATAGAGTACCCCAAAAGTTTTAGACTTTTGAGAACATCCTGTATAATGTGTAAACTACATATATCTAAACAAATATATATTATTACATAAAGAAAATCCATTGATTTTCTTTTTCACCAAAAGGTGAAATTGTGAAAACAAAAACAACTAAAAAGTTATTACAAAGTTTAAATAATAGAGAGCAAACAATACTTTCCTAATTCTATTACAGAACCGTTCAGTATAAAATTATTCAATCACCTACACATCTTGTGAGCCTTTCCAAAAATAGTTATGTTCTATACAGATAGGCTTTTTGTTTTTAAATAAAATCTTACGTATTAAATAACTGATCATTTATAATATGTTGGTTTTATTATATGCGAAGAGAAAAGTAAGCTGCTCATCATTCAGGGCTTCAAATGTTCATCTTGATACTGAAGTTCTAAATCAAGAAAAATGGATTATTTGAAGAAAAAATTGACTATTTAACTATACTTAATAACTTATAGTTTTTTTTACACAATCATATTTTCTCTCTTTGTATCTTGAAATGCTTGTTCGTTGATGAATGTTAAGAGTTCAAAATAATTAATTTTTTAAAATAAACTGACCAATTTATAAGACTGGTTCATTCAAAGCATTAATTTAAAAATCAGTCTTAAAGACACAGTCTTATTTATCAATAACCCTAGTAATGAACAAGAGCAGAAATTTACAAATGGAAGTGAAGGGAGAAAGTGAATGTACCCTTTAAGAAGATACATAATGATATTCTAATAGTACTAAGTACTTAAGTAGATTATATTAAGTGTTGAATATAGTTTTCTATTTTCATCTTTGATACTGTCATATCCCTGGGGAAAAAAATTCTTCAACAAAGGTATCTTAATTTCTCCATCTACAAAATCAGAATTCTTACCCTCCTTGCCTCACTACAGGTTCAGAGAACACAGTATTAAAGTTAATTCTAAAATGAAAATTCTAAACATCAGTTTCAAGGAAATGAAGCTAGGATTGTAATGCTGGCTAGAGTAAAGAATCAGCACATCTGGCCAGTATCATTTACTTAAAGAAATGAAAGTCTGAGTAAACATGCTCCTAAATGATATCCTCCAATGTCATGTTTTAAATGTGCCAGATACTTGGTAGTCTAAAGAAGGGAGAAAAACCAAGATTTGTAATTACCTTTTAATTGTGACTGAGCAGATCTACAACGTTTTACCCACAAAGGGCCAATTTATCTTTGTAAAACTTTGATACTTTTCATAAAAATATAACAAAAATTCCTGCAAAAGCTTAAAATTTACTGGATACTGTTTTGTTTTGTTTTTTTAAGGACAATACTTATAACCCACTTTACTTAAGGAACATCAAAAATGAATATAATTTCTTCTCAGCAAAATAAGAGTCAGACACTCAGGAAGAATTACCTCTCAGTTCAGAAAATAAAATCATTAAAACCACCTAGTTAACTTTATTCAGTAACTATCATACTGACTCTCAAAGATAACAACATGGAATATTTAGTGGACAAAGGGCAACCTCAGTCAGAAATCACCAAGTCAGGAAGAGCTGGGCTGAAGTCTCATCAAAGACACATACTGGCTATAAAGACCCTGGACAAATCATCTAACCTCTCAGTACTGTAGGCTAAGACTGTATGTATGTTGTAGATCTGCTTCCCCTTAACAGGATCTTTAAAGGTCAGAACGAGTTTCATAATAACACTAAGCGATGTTATGTACCTATTAAAATACTTTCCCCTTTCCCAACTATTCATCTGTGTGAAGTCACATTTTCTTCATATTTGTCAAACAAAATAACATAACAGATTAAATGCAGAAGCAGATGAGAATCAAGCTGTCCTCAAATAGGTATTTTTCATTAAACATGTTACTTATGTTAACATGTAATTGATATACTGTTGTTTTATTAAAAGGATCCTGAATCCAAAAAGTTGGAGAATTACTACCCTACACCAATAAACTCACAGGTCTGGATAAAACAAAGAAAAATTTTACCTTTCCAATTTCAGATGCCCATGAAATGGAAATCTGGTTTGGCACAGCAGAGGATAACCTAACTAGAGATGTAATATTTAAGGGACGCCCCTGGCGTTTCTGTTCAATTCCATTTTTGGGAGGTGGTGCATATCCCTGCAATGAGAAGAATAAATTTAATTCTCTGGAAAAAAAAAAGTAACCTTTTTTTTTTCTTAAAAGCAATTGGGGTTAAGTAACTTGCTCAAGGTTACATGGCTAGTTATTTATGTGTGGGTGCTCATTTTCTGAGACTGGAACCAATCTCGGGACCTCATGACTCCAGGGCCGGCACTTTTACTCACTGGGCCACCTAACTGTCCCATAAAGTATGCCATAAGAAGGTCCTTATTAGCTAACAAAAACGAATAGCTAAAATTTATAGACTCCTTTTTCAAGCTGAAATATCAATGGAAGAAAGGAGAGAAATTTGAGATTCTCCCCCTTCCAACAAATACTTCTGTTCTTCCATGGCTCTTGTCACAAAGATAATTAACTGGTTTAATGTTGAGGATTGTGATGGGTAGATATGAAAGGAAATAAAGGGGATACTTAAAGAGAAAAAAAAACCCACAAAGAGCAGCCATTCATTATAAGTATATAAAGAAAAAGGATCAAATTTTCCTTTAAGTACTGGTTATGAAATGAAAAATAGATAAAATATATCAATGGATGTGTTTTATATTATAAATTTCATGTAGATGGAAAAACAATAACTGTGACTGATGAAACCTTCCTCATTATGAATAATTGAAGAAGAGTATATGGGCATATGAATACACATGTGAATGTGTGTATATGTTTACAGTTATACATGGATAGAGGGCACAGGTTGAATTTGGTGGGAAGGGATGATACTTAAGGGGTGAAATTAAGAGGTGAAAGAGGAAAGTGGCAAGAGGAGATGCAGAGAGACAGGGTAGGGTAAACTATCTCATGTAGAAGAAGCAAGGCGAAGTGGGTACAGGGGAGGGGAAGAACAGGAAGGCAAAAAGGCAAAACCTTATTCTGACTGAATTTGGCTCAGGGAAAGAATGATATGCATACTAAATGGGATATCTCACCCTGCAAGAGAGTAGGGGGAAGGGGGATGATGCAGGGGAGGGCATTCTGGGGGGAAGGGAGGTTGGAAGTACCCACTTTCAAAGAAGGACAGGATCAAAGTAGGGAATGGACGAGGTGGGGGGGGGGGTGGCATGGATGGGAGGCAAATATAAGCAGTCTTTTACAATATATCTACTATGGTAATGTTTTGCATAGCTACATATGTACAACACATACTGAATTACTTATCTTCCCAGAGGGAGTAGGTGACAAGGGAGGAAGGGAATGGATCTGAAATTCGAAGTTTTAAAATTAAATGTTTCAAATATATATAAATACTATTATTAATACTATTTTGCATGTAATTGGGAGATAAGATGTGCAGGCATTGGGGCACAGAGATTCACCTTGCCCTAATGGCAAAGTCGAAGGGGGTATGGAAGAAGATATGGGAGAGAGCAAATTGGATGAGGGGATATCTAGTGGGACTGCTATTCTGGGGTGGTGGGTAGGGGAAAAATAGGGGGAAAATTGTAACTCAAAATCTAGCGGAAATGAATGATGTAAACCAGAAGTTAATAAAGCATTTGTTAAAATAAATAAATAAATTTCATGTAGAGCCATAAAATTTAGCCACACAACATTAAGGTTAAGTCTCTGAAGAAAAACTGGGTTTCTGTTGTTCCCACCCCCTTTCAGCTTATCTAGGACATTTTAGCCTCTAATAATCAGATTGAAAACACCTTCTTTCTTCTAGTAGGTGTGCCACTTCATCCAAATACTTCAAGCTATCTTCTTCAAAATGTGTTCATAGGGGTGGCTAGGTGGCGCAGTGAATAAGAGCGTCAGAAGGACCTGAACCCCAATTGCCCTCCAAAAAGGCCAAAAAAAAAATGTGTTCACAGATCAAGATCTTCAAGATCTTAACATTAACTCTATCTGAATTGCTGAAATGGGAAACAGTCTTATAAAAAATGTCTAGGCAGCTTCCTGCTTAAGAGAGAAATCAAGGGCATAACTTTGAATCCTATGTTCACTGAAAGAATCCAAAATAGCACATTTGAGGGGGAGGGATAGTGCAGGGGAAGGAGAACTATTTGAAAAAAGTTAGCTTATCCTCCTCTTCCTGTATACAAGTTCTATGATTGTGAGGCTGGCACAACACCCCAATTATTGCCCACCAATCCCCACAATCCCAGTATGCTGCAAATACAAAAGAACAGATATTAAATTGTTCCTCCTCTTTGCCTTGACTTTCTGACAGGTATTGAGTGGATAGAGAAGGAGGGATTTACTGCTACAAAGACTGTAGTCTCTAAAAATTAAGGCACTTAAGTTTTTGATGTCTGAAATTTAGACTACCTCAATACATATCTAACAATAAGAACTCCATTCCCAAAAGAGTGCTTTCATTTTATTCAATGTGGTTTTCCATGGAACCAATGAACACTGAGATGGATGAGCCTATAATCAGCTCCTGGCCAAGCATGGCAATTTATATACAGAAGGTGCCCTAATAAGGAGCTGTCAAGGGTGGGGAACCTGCAGCCTTGAGGCTACATAAGGTCTTCTAGGTTCTTGGGTGCAGCCTTTTGACCCAGTCTGAGTTTTACAGAAAAAATCCTTTTATTTATTTATTTTTTTAAAGCAATTGGGGTTAAGTAACTTGCTGAAGGTTACACGGCTAGTCATTATGTGTGGGTGCTCAATTTCTGAGGCCGGATTTGATCTCAGGTCATCCCAACTCCGAGGCTGACGCTCTAACTCACGGCGCCACCTAGCCGCCCCAAAAATCCTTTTATTAAGGTGATTTGTTCAGTGTAGTTTAGATTCAGTCAAAGGGCTGCAAATGAGGACCTAGAGGGTCACATGTGGCCTTGAGGCCATAGGTTCCCCATCCATATGATCTACTTAATGCCTAAAAGGCATCTGAGGAAGAAATTCACCAGTTTTCACAGGTGTAAGGTGAGAGCTATCAAAGCCTACAGACTGGCCACTAATAACTGGGAAGAAGAATGTTCATTAAAGATGGTGGAAAAGTAATGGACAAAGAAATGAGAGCCTAGAGAAGAGTAAAAAAAGTTTTAATAAATACTTCAAATCTCAACTCAGCTATCAAACTTCTCAAACTGCCTTAGATCTGATCTCATGGTATTTTGTATTCTTTTTAAGCATTTATCACATTCCAATTTATAGTATATTTAACTATGTAACCTTCTAGATTATAAAGTCCTCGAAGACAACAATCATTTCTTCATTTACTCCATCTTTCTCAATGCTTCACATAATATATACTATATCACAGCATACAGACTTGATGAATGTTTCTTGGATGAATGAATAAATATTTGATTTGGGTAAAGAATACTAACTTTTTCAATATTATTTTATTTATTTTATAGGTAGCAAAAAAAACTGAACAAACACAGAAATAGATTAATGATGTTTGGAAGTAAATGTCCCTTATGGATCTCCATAAGAATGTACCCATAAAAGACTTAGAGGAAAACATTCACATGTAAATGAGGTAGGATGGCACAAGATAATATTTATTTCTATACACTAAAAATAAATGCCACACTGACTGAAACATGAACAGCATCTTTAGGGATAAAGGAATCTATTTGAAAGGAAAAACTCACACAGATATTCTAAAATAATAATTAATAAAAAGTACTGAGATTTAGAAAAATCTGATTTTAGTAAAAACTATCATCTATATTTTCATGAGCTGTTAATTTCTACAAATGAGGTTAACCTGAATTAAATTCAAGAAGACATTTCACAAATCAGAAAGAATAAATGCTTGCAGTTACATGTGCAATTGAAACTTTGCAAAGAAAAGCTTATATAAGAAAAAGCTTTTTTCATTCCCTATGATCCCATGAATATTAACTTCAATTATGGTCATCCAGATCAAACTTTCACACTGAAATGCTGCTTAAAACTATTTCATAATTTTTGCCCATACTGTCATTTTTTCCCATCTGATTACGTGTATTTATTTTAACACACATTACATAAATTTAAGAAACAATAAAACAAAACAGGAATCGGATTACTCCAACTTACTGGCAAAGGAAACAGCTTCCCATTTACTTTTATGCACAGACTATTGGGATAATTATCCTCTTGAGGACAGCTAGTCTCTGCTAGGCACAATCTGTATTCAAAGAGAAATCATTCTTTAAAAGTGTAATCAAACATTTAAAACAGGCCTGCAAAATGTTTTAGCCAGCGTAAAAATATTGATTTAACAATATCAAAATCACCTTAGTTGTACTTGGACAGTGTAATCTCTTCTACCACCTGGCAAAAAATCCCTGTTGGAGAGAAAAAAACCTTGGTTAACGAGTACAGTTAGTTTTTCCCAAGGAATATTTCTTATATTAAAAACCTTTAACAGGAGCGGCTAGGTGGCGCAGTGAGCAGAGCGCTAGCCCTGGAGTCAGAAGGACCCGAGTTCCATTCCAGCCTCAGACACAACGCACACACAAATAAATAACCTAGCCGTGTGACCTTGGGCAAGTTACTTAAGCCCAATTGCCCTCCAAAAAAAAAAAAAAAACCTTTAACAGATAACATTTTCATTTTCTCTCCCAGTCTCATAAGCTAAATAATCCACAATCAGTCCACTAAAATGAAAACATTCATTTACCTGGAAATTTGAAAGATGCTTTATACAGCAGTGGATATTCAAAGACATTTAAGTGTGATCAATATTTAAAAGGAAAGTCCCTAGTTTCATAAAAATTTTTATTTGGCAATTTCAAAACACATGTTTGTGCCATAGCCACAGAACACACTGTTAACACAAAAAAAGTGTTGTTGCTGGTACACAGACAATTGTACATGACAACATGGATTAATCAAAATAAATCAATCACCGTTCTTGGAAAATCCAAGTCAAAAGCAAAAGTCCTATGGAAGATGGGTCAGCTGCTTCATCTTATATTAAAATTATGTGGCCAAGTAATGTAATTTCTAGATGGAAACTCAATGCAGCACTAGATAATCACTAACCCTAAGAATGAACTTCCTGAGCCATTACCACGGCTACTGCCAGTCAGTACTGGGTCCTCTTTACCAACTTGGAAAGAATGTTAAGTGATCTTTTGCTCAGAAGTCTTAAGTAGCCTCACTTCCCAATCCATTTAAGTGAGTCTTCTTAATAGCCCAATAACTCATAATGATTCCTACCTTACTATTTCTCTTAACAATAATGCCTGATAATCTGATTATCCAAATATTCCCTATTCTTCAATAATCACCTCAAGCCAACAATGATTAGCTTCCTTTCCTGACCACTCATACCATTGTTTGTTCTTTGTATCTTGATACCTCAGGCACTGAAGTATAAGTCATACATAAAAGACCTTATGACATAATGTTTTGCACTGTTTTTCACTTGTGTGGTGTATTATTTCTTGTTTTCCCAACAATAATGGGAATTCTAAGGGCAAGATAAGCCATATGTTTCAATTTTATCTTACAGTATGCTCCTGAGCACAGACTAAATGTGAAATAAAATATTTACTGAAAATGAACCAGGACAAAAAGCCAAACTTACAATAACTCCCTAAATGGAATATGTAATCAAGGAAAAAATAGTAATTAAAGAACAAGAGCTTATCCTTAACACTGATAAAATCAAGACTTTTATAAAATATATTTTGTAAAAAAATTTTTTAAATTATTTTCAGGCAACTTTATATTAGTAAATACTCAGAGGATTTTATTTCCATTTCTATTCATATAAGTCAAGACCAGAAGCATTAATTAAGTGATTAATGCCTGCCAGGTATCATGCTAAGCCCTGGGAAAACACACACACACACACACACACACACACACACACACACACACACACACACAAGCAAGCAAAAAAGTTCCAGCCCTCAAGTTCACAATGTAATGTGGAAAGGAGACAATATGCAAAGAACTATGTAAAAACAAGCTATACACAAGATTTAACTGGAAATAATTTCAGAGGAAAGGCACTAACATTAAGGAAGGAGGAGCAAAGTTTCTTGCAAAAGGTGAGATTTTAGCTAAGACTTTAAAAAAGTCTCCCAAACTACTTTAATTTACAAAGTGAAGTCATTTCCTTCCTGCCACAACAGTCCTAAGAAGCTAATGATATCTCTTAGACTAGGGAGTTCTTAACCCGGGGTTCATGAATTGCTTAAAAATCAACAAGAAACAACTCATAGGGGCAGCTAGGTGGCCCAGTCAATAGAGCGCCGGCCCTGGAATCAGGAGGTCCTGAGTTCGGAGCCGGCCTCAGAAAATGAGCACCCACACATAAATCAAATGACTAGCCATGTAACCTTGAGCAAGTTACTTAACCCCAATTGCTTAAAAAAAAAAAAAAAAAAGAAACAACTCATAATTATTTCAATATAATTGGTTTCCTTTGTTATCATGTAGAGTTTATGTTACCCATTTAAAAATAATATTCTGAGAAAGGGTCAATAACTTCACCAGACTGCCAAAGGCATGGGGGAAGGGAGGTAATGACTTCTCACTTAGAGATAAATATTCAAGTATAACCAAAGAAAGAATTGAAAAGAATTGCATATGAATTGCTCCCCTTATTCTTGCAAGGCTGGATTAGTCATTAGAAGTATACTTGCCTATACTGATGTGGTAACGTTAAAATACACTTTAAAAATTTACCAAAAATGAAATTTAAACTATGAAAAATCTTACTATTTGTCCTTATTTAGCAAAACTTTTCCACTGAATAAGAAGAGATTATGTCCAATAAGGGATTCCCTACACCAGGGTCTCAAGGATGCAGTGTCAAAAATATACATAAATACACGAAAGTCTTTCAAATCTCACAAACTGAATTCTTACAGGTTTCCCTAGGGAAGATTACCTTTAAGATCCAAATGATTATAAATCTGTAAATGAGAAGAGTGAAAAAGTGAGTTAAACTGGAAGACAGACCCTCATCTTGGTCTAGAAAACACTGCTAGAGAAACAAAGGCATATGAACATGTGAAGGGGAGAAGAGGAGAGAGGATCTAGTGCAGCTGGTCCTAAGCAACAAGACCTCTAGAGACCCTGTAGTACAACCCATGAAGACACCCAGATTGCTCAGGCAAAGATCTAAGATACAATGGCTTACTTTCTGGATAGGAGTATTGTCTTTGGGAACATTAAACCAGACCAGAAGTCAAGCAGGGTTATGTGGAAGTCACAACCCTAAAGTAGAGAACCTAACTGTTCCAGGATGAAAGGGGAACTCAAGGCTGGAGCCAGTCCTGGGACTTAAGGGTGAAAGCTGGGTGGATTAGCTAGAAGCACCCTAAACCCAAGGATCAGATGGTAGGGGAAGGAATTGAAGACTAAAGGAAAACTGTGACATGAAAAACCTAAGGACTGTTAGGTTCTTGACTTGAACAAAACTGGGTAAGATGAAGAGATGTGTACTTGTAATATTCTCTCAGTTATAGAGGCTACAGCCCCAAATTCCCTTATATTGAAGTAAAATTTAATTGTGAACCTGAAGCACCTGTGTGCTGGATTAAAGAGGGGAAGGACAAAGAAACCCTGTTAAACTTAGGGAGCACGAGGGAAAAACCCAGGGCCCAACAAAAACTTTTTGTAAAGGAAACATCACTTTTTATGCTTGGATAGTGGTTTTCGAAAAATTACACCCTGATTTTTTCACACTTTACAACAAAGTAGAGAGACTTTTTGAATTTTCTGAGGCTATGAAAAAGATGTTATATCTTAGGGGGCAGCTAGGTGGCGCAGTGAGTAGAGCGTCAGCCCTGGAGTCAGAAGGACCTGAGTTCAGATCCGGCCTTAACGTACACACAAACAAAAACCTAGCCCTGTGACCTTGAGCAAGTTACTTAACCCCAACTGCCCTCCAAAAAAAAAAAAGGAAATGTTATATCATAGCTTCCGGTTTTTTTTTTTGGGGGGGGGGGGGGCTTATTTTGTTTTTTGCCTTTTGCAGGGCAATTAGGGTTAAGTGACTTGCCCGACACCACACAGCTAGTTTTCTGGGGTGGGGGTGTGTGTGTGTGTGTGTGTGTGTGTGTGTGTGTGTGTGTGTGTGTGTGTGTGTGTGTGTGTGTCAAGTATCTGAGGCCAGGTCCTCCAGGGCCAGTGCTCTACTCACTGTACCACCTAGCCACCTGGGGCCTCCTGCAAACTAATGTACCCCATCCTTTTGCACCATTAAATTGATATACCCAATGAATCCCTCACAGACTTCCCACTAACCATACTCTAGGCAGAGTGAAAACTGACTTCCCAAATCTTTACAATACTGCAAAAATATGGTACCCATTACAAGTTTGTTTCTTTTAACATAGTCACAGAACGTTAAGAGCAAGAAAGATTTTACAGATTATCTATTCTAACACTAATTGTACTGGCAAACTATAGTTTGTACTGCTATTTGTCACAAGCAAGTCATGCTACATAAACACCAGTGGAAGCCAAGCCAACAAATCTGAGGAAGTTAAAAGTTAAATTCAGGGGAATTGGTTTAGAAATGTGTCCTTTACAGTAACCATTTTACTTCTACTCTTTTATAATTTCCCTATGGTAAAAAGACAAAGGTAAGACATGAAATGCGAACATTCTTTTTTGAAGCAAATAGTAATGTCAATCCTAGGTTCTCCAAGGAGATGCCCCATGGATAAATAGATACAAATGAAGTTTGAAGGTAATATAAATAACCTCTTTTTAGCCATTAGCCTGAATCTCTTTCCCTGACCAAAGCTTTAACCAAAACTGCTATCAGAGCCAAGCAAACTAATTTTTGGTTCACCCTCTTGTCCTAGCTCTTGGATGTGCTAAGCAGAAATGAAATGACTTTCAAGAATGCAAGAGAAAAAGAGAAAAGTTAAAGTACCCAAAGACTATAAACCTTTGAATAACGAAGATTTGGTTGGGTTGGTGTAAATAAAATGGAAAATCACTTGGGGGAATGTAAATTAAGGATTGTTTAAAAATTAAGCTTTTTGGGAGCCAAGATGGCAATGTAGAAGCAGGAAGACTGTGTGCTTCCCCCATAACCACCTCAAATACCTATAAAAAATAACTCTAAACAAACTTTAGAGCTACAGAACCCACTAAGTTAAAGAGAGAAACAAATCTCCCACTGAAAGGCAGACCAGCAGGTGGACAGGGAGGGTCCATTACAGCAGGCTTGGAGCAGAGTCCAGCCCTGCAGGAGCCCTAGGTTTTGGCCTCAGGGTGGCCCACAGCAGCAACCAGCTGATGGAGGGCTTCAGGAGAGTGGTTCACCAGAAGCTATGGAGGTTTCCAGATGCCAAAGACACAGTGAGAGGTCAATGTGAACTTTTGGGAACAGGGGGTCTGGGAGTACAGTCCAGCCTCTGCCCCCAGAGGAAGAAGTGGCTGAGGCGCAGCAGCCACCACCTAGCCATTTCAGGGCTCCTACCCTGCAGATTGTAGGGGGACCAAATGACCATTCTGAGGGTAATTGCTCTTGCTTTAAGTGCTTGGATCTGGATTGCTGTCTAGGGTGAAGGTCCTGGGGTGTAACCAGGTGCCAGAGCAGGTGGAGGCTTCAGAGAGGGCACCCAACTAATAGCTCTAGCAGCTGCAAAAACCCCAGTGATTTGCATCAAAGCTCTCTTTTTCTGGAAGCAGAGTTCTACTGTGGCAAAAAAGCTCAAAAGTCAAGTAACTGAGTGGCAACATGAGCAAGCAAAGGAAGCAAAGCAAGCACAGCAATCCGACTTTAGATTCCTATTTTGGGGACAAAAAGGATTAAAGCATGGAACAGGAAGGAGACAACAAAGTCAGAACTCCTGCACCAAAAGCTTCCAAGAAAAATATGAACTGGTTACAGGCCACAGAGGAGCTTAAGAAGGATTCTGAAAATCAGATTAAGTGGAGGAAGAACTAAAAAGAAATGAGAATAATACAAGAAAATCATGAAAAGAAAGTCAACAGCCTGACTTAAGAAAATAACACCTTAAAAAATAGACTAATTCAAATGGCAAAAGAGGCTGAAAAAGCCAATGAGGAAAAGAATGCTGTAAAAAGCCAAATTTGCCAGATGGAAAAAGAATCTCAAAAGCTCACTGAAGAGAATCATTCCTTCAGAATTAGATTGGAGCAAATGGAAGGTAGTGACTTTATGAGAAATCAAGAAAAAATAGAAGGCAATGTGAAATATCCCATTGGGAAAACCACTGACCCGGAAAATAGATCCAGGACAGATAATTTAAAAATTATTGGACTACCTGAAAGCCATGATCAAAGAAAGAAACTAGAAATCATCCTCCAAGAAATTCTCAAGGAAAACTGCCCTAATATTTTAGAATCAGAGGGCAAAACAGAGGTTGAAAGAATCCACTGATCACCTCCTGAAAAAGATACCAAAAAGAAAACTCCTAGGAATATTATAGCCAGGTTCCCGGAAGAACCAGACCAAGGAGAAAATATTACAAGCAGCCAGGAAGAAACAATTTGAATATTGTGGAAACACAATCAGGATAACATAGGAACTGGCAGCTTCTACATTAAGGGATCAAAGGGCTTGGAATATGATATTCCAAAGGTCAAAGGAGCTGGGATTAAATACAAAAATCACCTACCCAGCAAAACTGAATATAATGTTTCAGGGGAAAATATGGTCATTCAATGAAATAGAGGACTTTCAAGCATTCTTTTTTTTTGCTTTTTGGAGGGCAATTGGGGTTAAGTAACTTGCCCAAGGTCACACAGCTAGGTTTCTGTTTGTGTGTTAAGTGTCTGAGACCGGATCCGAACTCAGGTCCTTCTGACTCCAGGGCGAGAGCTCTACTCACTGTGCCACCTAGCCGCCCCGACTTTCAAGCATTCTTGATGAAAAAAACCAGAGTTGAATAGAAAATTTGACATTCAGATACGATAAGCAAGAGAAGCATGAGAAGGTAAACAGGAAAAAGAAATCATAAGGAATTTATCAAAGTTGAACTACTTACATTCCTACATGGAAAAATGGTAATTGTAGCTTATGAAACTTTTCTCAGTATGAGAATAGTTGAAGGTAATAAAAATGTATATATATATATGTTTACATACATATATATGAGAGGAATATAATGAGAAGAGATGGGGAGAGATAGAATGGGGCAAATTATCTCATATAAAAGAGGCAAGAAAACTGTTACAATGGAGGGGAACAGGAAAGCAAAAGGAATGGGTCAACTTTACTCTCACTGAATTTGGTTCAGGGAGGGAATGACATACACACTAAATAGGGTACCTCACCCTACAGGAGAATAGGGGTAAAGGACGAGAGGGGGCATGATGGACGGGAGGCGGGGGAGGGGGAGTTAGAATCACCCACTTTTGAAAAGTGACAGGGTCAAAGTAGAGAATAGAACAAGTGGGGGTGGGATAGGATGGAGGGAAATATAGTCAGTCTTTCACAATATATCCACTGTGGAAATGTTTTGCACAGCTACACACGTACAACCTATCTGTTGTAAAGGAAAGAATCTGGAATTCAAAGTTTTAAAATGAAATGTTTAAAAAAATAAATTATTATTTTTCTTTTACATGCAACTGGGAAATAAAATATACAGGCACTAGGATACACAGAAATCATCTTGCCCTACTGGAAAGTTGGAGGGCACATGGGGAGAATATAGGAGAGAACAGTTTGGGTAAGGGGACATAAAGTGGGATCACTGTTTTGGGGTGGTGGGTAGGGGATAGATGGGGAATTTTTAACTCAAAATCTTGTGGAAATGAATGATATAAAGTAAAAATAAACATAAAATTTAATTAAAAAAAAAAGAAAATAAAGAACACAATAAAAATAAAGAAAAATTTAAAAAATTGTACACCCCCCCCCAAATTAAGCTTCTTTTTTTTTCATTTATATTGAAAAATAAGACAGGTCCTTTATCACCTAGACTAATTTAACAGTCTGTACACAATTCCTTGCCTCTGGCTTCTCTTTCCTTTCACTTATCATTATAGCCAGATTACTTTTATACACCAGAAATTTTGGGTGTTAACACCCAGAGGTCCCTTTGCTAGCAATCTTCACAAGTAGCTGCAGCCGAAATATTTTGTTACTTGCGAACAATCTTCTGGTAATGAGCCTCATCAAATTAAGCAAGTCTTCAGATAAAAAACACCCAGTCTGTTGCTGTGCAGTAAAGTCTGTACAACTTGAACTGAACTGGCATGGCACTGACCCATACCAAGATGGATCAACGGCATAGGACTTTAGGTGAGAAATAACTAGAATAATTATCCCAAAACACTACATTGTCTACATATAACTATATTACTCAGAAACTTCTAATGACACAGAATAAAATCCAAACTTCAAATTAACAAACCTTTATCAAGAATTTATTAAGAGTTTGGCATTGAACCAGCAACTGAAAATAGCCAATAACTGCCATCAAGGATGTTTCATCCTATTAGGCCAGGCTTTTATTCAAAGTTCTTCACACTATGGTCTAAATCTCTCACACTATTTCCCTTCACACAAACCGTCCATTGATCCTTGAAACAAACACACTGAAAATTTATACTCAGTTTCACCTTCCAAAGATGTTTAGCATTATTTCTGCTTAGTTAAGTACTTTTCTTTAAATTCCAAGTAAAATTATATCCTCTGTAAAAGCTTCCCAATCCATCACAAATCACAGTGATCTCTAATTCCACTGTAAATCCAAACCACAGTCCTTATTTGGCATCTACCATATGAAAGTTGATATTCTTGGTTAACTTTTTATATAAAAATATACATGAGGTCTCCACAAGTTCTCTTTCATTATATTTTTATTTATTTTGTTAAATATTTAACACCTACTACAGAGTTTTCCAATGGGGAGAAGGATAGGAGACACAGAAAGAAGGGGGATACTTACATATAAACTACCTGATGGATACCAGGATTATTAACTATAATGGAAAACTCAAAATGCTAAATCACTTAACATCCCTAGGCCTCAGTGCCCTCATCTGTAAAATGAACAGATTGTACTAAATGACCTCTGAAGTCCCTTCCAGTTCTAGATCAATGATCCTATGATGTAAAAATTTTTAACACCCAATGTATTATTTTCCTTATTCCATGAAACTGAAAAGTTTTCCAATACTGAAAATTAATTTTAGTGTCTTGTAGCTAAGAAAGAACCAAATTCTATCATAACACTACCAGGTGCAATCCATCAAAAACAAACTAGCCATAGGTAGTGTTTCACTAGCTTTTACTGAACCCCCTATCTTTTAACCCCCTATCATTTAACCTCTGAGTAGCTCATTTTTCTCATTCTAGGTCTTTAAAAAAGGCTACAATCTATGTGAATCTCTTTGAATGTTAAAATGCAACATCAGTGACATTGATAATTAAAAAAACAATAGCATATTCTCCAGATTTCCTTTGCTCACTTTTTATATCACTTAATTTTACTTAATATTTAAAAATCTGCTTCTACTTTAAGCATCTGCTATTTTTGTAATGATCAGGAGTCACTTTCAAGTTTGTTTCCCACTTATCCTTTAAGCAATTTCTGTTAATGTCTCAAATTTTCTCTTTAAATTATTATGTTTTTATTAACCAGGTCACTGAAATCACTGGCATAATTAATAATAATAATAATAATAATAATACAAAATCATGGCACTTTCTTTATCTATTGGGTCTTGCACATAAAAAAAAGAAATTCTTCTGTCAACCAACAATTCCAAATATATTTACATACATATATAAACTAGTCATATGGCTAAGAATAAGGAAATTTCAGTATGCTATCTCTAAAGAGAAAAGAGCCCCACACCCACTGAAACATATTTCAAACCCTCCTCTTACCTGGAAATGCATATTTCTCTTACTTGTTGAGGTGTCAAAGCAAAAATAAAAAACTTCTCTTGAAATCTCTGAATACTGCTCTGAACTGGAGAGAAAAAAATACAATGAAAGATGACCTTTCAATAAAATTCTCAGAATATAAAAGCCAATAATAGCCAGACAGTGTAGCACCTACAAAATTCTTAGATTATTTATTACTGAAACACACTAATAAAAAGTGGCCAGAATGAATGCAATTCATGGTGGGAAAATAAAGGTGGAAGTTTTTGAAAAGGTGTTGGCAGGAAATTTAGTATTCAATTATTCCTCATCCTAAAAGCACAGAAGAAAGTACACTTACAATATTCATAATATAGACTCCTTCAAGGTAGTAATTTTTCATCTCTAACTATAGTGCCATCTAATGAAAATAGCCATGTTATCATATAACAAAGATGGCAGGAAACAAATTATAAGAATTCTATTTTAGATTTCTCTGGTCCCTTATATGCAGTTGTATTTTGTCAGAAAAAAAATAGAAAGATAAACTCCCCTGAATCCCACTATTGTAGTTATTAAAATGTACAACAGAGGTGGCTAAGTGGCACAGTGAGTAGAGCGTCGGTCCTGGAATCAGAAGGAGCTGAGTTCGGATCTGACCCCAGACACAACGCACACACAAACTAAAAAAACCCTAGCTGTGTGACCTTGGGCAAGTTACTTAACCCAACTGCCCTCCAAAAAGCAAAAAAAATAAGAAATAAATAAATAAAATGTACAACAAACCAATAGCAAGATCTGAACTATTATTTCAATGTTAAAAGCGAAAAACTGGGGGCAGCAAAGTGGCACAGTGAATAAATAGAGCACAGGCCCTAGAGTCAGGAGGACCTGACTTCAAGTATGGTTTCAGACACCTGACATACTTACTAGCTGTGTGACCTTGGGCAATTCATTTAACCCCAATTGCTCTGCCTTTGCCCCCTCCAAAAAACCTTGTCCCCTCCAAAAACAGAAAAAAAGAAAGAAAAGAAAGAAACAATAGCATTTAACAAAATCCAAGAAGCAAGAGGAGAAAGGTAAATCCCATTCCAAATAACTATATAATGCACAAAATATCTGTGGATCCATCTTCCAAAGTACACAAAGTATTTACAGATTCAATTACAAAGTACTCCTTAAAGAAAACACTCAATTAGCTGGAGGAATATTTCGTACTCATGACTATACCATGCCAATATAATAAAAAAATAACAATATTTATTTTGCTTTCTTTTTTGGAGGGCAATTGGGGTTAAGTGACTTGCCCAAAGTCACACAGCTAGTAAGTATGTCAAGTGTCTGAGGTCACATTTGAACTCAGGTCCTTCTGACCCCAAGGCCGGTGCTCTATTCACTGCACCACCTAGCCGCCCCACAAATGACTATTTTTTAAAAAGTTTAAGACTGATAGGAGATGCTATATTTTTTGGTAAAGCCATGAACTATTTGAAGACTTGGAATCTGTTTAAGATTCCTAGAACTCTTTTCAAAGAATCATTTTATCGCAGCTAAAAAAGGGAGAATTTCTAGAGTACTACAAAGACCACAAAAAACAAAACTCTGCTCTGCAGCTAGATGGCACAGTGGACAAAGCACTGGGCCTGGGGTCAGGAAGACCTGAGTTCAAATCTGACCTCTTACATTTAATAGCCGTGTGTGACCTTGGGAAAGTCACTGAACCTCCATGTCTTGGTTTCCTCGAATGTAAAACGGGCATAATAAAAGCACCTACCTCCCATGGATGTTGTGAGGATCAAATGAGATAATATTTATAAAGTGCTTAGCACAGTGTCTGGCACACAGCAAGCACTTAAACATTTTTGTCCCCTTCTCTCTCCCCCACCCCCGACCCCATTCCTACTCTCTCTAGTCCTACAATAGAGCCAAGAAAAGGAAAATTACATAGCAGAGTTGCACCCTAAAACACATGAGGGCAACGAAATAGACATCAGGAATAGGTGCACTGCAATCATGAACCAAACTTCACCCTCCCACATCACTCCCCCAGAAGACCCGGGTTCAGATACCGCTGAAAACTGGCTGCATCCCCCTGGACAAACCACTCCACCGCCCTGTGCCTCAGTTTCTTCATTTGTAAGATGAAGGGGCTGGACACAGTGGTCTTTAATGTTTTTACTGTCTCTTATGTTTTTCCATAGTGGAAAACTGTCATGAAGCAGGTCTTATTTTCCCGAAGGTAAGATATTGTAAGTGGGAGTTACATTCTTGAAAACAAGCATTCAGCATCATTCAAGCAAAGATATAATCAATAATGGTTTTTTTTAAATCCCAAGAATACTTCTATAAACTCCTAGAGCATTTAGAAGTAATAATGATACTTATAATGAGTTCTATAGAACACATATTAATAATACAGCGAACTGAATTCTGGATCTAAATACCAATACCAGCAAGAGTGCCCTTGGGGAGACAGAACACAGGTCAATAAAAAATTGTAAAGGGAGATGACTCTTGGGTTAAATCATCAGGTGGTGTTCATTATCCTGCTCCTTAAAAAAAAAAAGAAGACATTTCTCTCCTCCCTCCTCTCCACAAAAAAAGTGACTTCTCAGTTATTCCTGCTATTCCTGTCAATTATGGGCTGCCTCAGTTTCCTCATTTGTGTCTGGAAAATCTGCATTCAATTTCTACCTCAACACATATAACACACACTGGTGAAAATGCCGATCTGCTTTGGTAGAGGGAATTTCCTCACCCAGAAGCTCTCCTAATGAAACTTCTGGTACAAAAATTCTGGTACAGATCTACCCCCATATACAAAACATTAAATAATGCACATCAATTATATGGTAAACTTGACCTAAAACAAATGCTATCCATAAATAAATATTTAACATATAATTCACAATATTTGCCTTCTTAAAATTAGGAAGAAATTTTAAAGAATGATAAAATCATGGTTAAATTTTCTTTCTAAAGAAACCCTCAAGGGGCAGCTAGGTGGCTCAGTGAACAGAGCACCAGACCTGGAGAAAGGAGGACCTGAGCTCTAATCTGGCCTCAGACATTTAACACTTCCTAGCCCTATGACCTTGGGCAAGTCACTTAACCCCAACTGCCCTGCCTTAACCCCTGCAAAAAAAAAGAAGAAAAAAAGAAAGAAACCCTCAGTTGATGAAAAGTGAAATGTAGTGGGTATAAGGTAACAGCAATATTGTAGGATGATCAGCTGAGAATGACTTAGCTATTCTGAGCAATACAATGATCCAAGACAACTCTGAAGGACTTGGGACAAAAAATGCTATCCATCCATCCCCAGAGAAAGAACTGATGGTGTCTGAATACAGACTGAAGCAACTTTCAGGTTTTTTTACTTTATATTTTTTGAGTTTTTTTTTTTTAATATATGCTTTGTTTTACAAAATGACACACAAAAAATATTGTGGCTGTGACTACACATATATAACTTATATGGAATTGCCTGCCTTCTCAATGAAGGGGTTTGGGGGAGGGAGGAGAGAATTTTGAACACAAAGTTTTAAAAACAAATGTTAAAAATTGCTGTTTAGGGGCAGCTAGGTGGCACAGTGAGTAGAGTGTCGGCCCTGGAGCCAGAAGGACCTGAGTTCGGATCCGGCATCAGACACTTTAAAACACACACAAACAAAAACCTAGCCGTGTGACCTTGGGCAAGTTACTTAACCCCAATTGCTCTCCAAAAAGCAGAAAGAAAAAAATTGCTGTTTACATGTAACTGGGGGAAAATTAAATACTAAATAAATACAAAAAAAAATTTTAAAAGAAACCCTCAAAAGTTTGAACAAATAGATGTCCTTTTTTCTTCTTAATATATTTCCTCTTAGCTGTAGAAACTTTGGTGAATTACTCTAATAGCAGTTCTGGAGAGAGCTTAATAAGGCAACTTCCTCCTCTTATTCGAGTGGTAGGGAGACTATGATTTCGAATGTGGTACAGAAGATCTTGGTCAGTTGGCTTTGCCAAATATTTCTCCTTGTTATAAGGAATGGTTCAATGCAGAGGGGAGAAAGGGAAAATGACCATGGTGAAATATAAAAATGCAACAATAAAACCTAAAATCTAAAATTAAAAAATATATGATTTCCTTATAGCAAACAGACTCAACATTATTCCATTAACCTTAGAGCTGCAGTCAAAGTAGTACAATAGATTCATAGGACCAAAGATTCAGAAGTGGAAGGGGTCTCAGGTTACTCAATCCAATCCCTTAATTTTACCTATAAGGAAACTGAAGCTGGCAAGGTGAAGTACCTTGCACAGACTCACAGAGCCAGTATCTGAGGCTGAATTCAAACCTATGTCTTCCTGTCTGCAAATCTTTTACTCTATCCATTACACCATAAAAATGTTTTTTCTTCAGTGGTAAAAACTAAAAAAGATTTTCTTCAATAGTTAACTCAATTTTTTCCTCTTTACTAACGAACTGCACATTATTCAAAATCATGGGGTATATTTAATAGCCCAATAATGGATACTGTTCTGTTAAACCATGCCCTTTTGTTAGCCTCACTAAAACTCTCTCTCCTTGACACCTTGTTATCTGCTATCAGAACGAGCCACACAGGAATAGCACAGAAACTAATTTACTTACTAGCACAGAATCTTCAAAATATAGTTTACACATTTATTAAGCTAGGCATTAGTCAGCATCTTTCCTGTAGTACAAGAAGAACAATGAACTAAAGACTCAGTACACCTATACTAGTCTACCATTTACTAATTAGTATGACCTAGGATAATTCACTTAACCTCGAAGAATCAGTCAATTATGGAATAATAAATGGACATCCTTAAAGGCTGACAGGAGCTATCCTACAAACACAAGTCTGATGACATCACTCTCCTATTAAAATCTTTTATGGCTTCTAAAATACAAGCCTTCCTCAAGGCCCAAAAGAAGGGCTCCATCCTACTTTTAGCTTCATCTTGTATTACTGTCCCTTGCCTACACTACAATCTAGACCATACTGTATTCCTTCTCACCATCTCCCAAAAATATCCTATAATTTCTAGCCCCCAAGGATCATTTCCTACATTTAGAATGCAATTTTCACCCACTGCCCATACTCCAATCTGTCTACTGTCATACCATCTATATAAAATCACCATAAATCATCCTCCATGAAATGTATTTGTGACAGTACCCTTGCCCCCAACAATGTCATTTGAGTCATTTACTTATTATTCCTCCTATGTACCTGAACTATTCTAATTTATATTACTGTGTGTCCTATACTAGATTATAAAATGTTTACTCTTTTCAAACCCTACCACAACTCTAGGAGTAGAAACTTACTAATACTTGATAGATGACTGAAAAATACAATAATTATATAAAGGCACTTTAAAAACCTTAAAGTTACATAAGAATGTAAGCAATCACAATTAGTCTGTAGTTCAAACACTGGTGGAAACTTCAGGTATAAGTCAATGAGAATTGTGATATAGGTCTAAAAAAAAATCTTCCCCAAGGTACTGAGAATGCTGATTCCCTCTCTCCCCCTTAAAAGAACTCTCAATCCCTTCTGGTTCTGGTATTAAGAGAGATAAGAGGGGCGGCTAGGTGGCGCAGTGAATAGAGCGCCGGCCCTGGAGTCAGAAGGACCTGAGTTCGGAGCCGGCCTCCGACACTTAATCCGCACAAACAAAAACCTAGCCGTGTAACCTTGGGCAAGTTACTTAACCCCAATTGCCCTAAAAGGGCGGCTAGGTGGTGCAGTGAGTAAGAGCGCCGGCCTCGGAGTTTGGATGACCCGAGATCAGATCCGGCCTCAGAAAATGAGCACCCACGCATAAATCAAATGACTAGCCGTGTAACCTTGAGCAAGTTACTTAACCCCAATTGCTTAAAAAAAAAAAAAAAAAAAAAAAAGAGAAAAAAAAAAGAGAGATAAGAGTCAGCTCCACATGTACAACCTATTTTGAACGGATTATCTTCCCAGTAAGGGTGAATGACAAGGAATCCAAAGTTTTAAAACCAAATTTTAAAAAAGTATATATACATATATACACATACACACACACTATTATTAATGCCATTTTACATGTAATTGGGAAATAAGATATATAGGCACTGGTGCATAAAGATCCACAATGCCCTACAGTAAAAGTTGAATGGGGTGTGGCCGAAGATATGGGAGAGAGCAGAATGGAGGAGGGGATATCCTGTGGGACTGCTATTTTGGGGTGGTGGGTAGGGGAAAAATGGGGAAAAAATTGTAACTCAAAATCTGGCAGAAATGAATGATGTAAATAAAGCATTTGAAAAAAATAGATAGTCAATGTTAACACAAGATTTTGAACATGGGCTAACAGTTTTAAGGATGGTATCATTTATAAACACAATAATAAAGTGTAGTAGGTTTGGGTGAGTTCATCCTATAGTAGAACTTTTAAAAATTTATTGAACGGAACAGAATTGACTATTATTAAACTTTAAGAGCAAATAAGAAATCCAAGTATTAGAGGACAGCTCTTTTCTTTGGAGAACTGTGGCACTATGGATGCGGAATAATGCATTAATTTATTGGGATGCTGGTTTGCTTTTACCAAACCGTTATTTTTATAGAGATGACTGCTTAAGATATGGGAGAGAATGAAAAGTTAGTAGAACTATAATACTTAAATTTATATACCTAACTTCTACTTCAATGGTTCTCAAATTTTTTGTAGCAGTCAAAATTTAAACAAAACTTTCAACAGAATTCTAACAGTAAAATCTTTTAAAATTAATTTAAATGTCAATTACTAATTATACCAAAAAATACAAATTTCTTAAAAATCTTACCTTCCAATGAACTTTCATTCTGAATCTAACAATATTACAAATAAGAATGTGGTTTTTTTTGGCTAATAAACTGTAAACAGGGAAGAGTGGTAATTTTATGTCATTTTTGCACTTAAGTCACAATAATGCAGCTTTTGTTTCTGTTTATCTTGAAAATACATTCACACAAATACACGACCATAATAGATGGAAATGACTTATTTATTCAATTTCTGAAAAGTAAGGAAACTCAAGCAACTCAGAAGTGAATAAAGAGATTTGCAATCCTGCCTTTTAAAATTAAGTCAAGAGATATTTCTGCTGACTACTAAAAGTTAAATGCTCCTCTATGATCAGGGCAATCTAATTGCTTGGGGATAATCCCATCTTCATTTCTTAAGGTCATACTCCTGTCTTGCCTTTAACATACCCAAGTCCTCATCCTTTAGGGTCCTGCTCAAACCCAACCTCTGCTATAAAGTCTTCTCCAACAAATATCACCTACTTTTATGGAGCTTTACTGTTTATATATACTTTTTGGTCAACTCATAAACATCCATGCTTATGTCACCAAAAAAGTGACATATTTTAGTCTAGTTAGGCTATTTTAGTAATCCTGTAAGGCAAAATCATGAGGCCTACTCTAAAATCCTATGATCTTAAGTGGTGTCATTTCATTACATGTTTACCTCTTTAAGAAAAAAATCAATATCAATTGATTGATACTATATCAATAAGCATGAAGAAGCTTAAAATCTTCTGCTACCTTTACCCTCACTATTCTTTCATAATCACTCTGCACTGGAAAATGAAGGGCATTCCAAGAACACATCCATCTTTACCCTGGACCTTTTGTCTTGTTTCTCAGGACACTCTAGGTCTGGAGTACCCCCAACACTATCCTACCTCCTAATCTACCTTCTACTCTTCTTGAATCATTCTTTCAGTGATCACTGTAAGGCAGGAACACCAAAACTATAGCCAACATCAATAGCTGTAGCAATGCTAGACCAAAAAACTTAAAACAAAAAGGCAATACCCTTCAGAAACAAAAACCATCTTATCTGTCAAACATCTAGAATGTATGATAAAAAATAGTATTACTTAGAAAAAACTGACCATAACTTTAAAATCACATTCTAGACAAATGTCTTCCAAACTAACCTACAGTTAATGAATATGATTTTTATCTGTACAACTGAATGGATTTCTGGGTCATGGTAGGGGGAAAAGTAGCAAAATAAAAGGTTTTGCAAAACATAACACCATACAAATAAAACTCAGGTTAGAATGTGATGTGGAAGCATAATAAAATCAACAGTCAAGCATTAGGGAAAAAATCTACAAGGAACGTACATTAATCATTTGATATAACAGCAAATAATGACTCAATTGTACAGGAACACCAACCCATTTAATAAACAGCTGACAGTTTAATCTATTTGATTTCTGACCAAAAGAAATAAATAACACTTACCTAAACTTGTAGGTTTGATAAGAACATCAAGAACATCATAGAAGGGAAGGCTTTTCAGTTGAACATCAGGGTGGACTGGAGGAATTGGGGGAGATGGCTGCTGCATCTCAAATGAAGGCTTAGTATCTTGGAGGAGCACTGAACCAACAGGAGAGGAAGGAGACTGAGGTGTAACTGAAGTAGAAGGTAATGAGTGGATTCCAGCAACAGTCAAGTCGGGTTCTACAGATGATGAGCTACTGTCCAAGTTGAAAACTGATGGCTTTATCGTGGACAAATCAGAAAGACCTTCAATTGTCCGTGGGTAACGTCGTCTATAAAGCTCTCTGATTTTAATCTGAACTGCTGGGCTACAGCCACTCTTCAATAAATGCAAAGCCCTCATCAGGAGGTCGTGCTTGCGTCCACTTTTATTACGTCCAGCAAAGCCTAACAATACTTGTAGCTCAGAAACCCGAAAACTAGAAACCATATTCTGAAAAAGAAAAAGAAAAAAAATACATAAGCCAACAGTCCCTTCTCATGAAAACAAAAATGCTACGTACAAAATACAATGTAGCCTGGTTTATCTTCTAGAACATTATTAACCAACATTTTCACACACCCACTATATGCCAATCACTACTTTTATAGTTATTCTAAGAAATTAAAAGATCCTGAAGTATCTCTGAAATCAGAGCTAGATTAAATCTTATTCCATAAATTTCAGGGAGATAATTCTGATGAATAAATTATTTGAAAACTGACAACCCTTAAGACATGATAATCATTCAAAAAGGATTTATTAAGTTGTATTATATTATGAATATGCCAGGGAGCAGGGACACAAAATCAAAACCAAAACAGTCCATGCCTTCAGCAGGCTTATATTCTATCGGAGGAAACAACTTGTACATAGCTAAGTAAATGCAAAATATATTAAAAGGTTGAGCTGAACCATGAAGAAAGCTAGGTATTCTAAGACACAGAAGTGAGGAAGGAATGTAGGCAAGAAATAGGAGGTAGTTTATATAAAGAGAAGACATGAAACTGAATGCCATGTATAGAGAAGGGTAAGTAATAATAATACTATGAACCAAAATATCTAATTAAACGCACAAAAAACCTTAAACCATTATCATTATATTAGATACTAAGTTCGCTATTTTATATTTATTCAGTGTCTACAAAATCTCTTTCCAATTTAAATATTTATTTCCAAAATTATCTTTTTAATCATTCACTAATTCTCTGCCAATGTATTAACATTCAGTGGAGGTAGATTTCAGGAAGTTATGCCAAGAGCAAGGTCTGGCAGAGACCGTGTATCAAACTGGAAAATCATCAAATATATGGGTGCAGTGGCAAATGTGGGCCCAGTGATAACTTATATGTTTATCTCCAAAGACCAATCTAACAAGTTTGAAGCAATTCCTCATTAGTAAAGGATAGCCACCAAGTGAATTATTTAGGCTATCTTTAGCCAAGAGTAAAGTAGAAGGAAATAGACAGATGAAATCACAGACCTTAAGTACTAAATGAATTAAGTACTTTTCCCATTCATAGCTGTAATTTTTGTGGTATCAAAGAACCAGAAACAAAGTGGGTGTTCATCAACTGGGGAATGGTTAAAACAAATTATGATAAATGAAATTAAAGGAGTATTACCAGAAAAAAGCATATGAAGAATTCAGAAAAATGTGAGAAGTCTTATATAATTTGATATAGAATAAAAATAGAACCAGGAAAACAACATACATAATGGTTATGTGTTAAAGTACATGAAAAGAAGACCCAAAAAAACCTCAGTTCTGTTTAAGTAGATTGACCAATCTTAGAAATGCACCATCTTCCTTTCTCTGGAGAGATGGAAGGCCTCTGAGTGTGGAATGCTATCATGCTGTCAATTGGTTTTGCTTACATTTTTCCCCACAGTGGGTCATTACCAGTATGCCTGGTAACGACCAACATAAAAACAAAAGGCATTAATAAATAATTTTTAAAAGAGCAGAGGAGGGAATAAAAACAGGAACTTGTCTGAGCTCCAGCTCCAACCACCTCCAATACTTGTAAAATATGACTCTAAATAAATTTTGGAGCAAAAGAACCCACAAAGTGACAGAGGGAAACAAATCTCCCTCTGAAGGCAGCCTGGAAGGCTGACAGGAAAGGTCGTTTACACAAGGCTGGGGGAGGTGGGAGCCCAGTGCCACATGAGCTGTATGGGCCCAGAAATGGGGTGCCTACTAGCTGCACAGACCACCTGGAGGAGACTTCAGGAGAGTGAATCAATGGCAACTGTGGAATATTCCACACTTCTCAAGACATAAACACAAAAGAGAATGTAAAAGGTCAGTAGGGAACTCTGTTGGAACTGGATGAAAGAAGAGCAGGCCCCTGTCCCCAGGGCCAGAGGTAACAGAAGGCACAGAAGGCTGCAGCTGCTCCTGGCCTGCAGATCATAGGGGGACCAAGAGACCATTCAGAGGGTAATCACTCTTACTTTGACATGCTTGAATCTGGGTCCCAGTCTTGGGTAATGGTCCTGAGGTGAGGAACACCAGTGTGCCAGAGCTTGTGGTGGCTACAAAGACAGCGCTCTGCTCATAGCTTTGGCAACAGCAAAAACCCCAGAAATTTGGGACACAGCTTTCTCCACTCTAGAAGCAGAGTTCTACTGTGGCAAAGAGCTCAAAAGTCTAGTAACTGACTGGCAAGATGAGCAAACAGAGGGCAGCTAGGTGGCACAGTGAATAGAGCACTGGCCCTGGAGTCAAGAGGACCTGAGGTCAAATCCAGCTTCAAATACTTGACACACTAGCCATGTGACTTTGGGCACATTACTTAACCCTAATTTCCCTGCCTTCCCCCTCCAAAAAGCAAAAAACAAAAAACAAAAAACAAAAAAAAAAAAAAAAGAAAAGATGAGCAAACAGAGAAAGCACAAGCAGACAACAGAATCCTCTTTTGGGGACAAAAAGGATCAAAACATAGAACCAGAAGAAGACAACAAAGTCAAAAGTCCTGCATTAAAAGCTTCCAAGAAAAATAAGAAATTGGTTGCAGGCCATGGAGGAGCTCAAAAAGGATTTTGAAGAAGAAAAGTAAGAAAAGTAGAGGAAAAATTGGGAAGAGAAATGAGAATGATGCAACAGCTTGAAAATAACACCTTAAAAATGAGACTAACTCAAATGGTAAAAGAGGTCCAAAAAGGCGATGAGAAGAATGCCTTAAAAAGTCAAATTGCGGGGGCGGCTAGGTGGCACAGTGAGTAGAGTCAGAAGGACCTGAGTTCAGATCCGGCCTCAGACACTTAACACACACAAACAAAAACCTAGCCATGTGACCTTGGGCAAATTACTTAACCCCAATTGCCCTCCAAAAAAAAAAAAGCAAAAAGTCAAATTGCACGGATGGAAAAGGAATTTTAAAAACTCACTGAAGAGAATAATTCCTTCAAAATTAGATTGCAGAAAATGGAAAAAATAAGAAATCAAGATACTATAAAACAGATCCAAACAAATGAAAAAATAAAAGACAATGTGAAATACCTCACTAGAAAAACCACAGACCTGGAATAGATATAGGAGAGATCTTTAAATTATTGGACTGAATGCCATGATCAAAAAAAGAGCCTAGAACTCACCCTTTAAGAAATTCTCAGGAAAAACTGCCCTGATATGCTAGAACCAGAGGGCAAAATAGAAATGGAAAGAATTTAGCAATCACCTCTTGAAAAAGAAAATTCCTAGGAATATCATAGCCAAATTCCAGAGTTCCCAGGTCAAGGAGAAAATATTATAAGCAGTCAGGGAGAAACAATTTAAATATTGTGGGAACACAATAAGGATAACACAAGATCTAGCAGCTTCTACATTAAGGGATCAAAAATATGACATTCCAGAGGTCAAAGGAGCTAGGATTAAAACAAAGAATCACCTACCCAGAAAAACTAAGCATAATGCTTCAGGGGAAAATATGGTCATTCAATGAAATAAAGGACTTTCAAGTATTCTTGATGGAAAAAAAAACAACAACAACAAAACCCAGAGCTGAACAGAAAATATGACTTTCAAATACGAGGAACATGAGAAGGTAAACAGGAAAAAGAAATCATAAAGAACTTATTAAAGTTGAACTATTTACATTTCTATGTGGAAAAATGATAATTGTAACTCATGAGACTTTTCTCAGTATGAGGATAGTTGAAGGGAATATATATGTATATATAGGAGGGTATATGTGTGTATAAATATCTATGTGTGTACATGTATACATAGACAGGGCACAGGATGGGTTGAATATGAAGGACTATCTAAAAAATAAAATTAAGAGATGAGAAAGGAATAAATTGGGAGGAGAAAGGGAGAGACAGAATAGGGTAAATTATGTCATATAAAAGAGGTAAGAGAAAATCGTTACAATGGAGGGCAAGAGCAGGAAGATGAAAAGGAATGGGTCAACCTTACTCTCACTGGATTTGGCTTAAGGAGGAAATAACATACACACTCAAATGGGTATCTTACCCTATAGGAAAGAAGTGAATAAGAAAGGGAATGATGGAAGGGAGGGCAGATTGTGGGAGAGGGTAGTTTGAAGAAAACACTTTTGAAAAGGGACAGGGTCAAAGTAGAAAATTGAGTAAGTGGGGAGATAGAATAAGTGAGGAGCAGGATAGGATGGAGGGAAATACAATTAGTCTTTCACAATATAACTACTATGGAAATGTTTTTTGTAACTACACATGTACCACCTATATCAAAATGCTTGTCTCCCCAGTGAGGGGGTGGTGGAGAAAGAGAGATGAGGAGGAAAGAAGGGAAAGAATCTAGAAATCAAAGTTTTAAAAACAAATTCAACAGTGAATAGAGCACTGGCCCTGGAGTCAGGAGGACCTAAGTTCAAATCTGACCTCAAGACACTTAACACAAAAACTAGCCATGTGACCTTGGGCAAGTCACTTAACCCCAATTGCCCTCCAAAAAGAAAAAAAGTAAAAGACTAACCCCCCCAAAAGCATTTTTTGATAACTGTATTACAGTAATTGGTTTATTTTGTAAAAAATGAAAAAGAAAAAAATCAAAATAAATACCTCATTGGATACTACTAACAACAACAAAAAAGATAACAGAGGGAAGTTACTATAAACCTAAAAAATAAAATGTTAAAAGAAGTCTAATGTAGTAATTCTCCTTGGCTTTACAGCAGTAATTCATCAAATTAGTTAAACAAAAATAAGTTTATTACTTTTACAATAGGAGTTTGGGAGTTGTCAAGTTACTTCATATGTAATCACAATTCTAAGAGGTGGGGGATTTGACTTTCTATAGAGAGATTTCTTGATTCAGAGGACTCCTTAAGGAAAAGAAATGGGAAGTAAATACAATTTCCTAGGCAGCAGAACTTGGAGACCAAAGCCAATGCGTCCCTCAGACAGTACAGGGTCAATGAGAATGTAATTGCTTGCTCAGTAGCACCCCAAAATGTTTAATTTTCTAATTAAATCTAAAGCAGCGAGTGGCTTCTGTTAGTTTGAAAAGGACTGTGTATTAGCCTGTGGGAAAGAAGGATTATCAGAATGTAAGAGTATAGCTTATTGGCAATCCCACATTCAGTTCCCTTTCCAGAGAAAGCCAATCGATTACTACTGAGTGCTTTTTTACATGATTATGATTCTGTATCTATTTATGGGGTGTTTTGAATCATCTAGATCTCCTGTATTTTCTATGGGGTAAAATAGATTGGGGTTAGGAATGTTTTTATCCACATACCCTGAATATACTAGATTTTCCTGGTGAAATTCAAGGCCAGGCAATAAGCTAGGGAGATAATGTCTGATGTAAACCCCATAATCCAATTCACATGAGCCCAGAGTCACATTATGATGGCTATCTCTATGCTAAACTGCTATTCACATAGAACCACACCACTCTGACCTTCAAATTCTGAATGTTTGCTACTACAAATAGCATCACAACCTGGGCCTAAGCCCTAGGCTTCAAGGCACCTGGCAGAAGCTTTTCTATTCATCACTACCCTAGAGCTCCTCTTCCCTTCCCCGCTCCTCCCCCTCCTACCAGGAGCATCATTCTTCTATTTTAGATTTTGAAATAACATAGATCCCAGATGTAATAGGTGAGACTCATTAGTCAGACTATATCAGAAGTATTGTGCTCAATCAGGGACTCCATAGTTTAGCAAGCACACTCATGAGCTAGAGGACTAGAAGAAAAACAACCAGGGTGGTAAAGGACCTTGACTCCCTGCCACATGAAACTCATTTGAAGAAACCAGAGATGTTTAGCCTGGGGACTAGGTCTCAGGAGGGACAGGACAGCTGTCTTCAGTATTAGAAGAGGTGTCATGTGGAAAATTTGACTGTTTGACCCCAGAGGGAAGAACTGGGAACAATGGGTGGAAGTTGTAAAGAGGAAATTTTAGGCCAGTCAGGAAAAACTTCCCAACAATCTGAGATAGCCAAAAGTGGAATGAGAAAGTCTTTAGAGGTGGTTAGTTCCTCTAATTGGGTATCTTTAAGCAGAAGCTGGATGACAACTCATTTTCTTACATAGTTTAGATCCCTTACAATATTAAAATTCTATGTAACAATATTCTCTAAGTCCAAATTTAACTAAATTATGTACATCATTCCAAATGACTTCAAGAAGAATAGATTACTAAATGATATTTTTACCATAACTAAAATATAGAAAAATATAACAAATATGTAACATTAATATTAAGTATGTAAAAATGTAAGCAACCTGCGAAAATCTATACTCACAATCAGTGACAATCAAGACTTCTGGATGATTGAGCATGTACATGAGATGAGAAAAGGCCTCTAAACCACAAGGAAAATCCTAAGCATTTTACTATACTTTTACCCTACTACAGAGAGGAGTGGAGCTATTGGCAAATGAACACTCTGACACTGTTTAAAGTTGAGTTAAGGGGCGGCTAGGTGGCGCAGTGAGTAGAGCATCGGCCCTGGAGTCAGGAAGGACCTGAGTTCGGATCCGACCTCAAACACTTAACGCACACAGAAACAAAAACCTAGCCGTGTGACCTTGGGCAAGTTACTTAACCCCAATTGCCCTCCAAAAAGCAAAAAAAAAAAAAAAAATTTAAATGTCTGTACAATGTCCCTATGTTCTAAGTATCTGACAATATATACAACAAAGGATCCCACCTTTTCAGTAATAAGTTAAATTAGTGTTCATAAACAATTTAAATTCTATAACTGCTCTCATGGTGTTAGCCACCAAAACTGCAGAAATGAAAGGGGATACACAGGACTGAGAGGCATTTTTTTGTTTCTAGGATTTGCCATGGCCAACACATTCAGCAACAAGTGGCTAGTCCTATAGTGATGAGCCTTGGCATATTGAGAGAAACATACTATTGGAAATCAACTGGAGTCAGTCTCTTGCCAAAACCATACCTGAAAGCTACTCCAGAATCCAAGCTTTCACTATCCCTGCTTTCAAGAAACTAGGATGTCTTTCATGTCACAATGAAGCATCTGAGTAGGATTATGTTGAAGATATATTATTATATGCTGCATTAAGGAACATCTCATATTTATAATTTTTTTAAGTGAGGCTAATTCAGATAAAAGTTAAGCTTCCCCCTCAAACACAATTAACAAATAATTTATTGAGCAACTACAATATGCAGGGGATATTACCAAAGTAATTATAATGATGATGTGTGTAAAACTATTTTCCTTTTTAAAAAAATGAACCAAAAAAATGAACAACAGGTAAGTATCTGCCTGGAACTTTAAACATTTCTACCCCCACACACTTTCCCCACATGGAATGAAGAGATCAAATACATTCTTTCATTTCTACCTCTACATATTCTGTCTCTCATGCTGAATGAATTAAATAAGAAAAAGTAGAGGTACTAGATGGGGAGAGTGATTCTGTTCTAAGGGATCAAAAAGGGCAAAATAACATTAGCGCAAAAAGGAAGAAGTGGGGAGAACATGCTATTTTTTGTAACTGGGATTTTGGAAAATACGAAAACATGGAGGAAGGAGTGGGGGGTAATAAACCTAGTAAATCTAAATAATAGTAAATCTAAAATAATAGTAATAATAGTAAATATATAGTAAATAGTAATAGTAAATAATAGTAAATCTATAATAGTAGATAATAGTAAATATAAATCGTAAATAGTAAATAGTAATAAATAGTAAATATAAATAGTAAATATAAAGTAAAAATCTATAATAGTAAATAATAGTAAATAATAGTAAATCTAAATAAAACCTAATAAATCTAAAACAAGACAAAGGATGGTTGAATACACATACAAACTCAAGAATTCAGGAAAGAAATACATCAAACTCAACTGGAAAACCAGCAGAGATGTAATGGTAAAAGGTAAGATAATACCAGTTACAAGCAAAACAAATGTACTGTTCCTGAAAGGTGTGTGTGTGTGTGTGTAAAAAGAAGAGAATTATAATCTACAGGATGCCTTTAGACTAACTCTTAGACAATCAGAGAACAGCTGAACAAATCATGGCATTAGAGTGTAATGGAATATTGTTGCACAATGAGAAATGGCATTAAAAGTTGATTTCAGAGAACCCTGGGAGTTGATAGCGGGTGCAGCAGACCCAGGAAAACATCTTATATGAGGGCATATCCCTCCCCATCCCAAAGGGCCATAAAATACTTAAGAGAGCACTTTTAAAGAGAAGAGAAGTACCCAGCAAAACCACTTAAGACACAGAAAAACTCTGAAACCCTAATTTCAAAACTATAGTGCAATGCACTCCACCTTTGTATCTTCTACCAGTGCAAAAGAACATGAGTGTATACTCTTTGATGTCTGTTCTTTGTCCTTTTGCAAATTCACTTTTGAATTTGTTGTAGTTATTCTTTCCACTTATTGTAGTCATGAATGTTTTCTTGGCTCTGCTTACTTTACTCCATCAGTTTATGTAATAGATCTTTCCATGTTTCTCTTTATCATATTCATCACTTCTTACAACAGAGTAACATTCCATTATGCGTGTACCACAACTTGTTCAGCAATTCCCCAACTGACAGAAATCTACTTTGCTTACAATTCTTTGTTAGCACAAAAAGTGCTGTTATAAATATTTTAGTGTCTATGGGCATTTCTTACCAATGGTCCCTTTTTGGTATAGGACTAGTAGTGGAATCTCTGGTTAAAAATGTATGGACTGGGCGGCTAGGTGGCACAGTGAATAGAGTGCCAGCCCTGGAGTCAGAAGGACCTGAGTTCGGAGCCGGCCTCAGACACTTAACACACACACAAACAAAAACCTAGCCATGTGACCTTGGGCAAGTTACTTAACCCCAATTGCCCTAAAGGGGCGGCTAGGTGGCCCAGTGAGTAAGAGCGCCGGCCTCGGAGTTGGGATGACCCGAGATCAGATCCGGCCTCAGAAAATGAGCACCCACACATAAATAATGACTAGCCGTGTAACCTTGAGCATGTTACTTAACCCCAATTGCTTTAAAAAAAAAAAAGTATGGACTTCTTAGTCATTTTATCTGCACAATTCCCAACTGTTTTCCAAAATATTATGCTGGTTGCCAGGACCATTAAAAATGCACTAGTGTGCCTACCGTCCCACAAAACCAAACCTACAAAATTTAACTGATCCAATCTCTTGTCATCTTTGCCAATTTTCCAACTATGTTGTTAAACCTTCAGGTTGCTATGATTAACATTTCTCTTATTATTATAGTGATCTATAGCATTCTTCCATATTTAATAGTTAATAGTTTGTAATTCTTTTGAGAACTATTTGGTCATATCCTTTGACCTCTTATCTACTGCAGAATGACTTGGCTATATTCATAAATACATACAAGTAAATTTTAATTGTTTATGTATCTTGGATACCAAATCTGTATCAAAGAAATTTGATAGAAAGATTTTTTCAATTCAATCAGTTCCCTTTTTATGCTAGGTACATTTTGTTTGTGTAGAAGATTTTTAATTTCATATAGTAATTAAAGTTTTTTATTTTATATCTTGTAATTTCCTCTCTTTTTTGGTTAAGAATGTACCTCCTAGGAGCAGTGAGGTGGTAAAGTGAATAGCACCAGCCCTGAAGTCAGTAAGACCTGAGTTCAAATATGGCCTCAGGCACTTAACACACTTACTAGCTGTGTGACTTTGGGCAAGTCACTTAACCCCAACTGCCCTGCCAAAAAAAAAAAAAAAAACTGGGGGAGAAAAGTATTGGTGTAAACTAAATTTCTGCCTGATTTCCAGTTCTTACAAGCAGTTTCTGGAGAATTCTTTTGTAAGCAACAGGGAATTCTTCCCTAAGTAATTTACGCTTTACTGTATATCAAAAACTAGGTTAATTAATCCCACTGTTTCTGATTTTTCCTTTTCTAGTTCTGTTCTGTTGCTCTAACTCTCCTTACACAAATACCAGATGGTTGTGATGACTAATGTTTTATAATAGCTTGAGGTTTGGAAGTATTCTTTCTTCACCCTTTTCATCATTTCCCCTCATATTCTAGATATTTTTCCAAATATTGCTATTATTTTAGTGAATTCTGTAAAATAACCCTTTGACGGTTTGGTATAGCACTGAAACTATAAATTAACTTTGGTTGTATTATCATTTTGAATATATGAGCATGACCAGTCATGAGCATGAGAACTGAACATTCCTCCAACTATTTAAATTGTCTTTTATATATATTGAATATAAACAACACATTTATATATTTGTACTTGATTCTATGCAAGTATTCTGTGTGCTTTGGTAGACTGATATCCAGATATTTTATGCATTTTGTTGTTATATGGAATATAACTTTTCTTTCTATTATTGCTTCTCAGATTTTGTCATAATGTAGAAGTGTTGATTTTTCAGTTTATTTGGTAAACTGCGACTTTGTGAAGCTATTATCTCAATATCATTGCTGATTCCCAGGGATTTTCTAAGTAATCAGCATATTATTAGCAAATAGGGATATTTTATCTTCTCTTTAACTATATTTTATGATTTTAATGTCTTTCTTTTGCCTTATTGGTATTTCTATCAAGAAAATAAACTATTGGGGCAGCTAGGTGGCGCAGTGAGTAAGAACGCCAGCCCTGAGTCAGGATGACCCAGGATCTGTACTGGCCTCAGAAAATTAGCACCCACACATAAATAACTAGCCATATAACCTTTTTTTTTTTTTTTTAAACAAATGCTTTTTTAACTTCTGGTTTACATCATTCATTTCCACCAGATTTTGAGTTACAATTTTTTCCCAATTTTTCCCCTACCCACCACCCCAGAATAGCAGTCCCACAAGATATCCCCTCATCCAATCTGCTCTCTCCCATATCTTCTCCCGTACCCCCTTCGACTTTGCCATTAGGGCAAGGTGAATCTCTGAGCCCCAATGCCTGAACATCTTATCTCCCAATTACATGCAGAATAGTATTAATAATAGTATTTATATATATTTGAAACATTTAATTTTAAAACTTCGAATTTCAGATCCATTCCCTTCCTCCCTTGTCACCCACTCCCTCTGGGAAGATAAGCAATTCAGTATGTATTGCACAAGTATAGCTATGCAAAACATTACCACAGTAGATATACTGTAAAAGACTCTAGCCATATAACCTTGAGCAAGTTACTTAACCCCAATTGCTTAAAAAAAAAAAAAAAGAAAATCAAATATTGATTTTATATTTTGTATTTGATTCCATTCTGTAATTGATTCTACTCTGTAACTAAGTCATATTTGTCTCTAGTCAAATTTAAAAGTTTAGTTTCCCTATAAATCACTTAAAAGAAAACGTATCTCATGTGCAGGCATTGGGGCACAGGGATTCACCTTGCCCTAGCGGAAAAGTTGAAGGGGGTATGGGAGAAGAGATAGGAGAGAGCAGATTGGATGAGGGGATATCCTGTGGGCCTGCTATTCTGGGGTGGTGGGTAGGGGAAAAATGGGAAAAACTTGTAACTCAAAATCTGATGGAAATGAATGATGTAAACCAGAAGTTAATAAAGCATTTGGAAAAAAAGAGAAAAAAAGAAAACTTATCTCTATGCCACTAGTTCCCCTTGTACAATTAGAAGAAACCAATCTGTTATCTATATTCTATTAGTTATCCTTGCAAGTGGACTAAATCAGCATTTCCTAGATGGAAGGAGAGGTTGCTGCTGGTCTGCAACCTGATTTCCAGTATATCACATTGGTTTCTGATTTTGTAACCAATCTTATTGTTTTCCATCTATGATGTTTCCTGTTCTTTGTTCTCTTGTATTTACCAAAACTAGATGAAGAGCATTAAGCTCCAAATCTTGGTCTTTTGGCTAGCTGAGTAATGGAGAGACCCCTTTTATTGGTAAATGCTAGATCTTATCAATAAAATGAATATGCTCAGAACTCTGTGCTTAAGTTAATTTAATTTCAATTGCAAAGTTAATGTCTAGAACAACATCAAATAACAGTGGGGAAAACAGGGCGAAGCCAAGATGGCAGAGTAGAAACAGCTCATCCAAGCCACTCTGCCCCCACATTCCCCCCAAACGATGTAAAAGGGGACTCTGAACAACTTCCGGAGCCCCAGCACCCACAGAACGACACAGAGAAGCTAAACTCCCGCTGAGGACAGCCCAGCAGCCCTGCAGGAAGGACCAGCACAGCGGTCTGGGAGCTGGCAGCGTGCAGCTCGCATGCAGAGCCCAGGGAGTCGAGCCAAGCCCAGGTCCTCATGAGCCGAGGTTTCAGCCCCAGGGCTAGCAGCCAGCTGGAGGAACACCAGAACACCAGGAGCTGTGGCGACTCCAGAATTATCAACATAGACTTCCCTGGGACAAAGTAAGAGGTTAGTGTCCTATGGACTTTGGGACTGGTATTAGGGAATGCGTCGGCTCCCTCCCCTGGGGGCTAAAAGCTGCTGAGGACAAACGCCATTTTGTAGTTTTCAGAGGCAGCTCCCGCTCCTGGCCTGCAAATTTGTAGGGAGATCCAGCGATCAGTCTTGGGGGGTAATCGCTCTTGCTTTAACCTCCCTGGATCTGGATTGTGATCTAGGGTGGAAGTCGTGGGTGGGTTTACAGCTTGCCAGAAACGGAAGTTGCCCCCCCACACGTTCGGGACGAAAATTCCTCTATCTGGCCCTAAAGCCATAGTGTGGCAACAATCCCAAAAGTCAAGCAATTAAGTGGCAACATGCCAAGGCAAAGGAAACAGAAAAATGCAACCCCAGACTCCTATTTTGGGGGCATAGAGCGGGAAAAGGACTGTGAGGTCAGAAATCCTGCTCCAAAAGCCCCAGGAGAAACCATGAGCGGGTTGCAGGCCATAGAGGACTTTAAGAAGGACTTTAAAAATCAAATAAGAGAAGTGGAGGAAAAACTGGAAAGAGAAATGAGAAGGATGCAGGAAAAGTATGAAATGAGGGTCAACAGCCTGACTGAGGAAAACAACACCTTAAAAAATAGACTAACTCAAATGGCAAAGGAGGCCCAAAAGGGCAATGAGGAGAAGAATGCCTTAAAAAGTCGAATTTGCCAGATGGAAAAAGAATCTCAAAAGTTCACTGAGGAGATTCATTCCTTCAGAGTTAGACTGGAGCAAATGGAAGCTAATGACTTTATGAGAAATCAAGATGCTGTTAAGCAGATCCAAACAAATGAAAGAGTAGAAGGCAATGTGAAATATCTCATGGGAAAAACCACTGACCTGGAAAATAGATCCAGGAGAGACAATTTAAAAATTATTGGACTACCTGAAAGCCATGATCAAGGAAAGAACCTAGAAATCACCCTTCAAGAAATTCTCAAGGAAAACTGCCTGATGTTTTAGATCCAGAGGGCAAAATAGAGGTTGAAAGAATCCACAGATCACCTCCTGAAAAAGATCCCAAAAAGAAAACTCCCAGGAATATTATAGCCAGGTTCCAGAATCCCCAGATCAAGGAGAAAATACTACAAGCAGCCAGGAAGAAACAATTTCAATATTGTGGAAACACAATCAGAATAGCCAGGACCTGGCAGCTTCTACACTGAGGGATCGAAGGGCATGGAATATGATATTCCAGAGGGCAAAAGAACTGGGAATGAACCCAAGGGTCACCTACCCAGCAAAACTGAGTATTTGTTTCAGGGGAAAATATGGTCATTCAGTGGAATAGAGGACTTTCAAGCATTCTTGAGGAAAAAAACCAGAATTGAATAGAAAATTTGACATCCAGACACAAGAAGGAAGAGATGCCTGAGAAGGTAATCAGGGAAAAGAAATCACAAGGAACTTATCAAAGTTGAACTATTTACATTCCTATATGGAAAAGCAATAACTGTGGCTGATGATATCTTTCTCACTATGAAAATAATGGAAGAAGGGGGTGTGGTCATATGAATACATATGTGAACGTGTGTGTATATGGTTACAGTTATATATGGATAGAGGGCATAGGTTGATTTTGTTGGGAAGGGAGAGTACTCAAGGGATGAAATTATGAGGTGAGAGAAGAAAGTGGCAAGAGATGGGGAGAGACATGGTAGGGTAAACTATCTCATGTAGGGGAAGTGGGTGCAAAGGAGGGGGAGAATAAGGAAGGCTAAAAAGGCAAAACCACATTCACATTGAATTTGGTTCAGGGAGAAAATGACATACATACTAAATGGGATATCTCAACCTGCAGCAGGATAGGGGGAAGGGGATGGGAGGAGGGATGATGGATGGGAGGGCATCCTTGGGGTGAGGGGAGGTTGGAAGTACCCACTATAAAAGAGGGACAGGATCATGTAGGGAATGGACCAGGTGGGGGGGGTGGGATGAGTGGGAGGGAATTATAAGCAGCCTTGTACAATATATCTACTATGATAATGTTTTGCATAGCTAGACATGTACAACATATACTGAATTACTTATCTCCCAGAGGGAATGGGTGACAAGGGAGGAAGGAAATGGATCTGAAATTCGAGGTCTTAACATTAAATGTTTCAAATATATATAAATACTATTATTAATACTCTTTTGCTTGTAATAGGGAGATAAGATGTGCAGGCATTGGGATGCAAAGACTCACCTTCCTCTAATGGAAAAGTCGATGGGGGTATGGGAGAAGGTATGGGAGAGAGCAGATCGGAGGAAGCGATATCTTGTGGGATTACTGTTCTGGGAGGCTGGGTAGGGGAATAATGGGGGGAAAATGATTGTAACTCAAAATCTGGAGGAAATGAATGATGTAAAACAGAAGTTAATAAAGCATTTGTTTAAAAAAAAAACAGTGGGGAAAACAGACAGCCTTGCTTTTACTCCTGCTTTTATAGGGACAATTTCTAGTATATCCCCATTGTATATGAGAAATTTATACATTTTAAAGATGCCAAGCTCAGTTCAGGAACGTGCTGAGTTCAGATCAAGGAGAAACGGGGTAGGGAAAGAAGCAAACAAGACTTTACCCTGGATTCTCAAGACATAACCCAGAAGAATTACCCCAAAACATCTACAAACTCTGGAACTGAGAACTGATGCCCCACTTTATTTTCTATTGCTGTTATTTCTATTACTGTTATTCTATTTGCTGTTTACAGAAGCGGAAAATGAGACAAACAAGGTTAAATAACTTGCCTAAGGTCACAAGGCTAGTAAGTGTCTGAAGCTGAGTTTGAACTCAGTAAGATTAGTCTCCCTGATTCCAAGTTTAGCACTCTATCCACCATACCAACTAGTTGCCCTAATTTATTATGCGTTAAAAATAATTCACGGGGCGGCTAGGTGGCGCAGCAGGTAGAGCGCCGGCCCTGGAGTCAGAAGGACCTGAGTTCGGATCCGGCCTCAGACACTTAATGCATACACAAACAAAAACCTAGCCATGTGACCTTGGGCAAGTTACTTAACCCCAATTGCCCTCCAAAAAAAAGCAAAAAAAAAAAAAAAGACTAATGTTTGGGGCGGCTAGGTGGCGCAGTGAGTAAGAGCACTGGCCTCGGAGTTGGGATGACCCGAGATCAGATCTGGCCTCAGAAAATGAGCACCCACGCATAAATAATGACTAGCCATGTAACCTTGAGCAAGTTACTTAACCCCAATTGCTTTTAAATAAATAAATAAATAAATAGTTCACTATGTATTGTTTAGTCCCCTTGTTATGTGAGTTTGAACTCCCTCAAGCCTGTACCTTCAGCCAACTATTGTGAAATTTTAAAATTGATATTCCATGATTAATTTGATTGATAAATGCATATAATCAGAACCAATATTTGTGAGTCAAATTCAGACTTAATTATGTAGCCCCTATTAGTAAAAAATTTAAGAGTTTAACTTCCCTACTCCTATTAGCTATAATCTAACCACAAAAATTCTAATCTGTGAGTTTGTATTGACCATGAGGTGGGTGATAGGATATTATTACAGGACTTTCCAGAGGATGTTAGTCATAGTTTACCTGATGAGGAACTAATTCAAGTAACACTAACCAATCAGGAGTGAAAAAAATCTATACAGTGACTGTATAAATGCTATAAAAGTTGTTCTGTCAGTTTTATCTTTGACTTTAACAGTTCTTGATAGCAAGCTATCGGTATTTGCTAGCCATAATCATAAACTCATCATGCTCAAAACTGTGCCTCAGTTTCTCTTTATCACAGATTTTTATCATGACAAAGCAAAACCTCAAAGTAAAACAGCTTGGACACAAATTCAAACAACTCAAAGAAGCAAGAGTTAGGGTTTTGTTTTTTTTAATTAAAGAGTTAAAAGTATTTTTATAAATGAAGTGAGAACAGGAAAAGAATAAACTAGAAAGAAATGAGATCTATAGAAGAAAGATCTGGAGAGAGAATAACTTTGCAAAGATATACAAAAAACTTGCCTAAGCCACAAATTCCCTGAAAAATAGAATGGGTCAAATAAAAGATAATAACTTCACAAGACAACAACAAACATTAAAACAAAGTCAAAGACTGAAAAAGTAGAAAGAATATAAAGTATGTTACTGTAAAAACCAATTAACCTAGAAAACAAACTGAGAAAAAAATAAGAATTACTGGACTACCTAATCACCCTAAGAAGAGTTTAGACATAAAATTTCAAGAAAACTGACCAGATTCTCATTGACAAAGAAAAAACAGAAAAATCCATCAGGCTCCTCCTGAAGAAAAAAAAAAAACCCTAACAAAATGATAAATACCAGGAGTATTATACCCAAAATTTAGAGCTTAAAAATCAAACAAAAATTATTGCAAGTAGCCAAAAGGAATTAAAGTACAAAGTAGCAAAATTGAGAGGACCAAGGATTTAGGCTTATGGTCAATAACTAACCCAGCAAAACCAAACTCAATCTTTTTTTTTTTTTTTTGGGCGGGGGGAGAGGAATGGAACAGACTTTAAATGAAACAGAAGACTTCCAAGCAAGCATTTCTGATGAGAAGACTAGAGTTGTGTAGCAAATTTTAAGCTCAAGCACAGGAGTTAAGAAAAATTTAAAAAAGAACAATGACTAATGATACACGACTAAACAATGATATTGTTTATATACTAATATAAGATGATATAAAAATACTCCCTCTGAATCCTATCATTATCAAGTATCATAGAGGAAGTTTAATTAGACAAATCCTGGAAGTAGTCCTGTTATGTGTTGACAACCTTAAAAAAAGAATGGAAAAGTTAGTAGGGGGAAGGGAAAGAAAAATTAAGGAAAAGTATCTCACATAAGCAAGGTACACAAGCAGACATTTGTACTAACAAAGAAGGGTAATGGGGAGCAGCAGAAACCTGAACCTCACTCTCATCTGAATTGATCAAAGGAAGAAAGAACACACATACATACACTGAGTGAAGGGAACAGAAGCATAATAATTTATATAATGACAATATGGTAAAGGCAAACAATGAATTAGGAATATGCATTTAATGCAATTACCGGCCATATGAGTCTAGAGAAATGGTGATGCAACATGCTACCCACCTCCTTATAGAGCTGAGAAACTCAAAATAAAATGTTTTTTTGGACATGGCCATAGTGGAAATCTGTTTTGACTATATTTTTCTAATAAGCTTTGTTTTTCTTTTGTTCTCAAAGGGGGGAGAGATTGAGGTGGATGGTTAAGGTGGGTTTTTTAATTGAAAAAATATATATATAATTAAAAATAAAGCTTTAAGTTAGGTTTATATTTTCCTCCACTTATCTCTAATATTAGGTTTTCCATATTAGGATTCCCCCACCCCCTTCCTCTGTAAATACAGTACTATGTCTATTCATTTAATTTAATCTACTTGGAAGCAAACTTACTGCCGTATCTTCATTCTTCCCCTCATTTTCCTTATTAGTCCATTTTTCTTGCACCTTTTTTCTGTCACATAATCACGTAAAATCCCCCTCTTTCATCTCCTCCCCTTCAACTTTTCTTGATAGCTTTAAATTTACATTTCTGTGCCTTTTTATAAAAATGATTTTTCCCTCATTATTTCTCTTCTTTCTTTGTCTATTCAACTTTTTTTCCTTGATTCACAACCCTTATGTTTATTTATTCTTTCTTTATTATCTCTAATACTCATGGAATTAAAACTTCCCAGTAATCTATTTTGGATGACCTCTTCTAGTTTTTATATGGTTGCTATAGATCATGCCACAAGTCATACCTCTCCGGACCCCCCCACCCCTTTTTTTGGGTTATGCCATATTCTCTTAGAAATATATATTTTTAGGGGCAGCTATGTGGCGCAGTAAGTAGAGCGTCGGCCCTGGAGTCAGAAGGACCTGAGTTCGGATCCAGCCTCAGACACTTAACGCATACACAAACAAAAACCTAGCCGTGTGACCTTGGGCAAGTTACTTAACCCCAATTGCCCTCCCCAAAAAAAGGGCAAAAAAAAAAATTATATATATATATATATATATATATATATATATATATATTTTAAATCCCTCCAGGTAACAGAGAGGACATTGTCCCATTCTGAGAATTTTCCCATGCCCTTGATCATTAAATTATTATTGCTAACCTTTGCCCTTCCCATGATTATTTTTGCCTCGTTTGCCATGTGACTGTCTCTGAATGCTAGCTCTCCCATCATTCTGGGAATCACTTGTCTTTGGGATCTGAAGCCCCTTCTCCTACGGCAGAAGGAGTGGTCTCTATAACCAAAGAATGACCCCTCTCCATTTATAAAATCTCTTCTTTCATGGAAGAATACCATTTCCCACCACTAAAATAACATTTCTCCCTTTTTAAAAACTCTCCTTTTGACTCTTCATTCATTCTCTTGTAGGCTTTCTTCTTCCTGAGAGCCTAAAAGAAATTATTTTCCTTTCACTGTTATTAACCTTTGACTTGATTAGGACACACCAAACATTCCCATCTAGCTTCTTCTAACTTTTCCCTAGTGCATAGTACCATTCTGCTGTTTAGTGCCACAAAAAAGTGATTCATTTGTAGATTGAGTGTTGTAATATTTAGTCCATGAAATTTCAGGCATGTTCTTCCACCATCTCTTCTATTTGGCTTCTGCTTTCACCCTTGCTGATGTGTGTGTCTGTATTTATATATTGATATGTATATTTTTTAGGTAGAAATCTCTTAATGCTCTCGTTCTTTTGTTGTTCATTACTCACTTCCTAGATATCTTATCCCTTTTCAGCTTTTTATTTTCTGGAGGAATTTATTTCATTACCTGTGACTTTCTTGGTTACTCTGTTTACTTTCCTTATATTTCTGTTATCTGGGGCATTTAAAAAGCAAATAATCAGTTCATATGAGGTTTTCTCTGTAGGAATGCTTCCAAAGCCACTTTTTTACTTTAATGCCCATCTTTTTTCATTAATGTTTATTTGCCATTTTTTGTCCCCTTGAATTTCATCTTGTACTCCTTTGTCCTTTAAAATACATTTATTCCACTCCTTCTTGTGGTTTCTATTAGATACAGAGTAGTATAATATTATTTGAATTTTTTTTCCTTTATATCTGAAGTGCCTGATGCCATGTAGAACTTCTTATCACTGAAATTGTTAAATTTATTCATTGTGTGTCTTAGTTTACAAATTTTCCCCCTGGAGGTGATTTGAAGATTCTCTCCATTAACATTTGCCTTTCTGGTTAGTTTTTTGGTATTATTTCTTTTCTTTTCTTTTCTTTTGCTTTTTGGAGGGCAATTGGGTTTAAGTAACTTGCCCAAGGTCATACGGCTAGGTTTTTTTGTTTGTGTGTGCATTAAGTGTCTGAGGCCGGATCTGAACTCAGGTCCTTCTGACTCCAGGGCCGGCACTCTACTCACTGCACCACTTAGCCCCCCCCCCCTGGTATTATTTCTTACATTAAATTGTTCAAGATTTTTAACTTGTTATGTTCTTCTGGGAGACCATAATCTTTAAGTAGTGTAGCCATTCTATCTTTGAAATCATTGTTTTGCTTGTTTGGAGATCATGTTTTCTTTCTCTTTTTTTTTGCTTCTTTTCTTCTAGATTTTCCTTTCTTCTGTGTATTTGCATTCCCAGTCAGTTGTTCTCTCTCCTTTCTTTGGTTAGGTTTCCCACCCTGGACTTGAGATTTTCTGTTCTGCCAATTACTTCTGCAAAATATGCTACAAATTCTGCTTTTACGTTTCTTTTTTCTCTTTTAAATCATTCAGGAACATTCTATCACAGTTTCATGTTCTCTTAAGAATCCTAATAGTCCTCTGCCTCATTAGGAAGTGGTTCATTTTCCTCTGTCTTACAATATTTATTTAAAGATATCTGAACTGAACTCTTTTACCTGATCTGAAGATCATATCCATTTCTGTTAGTATCTTTCCTGCTAGGTTTTCAGCTTATGCTCAAGGTTTTTACTGAATTTTCTTCTTCCTGAGAACTCGGGTAATTTCAATTAGTCTTTCCATGGAGAAATTTCCTCTCAGCATTTCTCAGATAATTTATGTATTTTTCCAAATCCCAAGAAAAATCAATTGAGAAATGGAAAAAAGTGCTGTGATTCCTGTAAGAGAATTAAAACTTTAGAAATCAACACAGAAATTTTACTGGTTCAAAAGAACTCACTGACATCAAAAAGCAGAAAGCAGGAATCAGTGACACTCAAAGTTAAATGTTAAGTTGACATTTCCATGAGAAAATGTCCTCAGAGTAGAGAAGCAGTCACAATGGAATCAGTCAGTCTGGCTTACAACTGTTGCCATGAGTTTATATATCCATGGCCCTGTCTGCTACTACTGAAAAGTCACTCCCATAAATAAGTTTTTGGGCACAGGATACTTTGAAAAAATCCTAAGAGTATTGTTCCAAGAAAGAAGTTTTGGAAGGAAAATAAGTCCTTAAATTGACTATTTCAACATGTGATTCTTTGTACTGCTATTAACCTTACCAGATCTGAATACTGTATTATTCGAATACTACTCAATGTTTGCTGGTGTTTTCCAATATTTGAATATTTATTCTCTACCAGCTACAGTTCTTTGTATATACTACTAAACAAGATTCCTTGTTGACTCAAAAACTTTAATTAGAGTAGGAAGAATTCTGGCAGTATTTTGATGACAATAAAAGGGTATCAGGTCAGTGTCAGATATTTCAAATCACTGCTACTATATATTGATTCATAATGCTAAACAATGTATTTATTAACTTTTTTTACAAAAAATCTCTAAAATACTTAGTATAACCCTATTATAGAAAAATAATTTACCATTTACTATTATGGTCATTTATCTTTAAAAACATACATGAATATTAAATGTTGTGAAAATATAAAATAACTCACAATTTGGGCAATTTCAATTCCTTATTCCCAAATCTTAAAGGATATGTCAGGAATTTGGAAATACTAATGTCAATTTTTTTCCTTACGTTCCCTTTATCATTCACTCTGACTCCTTTTCCTTTGATAATGGGAAACCGTTTCAGTCTCCTTTCTTTACTGTACAAATGACATCTCATCAGCCTTACCAGTCTCTGCCTATGTTACATATGGAGGAGAGAATTAACCATTGCTATATGACAGTTTTCCCTACCCCAATCCTTATTTTCTTTTCTTTTCTTTCCTTTTTTTTTTTTGAGGGCAATTGGGGTTAAGTAACTTGCCCAAGGTCACACGGCTAGGTTTTTGTTTGTGTGTGCGTTGTGTCTAAGGCCGGATCCGAACTCAGGTCCTTCTGACTCCAGGGCCGACGCTCTACTTACTGCGCCACCTAGCCACTCCATCCCAATCCTTACAATGGCATCCTATCTCATTTCCCTCTGTTCTCAGTTCTTTGGCTGAATGCTGCTGTAGCACAGGTGCCACACTTGCTATGCAAAGCAGCAGCAAGCTTCTAGCTTTTGGCTTTCTATGGCTGGAGGTGAGGGACCAAGTTCTGCTACAAACTCTGGGCTGATTTGTACAGCTCTGCCCAAATATGACAGCCAGTACAGAAGGGGATGAAGAAATGCTAAGTGAACCTTTCGCTGATTAGGTTTAGTTCACTGGGTTGTTACATTTAGGGTGCTTTTGGGGGTCAGACTGTAGAGGTGGTTGAAACTGCTTTATATCCTGTACATAATTTCTATTTTGGAGGAGCCTGAGAGATTTGGAAGGGAAAGGAAAAGAAATAAACATCTACATATTCCCTACCAAGTGCTGGGCATGGTGCTAAGCACTTTAGAAGTACTATCTCATTTGATTTTCATAACAACTCTGCAAGGCAGGTGCTATTATTATATTGCAGCGGAGTCAACTGAGGCAGGGATTTAAGTGATTTGCCCAGGGTCACACAACTACCAAGTGTCTAAGACAAGATTTGAACTTAGGTTTTCTTGATTCCAGGTCCAGGGTACTATCCAGCATGTCACCTCACTGGGTTGGTCATATGATCTAGAGGTCCTCAAGCAAGACAGATTTGAAAGTAAAATGCAGACTCTTATCTACTTAAAAAAAAAAAAAAGCCAGACAGACCTAGACATACTAACAGTGGGTAGAGCAATGAAGTGATTTAAGTGAAATTATGCTAAATGACTAAAATATTCATAATTGAGTTCACTCCTACGCATATAATCCAAAGAGGTCAATGCCAAAAAAAAAAGAGCTCCAAATGCACCAATACTTATAGTGGCACTTTTGGTAGAAGCAAAGAATTGGAAAAAAAGTAGATGCCTATTGACTGGTAAATGGCTATACAAATTTTGGCAGATTAATGTGATCCCATTAGGATATCACTCAGCTATAGAAAACAATGAACATAAAGAATACACAGAAGCATAAGAAGATTTACAGTAAATGATGCAAAGTGAAGCAGATAGATCCAGTCAAAATAGTGTTAAGCTAAAGAGAATTTTTATAAATTAGGAAATGGTTGAAAAAATGTGATATATAAATGTAACGTAATATTGTGAACAAAATCAGAAAAAATAAAATGGGAGGACCAGTATAAAACAATGTAAAACTAAGTGATAAGATCTAGGAGAATAAAGAAAAACTTTAGAAGACTTAAAGAACTATCCTACTGTATGAGAGGACTGAAGGTCTGCATCCCTTTGTGGTCATTTCCTAACCTAGGCAGCTAGATGGCACAATGGACAAAGCACTAGGCCTAGAATCAGTTTAAACCTGTCCTCAAATTTCCTAGCAGTGTGACCCTGGACAAGTCATTCAACCTTTGCTTGCCTCAGTTTTCTCTTTTGGAAAATGGAAATTATAATAGCACCTATTACCCAGGGTAGTTGCGAGGATTAAATGATATAATTGCAAAGTGCTTTAGCACAGTCTGTGACATAGTAAGCACTAAGTAAATATTAGCTATTGTTGTTATTAATGCAGTGGGCAACCACAACTCCTCCAGATTAATGGGAATTCTACCCATCTTCTGAGGGAGAGGTGAGAAGTATGTAGTGCAGAATGAGACAATTCCATACATAGATAAATCTGTAGATTTGTTTTGTATCACTAGGCTTATCTGAAGGATTTTTGCATTTTGTTGGGTTTTTTTTCCCCCAATGGGAGCAATTTAAAAAAAAAATTTTTTTAAGGGGTAGCTAGGTAGTGCACTGAATAGAGCACCGGCCCTGGAGACTGGAAGACCTGAGTTCAAATCCGGACAGAGACACTTGACACCCTTACTACCTGTGTGACCTTAGGCAAGTCACTTAAACCCCAAATGCCTTGCCTTCTTTCCTCAATAAATAAATAAATAAATAAATAAATAAATAAATAAATAAATAAATAAATAAATGAATGAATAAATAAATAAATGGGAGTAATTCAGGAAAAGGAAAAAAATGATAGCTATACCACAGAAAAGGTCACTGAAATATTATTTTCATTGTACAGAAAACACAAGGACCTTCAAGAAACACAAGTAAGAGTTTCAAAATACTGAATTTATCATATACTTCTCAAAAAAGCAAATTCTACTTAATAGATTGAGCTCACATTTTGAAGGAGACAATACACAGATGGGTTTCAGGGTCCTCAAAGGATAACAGAAAAGCAGCTGGCAACATCTCTTCTTTAGAATCAATTCACTGACAAAAACTATCAGTTTCTGACTCTGAACTATTGACTAAAACCAAGGAATTTGGTGGCAAAAGCTTTCCTTTCTAGGTCCTCCTCCACTGTGGCTGTAGCTGTAGCACCTGTAGAAGCAGCTGCTAGGTGACGGATGAGGGCCCTGAAGAGGAAGCTCTGTTTCTCCCCTGGCTCTGAAGTTCAGAGTCCAGGGCTGATGGTCAAGGTGGTGGATGCAGTTTGATCTTCTTGGCACATGCTACCTCTTGTGTCCCCCTCTGCGTGACTTGCTGCTTCAGCCAGGGTAGCTTTCCTGTCCTGAGTCTGGTAGTTGATTGACAGTGAAAGAAGGAAGAAAGGACAGGGTTAAGGGCACAGAGAGATGGAGGAGTTTCAGTTAGGATCCTTCTATTACCAGAGGAAAGGACAGAAGGGTGGGTAATGCTGCTAAAGTTCCTGAGGAATGGAGAAGATGCAAATTTTAATGAAATAAGAGGCTACACCATGTGCCACTGAAGTATGAAGGGCAGGTGGAGAGAGGAAGAAAAAGGAGGAGCTAGGAACAGGTTGTCAAACATCCGGCTCCCTATAAATCACCACTGAGATTGTGCAAACTAAATTTCTAGTGCGTGAACTCAGTTCAATTTGACTTTCGTCCTTTAATGCTCAGTATCCAAGGAACAGAAGTGCAGAAGTCAGATTAGGGGGTGGGGAGAAGTGGGAAATTACAGAAAGTAGAGGATTTGTAATTTTAAAATTTAGTTAGGTGGGGGGGGGGACAAGAGTATACTGAAGTAACTTCAATATTCCACCACAACAAAGGTCCACATGAGGATAATACTGTGAAGAGTATGACATACTAGCATACTAAAGATTGTAACCCTACTGACAGAACAATCATTATCCTGATGCCTAAAAAGCTATTTAAAGAAACAGAAGGTGACACATATGTTGCCCATTCTTATCTGGGGAAGTGTCTTCAGTCATCACAACACTCCAGTCTCAGGAAGATGGAGTCACCATTAAAGAAAGCACTAAAACAACCATCACAGCCTCCCATCATTGGAATATCTAGGAGCAGTGGGAAAAGAGGCAATGTACAACCAAATACACAGAAAATTCTTTTACCAGACAATTCTCTTCACTGCCTTTGACATCAACATACCAAGCCTTGACACCAATCTATCAAGGCCTAAAACAGAGAGAGGAAAAAATGCTTGCCTTGACCAAGAAGCACCCAGGACTAATGTTCTAAACCACTGATCAACTGAAAACAAAAATTATCTGAAGAGTCTAATCCTCCCTCAATTCTTAAAATGGGCCTGTGAACTCATTCATTCACAAATCCCATCTAATAATGCAAATTGCAAACTCTTCCACCCATCATGACTCATTTACTTCCTCCAATAATTCTTCCACAGGAAGTCACACCCAAAATGCCAGAGGTTTTTCTTGATTTTTCCAGACATCTAAAGGGTACCAATCCCTCAAAGTTGCTGGAAATTTGTCACCCCTAACCCTTACCAAGTGACTGACCCATTTTCCCTTCCCATGATGCATTTTTGAACACCTTTTGCTCCTATTCTTTTACATACCTCATTATAAAATGGAGCCTACTCACAACCTGCACGTGCCTCTCCAATGCTCTCTGTACAATACCCATCTTTCATTTTTTGGAAATTACTGTATGCCACATCTCACTGTGATATAAAAATATTGGCAAAATGTTGGTGCTGACGAATGAATGAAAAAGAGTCTGCTAATCGCTTACTATGTACAAAGAGCACTGCAGGTATAATTAGCAAAAAGGAGACAGTCCCTACTCTCGGGGAACTCACATTCTAATGGTTGAAACAATATATGAAAAGCTTCAGGTTTAACTCACATGGAATGGTTCCATGGTCCTTAGGGTATAGTGACCAAAAGGGATGGCAATGTATCTTCTTTAATGTTGTTTCCACTAAAAAAAAAAAAAAATCACCTGTTTCTGATGATTAACCATTTGAAAATGCCAAAAACTTCAGTAGTGAGAATTTTCTTTTTCAAGGTCTTTAGTAGTTGTGGCTGCCATGAAAGATGGGAACTTCAGTACCTGTAGAAGCAATTTCCAGGTAGCATATCCATAGGGCCTGCTTCCCAGGATGATGGTTGTGGAGGACTACTATTTCCAGGGCTTTTAGACTCAGGGTTCTGACTTGTTTCCACTGAAGTATGAAAGAAATTAATGGCTGAGGTGGGGACACACTGGCTGATACCACCTCCTGTCTCTCCTTGCTGCTTCAGCTAGGCTGATTGCCTGTCCTGTAAGTAGCAAATGGTAAGCAATTGGTGGGGATGGCTAGCCCCTTCTCCATAGTAACTGCTTCCCCAGATAATGCCTTTGTGGACTGAGATGCAAGTATGACTGGTAGACTGAGAGGCACTGGCCTCCCAGGATTCTTGGGCTTAGCTATCCATTGGTAGCAGATGGTCTCTCCAGACAATCATATTCAATGACCTCAATGTTAGCATGGCTCCCATTACCCTCTTATATAGCCATGCCAGTGATTCTGTACCTCATTGTTTTCCCATAGTCCATAACCCATATCCTTATCCTCCTGCCCATCAACTCGTTCTCCCATGTGTCTCACTACAGATCTACCAGTTCCTTCCACTGTGTTCTCTACAATGATGCTTGCACTATACTGAACAAATTTTGCTTTTACCTTAAACCTTTTCCTTTCTCACTCCCGCAAAATTCTGACTTTCACTGAGACCTAACTCCCTCCTAATGACTTTGTTTCCCTCAGACATCTTTCCAGACTACTCATATCCTCCCATCTTAATGTTCTTGAATAGAAATGTTCATACTAATGTTTTGAGAATAGAAATGCTCCTTTGTTCCCCATTCCCAGTGCTAGAATTCCTCCCTACCACCTTCATCTAGCAACTTCTCTTTCTTTGAGGTTCAATCTAAATTGATCACCCAATCAAGATTCTGGTATTCTGATAAAAGCATAAGCAACATCCTAACTCTTTCCTTCCACTGGCTAATTTTTCATTACTAGGTATTCAGAGAATTTTCAAGATCAGGTTAGCTCATCGGACAAAGGGACAGTTGCAATCAGTTCTTTGTTGCCTGAGGACAAAGCAGTCACAAGAAGCTTGGAGGGGCTCTCAGATGTTTGGCTGGTAGATCATAATGAGAGCTAAATGAACAAGGGGTTTCTCAAATGGCTATCTTTGTTGAATAACTTTTTACTGTTTTGGCTACATAAACCTCCTTTTGTTAACTCCTGAATGACCTACTAGTGCCACATTTTGTTAACAATATTCAAAACTTCAAATACTAAAAAGACAAGCCTGGGTCAGGCCCAGACCAAAACAAATTACCCCTAGGACATGTTCCTGCCTTTCACAGTAAGTTCAATGCTTACCAGGCTCAGTCTCTCCATCAACTCCTGTCCTTATACTAGGAGATTTTTAAAATACATGGATACTCCTTCAAGTACTGTAACTTACCAGTTCTTCAAAACATTTACAATCCATGATGTACTTCTCCACCCTACCTCACCTACAAAAGAAATGGACATACTCTTGATCTTGCCATCACTCACGAATTATTCCAACTCTACCTTTAGGACCTCTGAAATCCCATTATCTGTTCATAATTTTAAAAAATTATTCCAATTTCCTTCTACCTTACCATCCCCTGACCTTGTTTTTCATCCTTAGGGTAACCTTCAATCCTTTTCATCTTCAATTCTTTCTAACATAGACACTCCATTGGGTATCTTACCTTACCCTGCAGGAAAGTAAAGGGAAGGAGATAAGAGGAGGGAGGATAGAAGGGAGGGCAGATTGAGGGAGGGGGTAGTTAGGAGCAACTACTTTTGAGAAAGGGACAGAGTCAAAGTAGAAAACAGAATAAAGGGGGGGGGAATAAAATAATAAAATAGAGGGAAATACAGTTAGTCTGTCACAACATGACTACTACGGAAATGTTTTGTCTAACTACACATGTATAACCTATATTGAATTGCTTGTCTTCCCAGTGAAGGTGAGTGAGGAGGGAAGGGAGAGAATCTGTAACTCAAGTTTTAAAAATAAATGTTAATGGGGCGGCTAGGTGGGGCAGTGAATAGAACACCAGTCCTGGATTCAGGAGGACCCGAGTTCAAACCCAGCCTCAGACACTTAATACCAAAAAAAAAAAAAAAAACCCCACCTAGCTGTGTGACCTTGGGCAAGTCACTTAACCCCAATTGTCCTCCAAAATGAAAAAAAAAAAAAGTCAAAAATTGTTTTTACACACAAAGGGTAATAAGATATACAGGCAATGGGGTATAGAAATCCATCTCGTCCTACAAGTAAGGGGGGAGGGAAGGAATATAAGAGTGCTGACAGGGGGAAGGGATATTCAGTATGCTTGTCATCTTTGGGTGGAGGTAAAGGAAAAACAGGTAGAAAATTTGTAACTCAAAATCTTATGGAAATAAATGTTGAAAACTAAAAAATAAATAAATAATCTTCAATTCTTTCTCAGATACTATCACTCTTGCACTAGTTACAATCTTCTCCCTTGCCTATTGCAACTCCTTGGTGAATCAGTTCAACTCTGCACTACCCTTTACACTTGAGTTCACTGTTCTTTGTCTTTCTCTTTCTGATCATGGATTTCCAAACCCTTGAGAATGTGGTTGGTTATTATCCATTCTCAAGAGAACCAAAACAACATCACTCTGCTAAAGTTAAGCTTCAATGTATCGGACTGTGGCTGATTAGACCAACATGAGCTCAGAATGCTCTATCACAGGTCGGGTACAGTCTGTGAACATTTGGGGTGGATTCTCCAAATTTGCACATCCTGTGTTTCCTTTCAGCTGCTTCAAGTCTGCTTTACTCATAGAGCACAGCACTTTCTTTGATGTGGGCAACACCATGCTGAGTGGTTCTGTGCCAGTGTCTACCAAAGTTCCTGAGAGAGACCTTGAAAGAGTATGTGTCCCTTGTATCGCTTTTTTTTGACCACCATGTAAATAAATGCTTGCCCTGTGTGAGTTCCCTTGAGAATGTAGTCTACCCTGGTTACCACCACTTTGTGTCCAAGTTTCCAACCTCATGAGTTGACTTAAACTGCTGCCTTCAGTCACCAATGATCTCTTATTTGCTCAATCTATTACCTTTTCACAATCCTCATTCTTCAAGGCCCCCCAGTGCTCTGATGCTGCAGTCACTTTCTTGTCCTTGAAGGTACAGTATTATTTTTTTTTTGTTTTCCTAACACTGCTTCCTCCCAGTTCTCCCACATATCAGACTTACTTTCTCAATTTCCTTTGCTGGATTTTTAGCTAGGGCCATGATGACCCAACAAAGGAGACTGGAAGGGTCAGGTAGCCTGGAGGAGTAAGCAAGTGCTTACCAAGAGTAAGAAATCATGGGCGGCTAGGTGGCGCAGTGAATAGAGCGCCGGCCCTGGAGTCAGAAGGACCTGAGTTTGGAGCCGGCCTCTGACAATCCACACAAACAAAAACCTAGCCGTGTAACCTTGGGCAAGTTACTTAACCCCAATTGGCCTAAAGGGGCAGCTAGGTGGTGCAGTGAGTAAGAGCGCTGGCCTCGGAGTTGGGATGACCCGAGATCAGATCCGGCCTCAGAAAATGAGCACCCACGCATAAATAATGACAAGCCATGTAACCTTGAGCAAGTTACTTAACCCCAATTGCTTTAAAAAAAAAAAGAGTAAGCAATCATGAAAGCCAAGAGAAGAACATACAAAAAGTAAAGGTAGACAGGGGGGTTAAATGCTGAAGAAGTCAGTCAACAAACATTTAGTTATTAAGCACTTATGTTCTGGAAATGTGATCAATAGCAAATACATAGTCCCTACATTCAAAAAGCTCACATGCTACTGGGAGAGACAACATGCAAATAAGAGTTTACCTATAAGATACATATAATGTAAGTGGAAGGTGAAATCTCATCAGAAAGGTACTAGCAGGGAGTGGGAGGGGAGAAAGAAAAGGGGAACTGTAAAAGGCCTCTGTAGAAAGTAGGATTTGAGTTGAGTCTTGCTGCTAGGCAGATACCTAAAGGTAAAAAATTAAAAAGTCCCCAATATACACTAGCAGCACTTCCAGTAAGACAAAAGAGTTGGAAATAAGATAGATGTAAACTGACTGGAGAATAACTAAACAAACTATTAGTATATGAATGAACTAAAACATTACTGAACTATAAAGAAATGGATCTGTAGAACACAGAATAGGGAAACTTTATAATGCAAAATAAGGAAAATAATGCAAAATAAGGGAAAAAAGGAAAACAATATACCAGACTAGAAATATAAATGGAAGAAACAACAGAAATCAATAAAACTGAACACTGCAATTATAATGTCCCAGACCCACCGTGAAGAAAATAAAAAGACCCTACACTCTCCCCAACTTCTTTGTAGAGGTGGGAGATTATGGGGGTAAGGTAAATTACTTCTATATTGGACACAGGTGATTTGTTGGTTAATTTTGCTCAGTTCCTTTCCCCTCTCCTTTCTTTTTTTATTCTTTGTTATACAGGATGGTTCTCTCAGAAGGGAAGAAGTAAGGAATACATTAGGAAATATGGGTGATTATTAAAAAAAGGTATTGGTGGTTATTTCTAAAAAATTGAGGTCCAACACTTTTATTTTATAGATAAGAAAACTGAGGCCCAGAGAGGCAAAATGATTTTCCCAAGTCATAACTAGTAAATGAAAAAACTAATGTTCATACCCAAGTATTAAGATTGAATCTTAATGCTCTTTCCATTACACTAGACTGAAGGAACACATGATCACCATAGTTGAGGGCTCCCCAAGAACGACAGAATACCAATTCTTATTTTTAAAATTACTATTAACTAAAACAAGTACTCATTATTCACTGTGGATGTGTTCCAGGTGGTTACAATGATCACAGAAATGAACAAAAACAGGCAGAAAAGACTAGGGCAAGGACAGCTTCAAATAATCTTTTTGCCCCAGGCAGAACAATGAATCGATGAAAAGACAGACAAGGACGATAGTGCAAGATACAAGGACTTACAGTAACCAGAAGAAACTATTTCAAAAAGATATTGTCTCTACCTATTACTATTCTGCCTTAATGATCTTTTTTCTTGGGGAAAGTTAACCTTTTGTTTAACAAGTAGTTATCTATTTCTGTATACACACATATATGAAATCAATCAACCTGACCCCTTTTAGTCTGATTTAAAGCCCAGATCCAACAGGGAAAGCATAATATTTTTAGTCAGCTATAATCTTTAAGAGATGTGCAAAGCTAAGATGCATTATAGGTTTATTTGGGAAGGGGAAAGTAGACAAAGCACATTGTTTCATGCAGATGAAATTCTAGAATTTTTTTATTATACTTATCACTATGTTTGTATACATGTAAAGTTAAAATGTACCCTGTCTTCTTTCCATAGCAGTATTTTTTTTTATGCTTTTTGGAGGGCAATTGGGGTTAAGTGACTTGCCCAAGGTCACATGGTTAGTTTTTGTGTTAAGTGTCTGAGGTCACATTTGAACTCAGGTCCTCCTGACTCCAGGGCCGGTGCTCTATTCACCGCACCACCAAGCAGCCCTAGTATCATTATTTTTTAATTAGTAAGCCAAGAGGAAGGACCTGATGCACCATGCTCAGAAGATCAGTTGTACTCAATCACAACCTCTATGACCCTGAACAAAATTTCATAATAATGGGCAATCTGCAGAGAAAATCAAATTTTTAATTCTTCAAAGTTGAAATCAAGTAACTGTCCAATGTCTCACATGCTGTAAAAGTACAGAAGCAGAGGGTTTAGCAGAAGGAATCTGTAGTGTAAAATTTTTAGAAAAAGTCATTCCTTTGGAATATGCAAGAAAAGTTTAAGGGAATGGAGAAGTAACAAGTGTAGGGTACAACTCCACTTTCCCCTTCCCTTCATTTATTTGTAAAGCATACAACTCCACCTTCCCCTTCCCTAATTGTTCTGTAAAGCATAACCCCCCACCCCTTTCCCTTCCCCAAATTAATCCTTGGGCAAGAGTTTCAGCCTAGGGTTTCAAGCAGGCTAGAAATTCAAATGTACACTGACCAATCACTGTAGTTTCAGCTTACATAACCTGGCTATGGAACCTCTTTAAAAACTGGATTTGGGCATGTACCCTGACAGTCCCGCAGTAATAAATCCACGAAAATTCTAATCTTGGGGATCTTCTGTCTTGCTTCATTTGGGTATAACACATGTTCCATAAGAATTAGAATTTTAGGGGCAACTAGGTGGCGCAGTGAATAAAGCACCTGCCCTGGAGTCAGGAGGACCTCAAATCAGAGTTCAAATCAGACCTCAAATACTTAACACAAAAACTAACCATGTGACCTTGGACAAGTCACTTAACCAACTGCCCTACCTTCCCCCTCCAAAAAGAAAAAAAAGAATTAGAATTTTGAACTTTTACTTTTCTAACTCAAAGGTGAATTTCAACAAAAATATGACACATATGTATGTGAATATAAGCCACTAATTATATTAAAGAAAAATTTAAAGTTTTTAGAAAAAGCTTTAATAGAATGGAGATATAAACACTAGTCCCTACCTACATGGAGAGGATTAGAATGACAACAGAAAGCAAAACAGTATAACTAAAAAAATTCTGCATCAAAAGAGCAATTTTGTCCAATACTTCACACAAAAATAATTACCAAGTGGGTATGTGACCTAGATATAAAGGGTCACATCATAAGAAAACCTGAAAAACATGGAAAAAATCATCTATCAGATCTATGGATAAATCTAAAAGTTAAAATGGATAATTTTGATTACAAAAAATAAAAAAAAACTGAAAAGTTTTTACACAAATCTAACAAAGATTAAAAGGAATACAAATGGGAAAAATTTCTGCAGCATGAGGAACTGATTCAAATTTTTTAAAAGAGTCATTCCCCAACTGATAAATGGTCTAAACAGGCAGTTCAAGGAATTCAATATGATAGTAAAATTTGATATACTACTCTATTTCATTATGGCTTATTCAAATTACTATTCTCCCTTATTATGTCTTTAAACTCTCTTAAGTAAGTTCCCTAGTTTACCTTTATAAGCCACCCATTAACCACTTTTAGGAGCTTACTTAAAAAGTCAAATGAATTACATGAAACACAGGTCAGATATTCCAGGAAGTTGCTGATGTTGCCTGGGGCTAGGCAAAAATCCCCAGTCTCAGATACTAACCAAATATAACTTGATAGTGCCCATATTGCTATAGATTGTGTCCCTTTCTTTGCCTTTTCCAGGTTCCTTTTTTATAATTAGAAAAGAACTGCCTGGTCTTTGGGTGGGGGAAGGGGCTTGCTTACTGAGGAGTCTTGGACCTCATTTGCTGGCAAATACTCACTTTGCTAATAAACTGATTGTTTTTATTTGTTGATTTTAATCACAAGACACAAGGATGTTTATAAGTAGCTTTTTTTGTGGTAGGAAAGCACTAAGAGGGTGTTTATCAACTGGGTTAATAGCTGAACAAGTTGTGGAATATGAATGTAATGAATGCAGCAAAATACTGTTGTACCTTAAAATGGATGTAAGGTGTGGTTACAGAGAAATCTGAGAAGACATATGAAGAGTACAATGAAATCAATTTCTAAAGTAAAAAATAATGTAAAGAAAAATCACTCATTCACTTTTAAAGATTTAAGAATTGAATTAAATAGAATGAAGACCCCTGATTCTAAAGGACATAAGAAGAAGCATGTTATTTACTTTCTGACAGAGTTTATTAGAATCAAAGTACAGAACAAGACATGCATTTTTAGATGGGCCCATATGGGAATTTGTTTTGTGTATATTAGAGGGATGTTGTTTTTCTCCCTCCCACCACCCTTTTTTTAGTGAAGATTTAGGAAAAGAGTGGAGGCCTGGCAATAATGTGAAAAAAAATAAAGAAAAAATGATCAGGGGCGGCTAGGTGGCACAGTGAGTAGAGCATCAGCCCTGGAGTCAGAAGGACCTGAGTTCGTATCCGGCCTCGGGACACTTAATGCACACACAAAACAAAAAACCTAGCCCTGTGACCTTGGGCAAGTTACTTAACCCCAATTGCCCTCCAAAAAAAAAAAAAGAAAAAATGATCAGTGAATTCTTAAATAAAATGTCCACATGATAAGAGGATAACAAAACAACTTTTAAAATAATTTTACTGGGGTGGCTAGGTGGCGCAGTGAATAGAGCCACTGGCCTTGGAGTCAGGAGACCAGAGTTTAAACTGAAGACCCTTAACACAGAAACTAGCCATGTGACCTTGGGCAACTCAACCCCAATTGCCCTAACTTCCCCCTTACAAAAAAAAAAAGCAAAAAATAAAATAAAATAAAACAATTTTACCATATATTTGAAAAATAAGTTGTACAAAATAGATTCAGTTTCATGTACAACTCTCTTTAATCACTGAATTTTAGGAACCTTTTCAACACTGGGAGTTCACTATGCCAATGAAATCACTGAAACAGACCTCTATCCAAAACAGTGATGACTAGAAGTGAAATGCACTGTTTATTAGGTGGTGAATCATAAGCTAAACGGTCACTTTTCAAGAATATGGTGAAGGAAATATAATCATTGGGTAGAAGACTAGATATGGATTGTTGGGCATCTCTAACTGTAGGTATCTCAAATTCAGCATACCCAAAACTTCCATAGAGGTTACCATGTTTACCACCTAAGAAAAATCTTGTATTGCTCACTTTCACTCTTTTCCCACAGCCCAGAATTTGCTAAATCTGGTCAATTCTACCTCCACATCTCTGGCATCCATCCCTTATCTCCACTCATATTGCCAGCACCACAGTTCAGGGCCCTCCCCTGCTTCTTGATTATTCATTTGCAACAATCTCATAAATGGTAATTCCCAGCCTCTGTCCCTCTCAAATTAATCAGCCAAACAGCAATGAAAATAATCTTTATTAAAAAAAAAAAGTCTGATCTGTCACTCCTATGTGCAGGAATGTTCAGTAGTTCATAACTGCTAAAACAAACTACTGTTTGGCATTTAAAAACTCTTCCCAATCTAGCTCCAGCCTAGCTTTCCCGGCATATTTCACATTATTCCCCTTCCAGTACCATCCAGCCACAGTAGCCTATCTGCTTCATGAACTCATCATTCCATCTCCTGCATAAATTATCAATTCCCTGTTCTAAATCCACCTCTTAGGAATCTTTAATTTCCCTCAATGGGGAATTTTGTGTACCACCTCCAAGAAGCTTTTATTGTTAGTCTTTCTCCTCATATACTCATCTTATACTAGATTTCTCTGACACTGCCCTTTCTCATGTCTCACCTGGACTACCAAAACTGCCTAGTGGGTATCCTCCCTGTCTCATGTCTCTCCCTTCTGTAATCCACCCTCTACTAAGATGTCAAACTGATCTTCCTAAAGTGAAGATTTGTTCATATAATCCCCACCTCCCCATTCAACAAAAAATCCCGATTGCCTCTAGGATCAAATATAAAATACCATCATTCAAAATCCTTTACAATCTGGCACCTTCCTACCTTTCCCACACCTTACTCCTCTCTACATATGCCACAGGAGCTTCCTTACAGCTCCTCACACAGGGCACTCCCTCTCTTGACTAGACTTTTTCTCTGGCTGTCCCCTAAAATCTGGAATTCTCTCCCTCATCTAAACTCCTGGTTTCCTTCAGCTATCAGCTAAAACTCCACCTTTTACAGGAAACCTTTCTTGATTCCCTTAATAATGGTACCTTCCCAGTTTTAGTAATTTTCAATTTATGGAGAATATATCTTGTTTGTATGTAACAGTTTGCAAGTGGTAGCATCTATTAGATGTGAGTTCCTAGAGGGCAGGGGCCAGTTCCTTCCAGAATCTCCATTTTAAGGAGGCTCTCCAGGCCAGTCTTATTTTTATTCCCCTACAATCTGCATTTTTAACTCTCCACCCCTCACTTTCCAGTTTTCTTTTGTCACCCCCATTAAAAAGTAAGCTCCTAGAGGGCAGGGATTGTCTTTCTCCCTTGTACGGGTATTCCCACTGTTTTGCATGGCGCCAGGCACTTTAGTAAACACTTAAGTTCTAGGGGCCTTCACGTTTTGCCTTTCTTTGCTTGATAAATATGAATAGGTTGTATCCTCCTAAAATACAGAAACTTTTCATTTGGTCTTTGAACACCTGGCTCCCAGCACAGTGCCTAGAGCATTCTTTTTTATTCTGACCCATGAATAGATTTCTTTCCTAGAACCAATACATATTAGCAACTGTCCAGCTACGCCAAGCTGAGATACATAGAGATTAAGTGACTAGCCTAAGGTCACCCAGGCAGTGTCGGGGGAAGAACCCGAAAGAGCCAGGGAGCGGCACGAACACAAAACTACGATATTTGAAACGTAAAAACTGTTCTTAGCCTGCAAGTACAAAAACTGGCGCTAGTGGTGATACGTGATGTAAGACAGCCTGGTGTCTCTCAAGCCTAACCACCCAGTAGGTGCTTAAAGCCCGCAGGTGTGGCTCCGTGACCTCAGTAGTCCCTTATAACTCCTGAATTCTATTAATTAATACAATTATTTGTTATCGAGTCACGAGGAAATAACACTAAAAGCGTGTCCAAGAGACAGGGAGTGTTCTGCTTGGCGCGGGCTTCACCACAATCCAAAGCCCCGTCCAGCCTGCCTGCCCGCCCCGTGGGTCAGCAGCCTAGGAGGAAGAGGCGGGGATCGCAGTTGTTACTGGAAGAGGCTCCTTCGTTTATTTCCGTGCCACCCCTCACACTGGGGGGTCTCGGCGCCCTTTGCAAGCCTGCCTAGCCGCTACAGCAGCAGCATCAGGAAGCGGGGGAAGGCACAAAACAACAAAGATCTTAACACCCCTTTCACCGTCTGTGGACCCAGTGCTTCCCAAAGGAACAGATAAAACAAATACACACACACTCCCGCGAGTGTGTCCATCAACACACAATGCATGCCCAGATGTGGGCGAGCACTCCCTCCCACGAGGGGGGTGGGGGCCGCGGCGGAGGCCTGGCCCCTCCCCCACATCCCCTCCAGACTCGGGGCTCGCGCCCCCGACCCCTCCCCCCAAGGAGCGGAGCGAGGAGGGGGCAGCTTCCTCGGGGTGCCCCTCCAGGCCCCCGCGGCTCGGCCTGGGATCGGCTCCGGGCCGGGGCCGGGGGTCTTCTCGGCCGGGCCAACTCCGCCTCCGGGATCCGAGGAGGACGTGGCCGTTTCCCGTCCCTCCTCAACTTCTACCGCTGCCCATCCCTGGCTTACCCGCAAGTCCTCAAAATCCGCCATTTTCTACCACCCGCAGGCGCAGGCGAAGCCGCTGCCGCCGCCTCCGCCGCTGCCACTTCTCCAGCAGCCTGTACAGAAGCCGCCGCCGCCGCCACCACCATGGTGCACTGGGCGCCGCGAACGACGCGCCGCCGCCACCGCCGCTACCGCCGCCGCCGAGCCGCCAGGCCCCCGTCACGTGACGAGGAGCCGCCAGCGCCCCGCCCCGGCGTCCCCCTCCCTCCAGTCCCTCCCGGCTCTCGTCCTCCCCACCCACACACTCGCCCGTTCCCCCCGCCCCTTTCCCCTCCTCTCCGGGTCTGTCACCTCGGCGCCGTTCCTGTCCCCATTTTCTTCTTTTTCCTCCCACTTGCAGCGGTCTCACCTGAGTCTTCCCCCTCCCTCTCCTACTCCCTTTCACTCTGAATCATCCTTGCCCTGCTCTCGTTTGCTTGCCTCTTTCCCTCTCCCTCCTTGCTCCCTCCAGGAAGGTGCAGCAGGAGCAGATGCTCTTCCCTCCCTTGCAGAAGTGGGCGGGGTGCACGGGAGGAGACCCGGGGAGCCGCGGAGAGGCGAGGTGCACCTCCTGGGCTCGGCCCGGGAAAGCCCATTCCTGGGGGAATTGTCGGCAACCAGCATGTGGACCTATTGGATTCCGGATGTGTCCCGAATCCCCCCAGCCAAATCCTGCCGCATCCAAACCTACTCAATGTGATGCAAATTCAGCTTCTGGTCTACCTACTTTGTGCTGGCTCTCAGGAATAAAAGGGAGGTTCTTTTTTAATTGCAAATTCTCCTCTGCTAAGTGCCATCATAGATATGTTGATTTAACCAGAATGGCTTTCTTAGTTCGGGGAACTGTCTAAGTCTCACATTGGCATGCAAATTACTGTTATTTTCCTTAGTGGTAGGATCGGAGCTTTACTGCTGGAGAGAGGATCTTCCTGGACATTTGAGTCCAAGCCTCTCTTTTTACAAATGAGGAAACTAGCTCCACGAGGTTAAGTGATTTGTCCTAGGTCAGCTAATAAGTGATGTTCCTTTTGGAAGTCTTTGTCATCTGCACTGTACTATGTAATGACCAAATGCCCCATGAAACGATGTTTGATGTTTTTTGGACACAGAACAAAACTAACTGCATCAGCCTCATCTGCCTCTTCTTCGGTCAGTCAGTAAATGAACATTTATTAAGTTCCTACTATGTGCCAGGCATTGTGCTAATTACTGGAATACGCCCCCCCCCCCAAATATCCCTCATTTCAAGGAGCTCACAGTCAGAAGGGAAAGACGATGTGCAAAGACCAGCTAAACAGGAGATCAAATGTCAGAGGGAAGGAATCTAAGTTTTAGTTGTAAAGGCTTCTTATAGAAGGTGCAACTTTGGCTGAGAGTTCTGGGAAGCCAGGAAGTGGAGTTAAGGAGGAGATTCCCAGAAATGGGGTGTGCTCCTTCATTGACTATCACTAGTGAAAATGTTCAGTCTAGAGATGGAGTATCTCCTGTGAGGAACAAGTCACTGCATCACAGAGTAACAGGAGGGAGGATTGTCAGGTATAATGATGATGGTGATAAATAGCTGCCCTTTATATAGTGTTTAAACTTTGCAAAGTGCTTTACAAATAATTCATTTTATCTTCACAACAACCCTGAGATATATGTGCTATTATCCTCATTTGAGTCAAACAAGTTAAGTGACATGCCCAGAGTCACAGGGTGAGTTAAATGTCTGAGGTCTGATTTGAACGCAGGTCTCCCTGACTTCAGGTCTAGTGCTATATCCACTTCACAAGCTAACTTTGTAAGAAGACTAGAAAGGTAGGAATGGGTCAGAACACGGAGGACTTTAAAAAGCTAGATGGAGGATTTTATATTTGATCCTGAAAGCAATAGGGACGCTGCTGGAGTTAATTGAACAGGAGAGGAAGAGTCATACTTGTGCTATCAAATTGATATCTATAGGATAGACTGGAGTGGGAAAAGAGTCCAGGAGACCAACTAGCAAGATCTTACAATAGTCCAGGTGTGAAATGAGGAGGAGTGAGAGAAGGGAGTATATATGAAAGATGTTAAAAAAAAAAAAAAAGACAAATGACTGGTCTTGACAACTGACTAGATGGGATAGGGGTAAGTGAGGGTGAGGAACTGAGGATGACCCCTAGATTGACAGCCTGGATGACTGACAGGATGGTAGTATGAGTGACTATTAGTAAAGGGCTTAGCACACAGTGCTTGCCTAACAGTAAGGTGGTGCTTGGTAAATGCTGCTTCTCATTCCCTCTTCCCTTTGACAGTGATGGGGACTAGCTAGGATGGCAGGAGGGTTTGGGTGCAAAGATGAGTTCAGTTTGGAACATTCATTATATAAGATATCTGGTTTAAAATCTCCAAAAGGCAGTTGGAGTTTTTCTCCAAAAAGAGCCTCCAAGTCATTACTTTAGCAACCTCTTTTCCTTTGGGATTCTTACTATCCAAATCTATCACCCAATCCAAACCAACATCAAGGACATTCATTCTCTTTCCTTTCTCACTGAATTTACTGCCTGACTTAGAATCTTCCTCTACATTCCTCTACCTTCATCTTAGAAGACCTCAACATTGGTTGGTGTTTACTCAAATACCACAACCTCTCAGATCTTCCATCTGTTCAACTCCCAGGACTGTTATACTACACTTAAGCTACACACGGACATGTTCACACCCCCTTCAGCTTGCAGTCACCCACAGGTGTTTCATGTTAAGGAACTCCAAAATTCTTTTACTGGAATAAGGATTATCTTTTATCATTATATCTCTCCCTATACTTTACTATTCTTCTGTTATCACCATATTCTTCTTTACCATGCTCTTCAGTCTCTCCAACTCGCATAAACTATTTAGCCCTAACTTCTCTCTTGATCTCAACTGTCATATCTCCAACTGTCTATTGATATCTTGAACTGGATATTCCATAGACATCTTAAACTCAGTGAGCCCAAAATGTAATTCATTATCTTTCCCTTCAAACTCTCCTTTCTTGTTAACTTCCTTATTACTGTGGAAGATGCTACTAACATCCTAGTCACCTAGGCTTGCAACCTAGCTATCATTCTCTACTTCTCACTCCTTCTGACTTCCCATATCCAATCATTGCCAAATCCTGTTAAGTCTACCTTCATAACATCTCTCCTATATGTCTCTTTCCTCTGACACTGCAACCACTGTGGTACAGGCCTTCATCATTTCACTGGACTTAGACCAATGTAACAGCCTTCTGGTTGGTCTTGTTGCCTCAAGTCTCTCCCCATCCTAGTCTATCCTCTATTCAGCTATCAAATTGATCTTCCCAAAGTGAAGGTCTGATCATGTAAACAGTCCCTTCATCCTGCCCACCCACCCCCATTCAATAAACTCTGATGTTTCCCTATAACCTCCAAGATTAAATGTAAAATTATCTGCTTAGCTTTTAATGCCCTTCACAACCTGACCCCTTCCTATGCTCTCAGTCCTCTTACATCTTACTCCCCACATATTCTGTGATAGTAACATTGGACTCCTTGCTTTCTTACCCATGATGACACTCCATCCCAGCTCCCCCTGGGCATTTCCACTGTCTGTCCTTTATTTCTAGGATTCTCCCTATCTTTGTCTTTACTCCCGGGCTTCCCTGGCTTCTTTTAGGTCCCAGCTAAATGCTCCCCTTCTAAATCTTTCCCAATCCTCTTTAGTCCGAGGATTATCCCTTTGAGATTATCTTCAGTTTATCTTGTCTATAACTTGTTTGTACATAGTGGTTTGTGCATTTGTCCCTTATCTTAAACCATGTAAGATCCTTGGGAGAGGGACTGGTGTTTCAGTTTTTTGCCTTTCTATATATCCTCAGTGTTTAGCATAGTGGTAGGCACTTTATAAACAGAACATGGTAGGCACTTCATAAATGCTTGTAGTTGACTTTATTTGACTGTTTCAGATAATCACCACTACTTTGGTTATACACAATGACCTCCCTTCCCATTCCTCCTCTTGATGAATCAATCTGACAACATACTATCTTCTACTCTCAATTCTTTCCTTTCTTGTCCTTTGTCAGTCATGCCTTGTCAAACTCCAACTCTGGATTTTTCTTAGCTGACCCCTTCATTCCTACTCACATACTGTTAAACAGAACTGCCGATTAAATCCACTACTAATTTATGTAATCGAATCCCAACTGAGGGACAGTTAGGTGGCCTAGTGGATAGAGTATCTGGCCTCTGGTCAGGAAGACTCATCTCCCTAAATTCAAATCCAGCCTTGGACCCTTACTAGCAATGTGACCCTAGGCTAGTCACTTAATCCTGTTTGCCTCAGTTTCCTCCTTTGTAAAATGAGCTGGAGAAGAAAATGGCAAACCACTCTAGTATCTTTGCCAAGAGAACTCCAAATGAAGTCACAAAGAGTTGGACACAACTGAAAAATGATTCAACAACAGCAACCCCAACTGAGCCCTTACTGTAACAAGGCAATTCTTTTGCTCTTCTTGAATCAATTCTGCTACTCATTACAGCAACTATTCTAAGCCTTCTCTTATCTCTTCAAACCTCTCACAGCATGCTCTCCATACTCCCTCTCAGCTAAGAATCTCTTCTCATACTTCAAGAAAATAATTGAGGCCATTCCATGAGCCTCCTTCATTACCACCACCCCTTTACATCTCACAACATCCCTATTTCCTTCTTCATTTTAGTCTCAAATGAAGAGGTGATCCTTCTCCTTCTCAAGGCCAATCCCTCTACATGTCACCTCCTTGTCTTCTTCAGAACATTGCCCATAACATCTCCGCCCCCTCTAATCTTAAATCTCTACAGATTATTCCCCTGGCTGCCTACAAACATGCCCAAGTCTCCCCTATCCTTAAAAAAAGAAAAAAAAAACAACCCTAATTAGATCCCTGCTATCCCTGCTAACTATAGTCCTGTAACTCTCCTTCTGTCCTCAGCTAAACTACTTGAAAAAGTTGTCTACATTTGGCAATTTAATTTCCCTTTCTCCCACCCTCTTCTAAACCCTCTGCAATCTGGTTTTCAGCTTCATCATTCAATTGAAACTGTTCTCTCCAAAGTGACCAATAACTGATCTTTTAATTGCCAAATCTAATGGTTTTTCCTTAGCCATTTTCATCCTTCTTGACCTCTCTGTAGCATCTGACACCATTCATTTTCTTCTCCTGGGTTAGTTCCTGTGGTAATCTCTCATCTCTCCTGAGGGAGAATGTAATGTTCAGGGAATTTGAAGATCTCTGCCCTTTAATAAACTGTAATGGTAATAGGGATTTGAAGATCTTCCCTGCCCCTTTTACTTAATGCCTTGTTTCAAGACAAGTACTTAGCACCTTGTTTCAAGTTCATTAAGAAACAGAAATTGTTGGGATGGCTAGGTGGTACAGTAAATAGAGCCCTGAAGTCAGGAGGACCTGAGTTCAAATCCAGCCTCAGACACTTAACAACTTACTAGCCATGTGACTTTGGCCAGGTCACTTAACCTCAACTGCCCTCCAAAAAGCAAAAAAAAAATGAAGAAGAAGAAACAGAAATTGTGAATCCCACAGTGGGAGGAACTTGCTGATGCAAGAGGAAGGCGTAGGGCAAGAAGGAACTAATGACCAAGATAAAAAGCTGAGCATAAGCTGAGAGCAAGCCAGAACTTCTGGGAGCAAGCAGAGTGGAGGCTGAAGAGTTAGGAATTGAGAGCAGATTTGAAAACTAAGAACTGAGAAGAGAACTGAGAACTGAGAAGAGAATTGAGAAATGAGAAGAGAGAAGAACTGGGAGGAAGCATAGCTGTGATGCGGATACTTTGTTTTGATGTTACTTTGTCAGATTCATCTGCTGATAGAGAACATTGCTATTGTTACAGAAGCCCTGGGACCTTACTGCTAGTTCAGAAGCCCTGAAAGACAATTTTCTTATTGTATGTTTACAGAAATCCTGGAGGTGGGTCTTACTGACATTTTCAGATGTCCTAGGACTATACTGATGATTTGTATTGATTCCTCAGACCTTGTTGTTGGGTCTATGTTGATTTCACAGGAAGAAAGTGAATTGATGAGGATGCCATCAATGTGCATGAATGTTATTGTGGCTTTGTTAAGCTTTGTCTTCCCAGGAACAGAAACTGTGAAGGACTTTGATTTCTATGAATGTTTTGCCTTGATTTACTGCTGTATAAATATATAAATTACTATATAATCAGAACTTTGAAGCTGTTCACAGCAGCAGTCCTCTGGAAGGTTGCTTATGCTTGGCTTTACATAAGCTTATGTGAGCACATGGAGCCCATGGTGGAAGAAACATGCCAAATGGGTGAAGCAGGAAGTAGGAGTGAGACAGAGCTGGGAGAAAGAGAGAGAGAAAAAGAGAGAGAGAGAGGAGAGAGAGAGAGAGAGTTCGAGCAAGCAGAGCAAATAGTGTGAGTGGGAGAGGGAAGATTTTTTTCCTGGGGGAACTTGTTTTGTGGGGAGGTCTAATGGAGGAAAGGCTTGGGGGATGTTTGTGTTTCCTGCATTGGTGAAGTGTATGGAGAATGCTTAGGGTTCTGGTACTCTCTGCATTGGCAGTGTGTATAGACTTCTTTGTTACTATGATGGATTTAGCTTACTGGTGTTTGAATAAATGTCTTGGTTTCATCTTAAAGGAAGAGAGTCTGTTATATCTTGCAATTCAAACCTGGGAATACACCTGCATATTCATAGCAGCTGCTGTAGGTATCACATTGGTGAAATAGAGAGTCAGGAGGCAACATGAGTCAGGCAATTCAAAATACCTTGACCAGTCTCTCCCCTCAGACCCTGATGGAGACTGTCCAGGACTCTGGATCCCAGAGCCTTGAGAATGGCCCACTGCCCAAAGCCATCATCTTGGGAAGAAACCCTTGTAGAGATGCAGCCATGCTCCTGCAAGGTGTTACAGTCACAGTTACTGAAGACCCAGGAAAAATGTTCTTGCCACAAAAACCTTAGTATTATCAAAAGGTCCAACATCAGACACTGAGATGATGTAACGGAAATGACAGTAAAGAGGAGACATTAACATCTGCTTTGCTGCTATACCCTCATGGCTGTGGGCTTTTCCCTTCTGACTTGAAGCTGAAACTTTCTCTATGTGTCATCTGCTCCATTAGAATGAGCTCCTTGAGAGCAGGGACTGTCTGACTTTAGTATTTGTGTCTCCAATACTTCTCCAATATTTAGCACAGTGCTTTGCACATGGAAAAAAAAAAACCACTTAATAAATCCTTTATTCATTTATTTGTTCCTTCCTCTCTAGGTTTTCATGACACTGCTCTTTTAGTTCCTTTGACTGCCTAACCATTCCTGGTAAGTCTTTTTGCTGAAAATCATCTCTGTCATACCCATTAATTATGAGTATAACACTAGGCTTCCTTCCCTTTTTTTCTCTCTATATAATCACACTCAGTTCTCTCATCATCTCCCATAGGTTGGATTATCATCTCTGCAGATGATGCCCAGATCTATAGGTATAGCTCTAGCTGCATGGAACACCCTCCCTCCTCACCCCCTGCCTCTTGGAATCCCTAGCTTCCTTCAAAATTTAGCTCAGATGCCATCTTCTGCAGAAGTTATTTGAGCCCTCCCCTCTGAGGTGACTTTTTTTTTTATTCTGTATGTAGTGTGGATGACAAACTGAGCACAACTCCCTCCATCTTGTGATAAGCATTGACTCACCAATTAAAGTCCTGCCCTGACTTGCTCCCCACCCCAATGACCTCTACACAAGAACATCCTGTATGATAACATCTGTTCAGGGAAACTTCAAAGGTTCCCTGATTTCATTCCTGGTCATTCAGGTTAAGATATCTAATCAACCAGCTAGGCATAGCAAGATAAAAGGGGAGACCAGGAATAATACTGTCTTTAGTACTTCAGCAACACTCCCTGCCTATTTCCCATTGTCTCCTATGAGGTTTAAACATATTTAAGGACCATATAAACTCACTTTGAAGAGTCTCTGGCCATGGGGGTGTGGCTCCCTTGCTGTCAAACCTGAGACAAGTTTTACACTATAGAGTCTTATTATTCCTCTCAGTATCTTATCACCAGTAGTATCTTAGTATCTAATTAATGTATTAATGTCTCCCGTATTAGAATGTAAACTCCTACAGGGTAAGGACTATATTTGTATTTCTCTGTGTCCTTGGTGCCAAGGGCTTGTTAACTGATATTTACCTTTCTGTTTCCTCATTCTCATCCTAATAACCACCTCCAAGACTGTCTTTGGTCCTCTTTTCTTCTTTCTACCCCTTCTCCTTTGAAGTTTTTGTTCAGTCTTTCCATGTATTCTGCATTCTAGCCAAACTGGGACTACCCACACACCCTCCTATTTGCCATGGCAAAAATGATGGACTTCACCCACACTATTCCCCCATCTGACTTCTGGAATGGATTGGAGGCCTGAGGCAGATGAGGGGCCAAGATTTTGGTTAACTGACTGTTCAAATAGTACTAGTAAGAAAGAAAGCATCCCTGTGCAGTGGAAAGTATACTATACTATGAGTAAGGAGACTTGGCTTTTAGTACTGGATCTTTCAACTAGTCGACTATTCAACTAATATTTACTCTGCCCCATATTTTATTTTCTTCAAGCTGTGATGTTTATCTTCCTAAATTTTTTGTACTATTATTTGTGTATAGGTTGTGTTCCCCAAATAGAATAGCTTTTCCTCTGACAAGTGGTCACAGGATATGGAGAGTTTTCAAAAGAACTGCTCTCTATAAAAAAATGTTCTACATCACTTATAATAAGAAAAGTAGAAATCGATTATTGAAGTGAGAAGTGTTTCAAGGACATGAGATGAGGATTAAATGATCTTTTTTCTGTCCCCTCCCTTTTTCCAAGGAGGAGTGGACTTCTAGTTAGCTGAGGGATCAAGTAATAAAATGAATAAAGCACCAAAGGCAAACATCAGGCTTCCTATTGGTTGAGAACAAGCATGGGATTTCTAGAATGGATTTAGAGAACACACAGGTGGGACGAGGTCAGATTGGCTATGGAAAATTCTGAGAATTGTCTGGAAGAGAGCCAAACACTTGTCCTGGGACTCCTGGCATCAAGAGGATATTAGGCAACCTAAGTCTGGGGAACTAAATTAGGTTAAGAAGCTAAATCACCAAATCTGAGTCAAGAAACTTTTATTTTAGTTTTGCTTCTAGTTAATATTTCAGATTTCTAAATAATCTGATCTTAAATTTAGAGCTAAAAGGGACCTTAAGAGACCTGAGTCCAAACTCCTCATTTTATAGATGTGGGAACTGAGATATGGCACGTTAAATAAAAGTTAGTATTACACTTGATCTACCATTCTATCCTACTATGCTGAGGGATTGGATAAGCCGGGGAGGGAAGGAGTAGGAAGTGTGATGAGAGACTAAACTATGGCAGGAGAGAGCCTCATCAAGATAGCCCATGTTACTGGAGCCAGCAATTGAGTCCACTTACCCTGATCTGACACAGGTTGGCTTTGCCCAGAGGGGCTGGAGGACCCCACCAACCACAAGAGAACCATGACCAAGTTCCAAGCACTAACTGAGATCTCAAATCCATCAGAATCCTAGGTCCAGAGTTCTTCTAGTTTCCAGAAATAAGTCAAACATCCTGTGAAAACTGTCTTGGTATTATATTCCTTAGTATCACTGTAAAGAATCAAACAAAATCAAAACTACTCTTGCGCTAGAACTTCTGGGTCCAGACTGATGCTATATTTGATGGACGATCTGGTATTTTTTAAAGCTGAGGTCTTCCAGCTGCTTGAAAGTCAGGAGGCAAAGTCATTAGAGTACTGTGCCTGATGTCAGGAAAACCTGAATTCAAATCCAGCCTGACACTAACCAGCTTTGTGACCCTGGGCAAGTCATTTAACCTCAGTTTCCTCATATGTAAAATGGGGATAACAGTAGCACCTACTTCTGAGGGTTGTTTCGAGGATCAAATGAAAAAATAATTGTAATATATACCTGGCACATGGTAAGTACTACATAAGTGTTAGCTATCATCTATTATTATGTTAATGGTTTATTTGATGATTCAATGCTAAGGGCAAAAATTACTATTTCATTCTTTGTTAAAAGGGCTGACTTCCTAAGTAGGGAGAAAATATTTCTTTATTCAGAAAAAAAGGTGACATTAAAACAAAAGATAGCAATAATTTTTTTAAAGGAAAAAACCTGGAATTTTAGCGGACAAGAAACATAGTCAACATTATGATATGGCTGCCAAAAAAAAAGCTATTTTGATCTTAACCTTTAGTAAGATGGGTCATTGTCAGTCCAACAGAACTCTATCCTGCTCAGACCACATTTGGAGTATGATGTTCAGTTAAGATCTCAACAGCTCAATTTTTAATGATTTTTTAGCTCCCCTCCATACCCATTGAGAAAGCAAGCAATATGACATCAATTATACATGTTTTACTTCCTTTATAATCTTTAATAGGCCACTCAGATTATGAACTCAAAGGCTTAACATTCCTTATGAGGTATAAACTCAAAATATGAAAGGGGTAACCCTTTAAAAGGTAGAAATGTGCCTACTCCAAGTAGAAAAGGGGCTGTAATAGTAATGAAGTTTGAAATTTCTTTTGTATTGCTAAACTGAGAGGTACTTAGCACTTAGTAATTAATTAAGCCTCTGTTAAAGAAACAGAAGGTATGAACCCCTGTTGCTGACATAACAGGAAGGGGTAGGCTGAAATGGAAGGGGCTAATGGTGTGTGTGTGTGTGTGTGTGTATGAGCGAGAGAGAGAGAGAGAGAGAGAGAGAGAGAGAGAGAGAGAGAGACAGAGAGAGAGAGACAGAGAGAGAGAGAGAGACAGAGAGAGAGAGAAGCTGCTGCCACTAGGGAGGCTGAAGAGGAAAGGCCCCCCAGGCTGGAGAGAATGATTTGGATTTTGGGAACCTTCACTTTGGGTGAAGTGATTTTGATTCTTGGAACCAGCTGGAGCTTCTGCTGAGGAGTTGCTGAGTCTGAGGGCCAGCCAGAACTTTTGGGATCTGCCAAAGACATCCAAGGGCCAGCTGAAGCTGCTAAAGACTGAGGAAGCATGACTGTGATACTGGTACTTTGTATGAACCTGTTTGTGTCTTTGTTGAGCCTTAACTTCCCAGGAACAGAGTGTGAAAGATTTTAGGTGTACTGGACACTGTGAGCTTCAGTGTGGAACAGGAAGTGCTCTGAGAGCTGGACAAGGACCTGAGGGCTATCTGCCTTTGAACCCAGGTGACAGTTTGGAGAATCCAGGTAGAATCTGGGACCATGGAAGGGGATCCAGGGAATCTGAGAGACCACTCCGAGTCAAGCTGAAAGAAGACTTTACTTGGATACTGTGTACTGACTGAGAAATTGTAATTTACTAGTGACCTAGGGGTGGAGGGCTTGTGTATTTTCTGATGATTGTATAGTGAATGATGACTGAATAAGTGACTGATTTGTAAATTGGTGTGCCCCATGAGTGGAGAATTTGACTATTGTACTTTGTGTCCCTTAAGCCTCCGTACGGATGATTGAATGATTGAGCTACTAGATGATTGAGTGAGTGACTAAACGAATGTACTTTGTTCAAAACGATGGGGCCATCTTAGTAATAAATTGTTGTGAATGCTGTACCTTGATTCTCTGTGAATGTTTTGCTTTGATTTGCTATTGAAAAAAAGAGAGCTTGCTCTACTATATAATCAGAACCTTGAAAGCTGTTCACAGCAGCAGGCCTCTGGAAAGCTGCTCGTGCTTGGCTTTACAGGGGCAAAACCTTAGCAGTCCATTATCTTTCTTACCTGCCCCTTTCTTATATCTTATAATTTCACAAAGTGGGTGGGAAGGATTCAATCCATCATGGATCCCCAATCAACCCCATGCCATACACTAAGTAAATAGAAATAGGAGATATCAACATTTATGGGAAATGAGGGTGGGAGGGGATAGGAAAACTGTCAAAGGTCAATAGACAAAGCGGTATTCAGGGGATATTTTTATACACCAGAATACTTATATTAATAGAAAAGAAAAAAAAATTAACAAGCTGAGTTCATAGTTTATAAAATTGGAAAATGAACAAATTAGTACACTAAATACAAATATAAAAAAGAAGTTGCCAGAATTAAAAGAAATTAACAAGATAGAAAATAAAAGAACTGAAAAAATAGACAAAGCCTCATTTTTAGAAGACAAAAAGATTTTTATTTTAAACTTAATAACATCAACAAAGGGGGCGGAGCCAAGATGGCGGAGTAGAAACAGCTAGTCCAAGCCTCTCTGCCCCCAGATTCTCCACAAACTATGTAAAAAAGGACTCTGAACAACTTCTGGAGCCCCAGCACCCACAGAACGACACAGAGAAGCTAACTTCCCGCTGAGGACAGCCCAGCACCCTGCAGGAAGGACCAGCGCAGCGGTCTGGGAGCCGGCAGCGCGCAGAGCGCAGGAGCTGAGCCGAGCTGAGCCGAGCCCAGGTCCCCCTGAGCCGAGGTTTTAGCCCCAGGGCGGCAGGGCCAGCGGCCGGCTGGAGGAACCCCAGAACACCAGGAACTGTGGAGACTCCAGAATTATCAACATAGACTTGCCTAGGACAAAGTAAGAGGTTAGTGTCCTATGGACTTTGGGACCTGTACTTGGGGAATGCGTCAGCTCCCTCCCCTGGGGGCTAGAAGCCACTGAGGAGACACGCCATTGTGTAGTTTTCATAGGCATCTCCGGCTCCCAGCCTACAAATTGTGGGGAGATCCAGCGATCAGTCTTGGGGGGTAATCGCTCTTGCTTTAACCTCCCTGGATCTGGATTGTGATCTGGGGTGGAAGTTGTGGGTGGGTTTACAGCTTGCCAGAAACGGAAGTTGCCCCCCACACGTTCGGGACGAAAATTCCTCTATCTGGCCCTAAAGCCATAGTGTGACAACAAGCCCAAAAGTCAAGTAATTAAGTGGCAACATGCCAAGGCAAAGGAAACAGAAAAATGCAACCCTAGACTCCTATTTTGGGGGCATAGAGCGGGAAAAGAACTGTGAGGTCAGAAGTCCTGCTCCAAAAGCCCCAGGGGAAAACATGAGTGGGTTGCAGGCCATAGAGGACCTTAAGAAGGACTTTAAAAATCAAAAAAGAGAAGTGGAGGAAAAATTGGAAAGAGAAATGAGAAGGATGCAGGAAAAGTATGAAATGAGGGTCAACAGCCTGACTGAGGAAAACAACACCTTAAAAATAGACTAGCTCAAATGGCAAAGGAGGCCCAAAAGGGCAATGAGGAGAAGAATGCCTTAAAAAGTCGAATTTGCCAGATGGAAAAAGAATCTCAAAAGTTCACTGAGGAGATTCATTCCTTCAGAGTCAGACTGGAGCAAATGGAAGCTAGTGACTTTATGAGAAATCAAGATACTATTAAACAGATCCAAACAAATGAAAGAATAGAAAGCAATGTGAAATATCTCATGGGAAAAACCACTGACCTGGAAAATAGATCCAGGAGAGACAATTCAAAAATTATTGGACTACCTGAAAGCCATGATCAAAGAAAGAACCTAGAAATCACCCTTCAAGAAATTCTCAAGGAAAACTGCCCTGATGTTTTAGATCCACAGGGCAAAATAGAGGTTGAAAGAATCCACCGATCACCTCTTGAAAAAGATCCCAAAAAGAAAACTCCCAGAAATATTATAGCCAGGTTCCAGAATCCCCAGATCAAGGAGAAAACACTACAAGCAGCCAGGAAGAAAAAATTTCTATATTGTGGAAACACAATCAGAATAGCCCAGGACCTGGCAGCTTCTACACTGAGGGATCGAAGGGCATGGAATATGATATTCCAGAGGGCAAAAGAACTGAGAATGAACCCAAGGGTCACCTACCCAGCAAAACCGAGTATTTTGTTTCAGAGGAAAATATGGTCATTCAGTGGAATAGAGGACTTTCAAGCATTCTTGAGGAAAAAACCAGAATTGAATAGAAAATTTGACATCCAGACACAAGAAGGAAGAGATGCCTGAGAAGGTAATCAGGGCAAAGAAATCAAAAGGAACTTATCAAAGTTGAACTATTTACATTCCTATATGGAAAAGCAATCACTGTGACTGATGATATCTTTCTCACTATGAAAATAATGGAAGAAGGGGGTGTGGTCATATGAATACATATGTGAATGTGTGTGTATATGGTTACAGTTATATATGGATAGAGGGCATAGGTTGATTTTGTTGGGAAGGGAGAGTACTCAAGGGATGAAATTATGAGGTGGGAGAGGAAAGTGGCAAGAGGAGATGGGGAGAGACATGGTAGGGTAAACTATCTCATGTAGGGGAAGTGGGTGCAAAGGAGGGGAGAATAAGGAAGGCTAAAAAGGCAAAACCACATTCACATTGAATTTGGTTCAGGGAGAAAATGACATACATACTAAATGGGATATCTCAACCTGCAGCAGGATAAGGGGAAGGGGGATGAGAGGAGGGATGATGGATGGGAGGGCATCCTTGGGGTGAGGGGAAGTTGGAAGTACCCACTATAGAAGAGGGACAGGATCATGTAGGGAATGGACCAGGTGGGGGGTGGGATGAGTGGGAGGGAATTATAAGCAGCCTTGTACAATGTATCTACCATGATAATGTTTTGCATAGCTAGACATGTACAACATATACTGAATTACTTATCTCCCAAGAAGGAATGGGTGACAAGGGAGGAAGGAAATGGATCTGAAATTTGAGGTCGTAACATTAGATGTTTCAAATATATATAAATACTATTATTAATACTCTTTTGCCTATAATTGGGAGATAAGATGTGCAGGCATTGGGACACAAAGATTCATCTTCCTCTAATGGAAAAGTTGATGGGGGTATGGGAGAAGGTATGGAAGAGAGCAGATTGGAGGAAGCGATATCTTGTGGGACTGCTATTCTGGGAGGTTGGGTAGGGGAATAATGGGGGGAAAATGATTGTAACTCAAAATCTGGCGGAAATGAATGATGTAAAACAGAAGTTAATAAAGTATTTGTTTAAAAAAAATAACATCAACAAAAATGATCAAATAAGCATATAAAATAAAGGATAAACCCATTTGTTTTGTTGTTGTTTTGCTTTTTGGAGGGCAATTGGTGTTAAGTGACTTTGCCCAAGGTCACATGGCTAGTTTTTTTGTGTTGTGTCTGAAGCTAGATCTGAATCCAGGTCCTCCTGACTCCATGGCCAGTGCTCTATTCACTGTGCCACCTAGCCACCCCAAGAATAAACCCATTTAAATCTTTAGCATTTAACAAAGTAAAACAAAAAAAAATTCATAGATATCAAACAATACATTTCCTCTGAGTTCTTTATCAAGATAGCATCATCTGAATTGTCCTGATATATATTGCTTTGGTTTCTTATATTCCAGCAAAATTGATAAGCCACTAACAAATTTCATCAAAAAGAGGAAAGAAAGAAATCAAATTAACAAATCAGAAAGGGAATGTCACAATTGACAGAAAATTTGGGGAGACTATTATATACATAGATATGTTAACAAAACAATATAAAAGAAATGGATTAATATTCATACAATACATAATTGGCAAAAGAGAAATTAACCAAAATAAACCAATATCAGAAAAAATAAATTGAACAAGCCATGAATACACTGCCATGTGAAAAAAAAAACATGGCAAGAAAGATTCACAAGTAAATTCTAGCAAACATTAGAAGAACAAATAATTCTTTGTTGTTGTTATTTGTTTTTTTTTTGAGGGGGAAGGGCAGGGTAATTGGGGTTAAGTGACTTGCCCAAGGTCACACGGCTAGTAAGTTTGTCAAGTGTCTGAGGCCAGATTTGAACTCAGGTCTTCCTGACTTCAGGGCTGATGCTCTATTCACTGTGCAACCTAGCCTGAAAAAATAATTCTTATGCTATATAAAGTGAATGGGGATAGGGAATGAACCTGTGATTTCCTTGGCATAGAGACCTTCTGATGAGCAACTTTTTCTGTACAAGTAAGTTAGGCACCTCTCTGCAGTTTACAATCTTAGAAAGTTTCCTAGAGAAGTTAAGTGACTTGCCCACGGTCACAAAGTGAGACACAAGATCTTTATCTGGGTTTTCCTGGCTCTGAGGTCAATTCTCTATCCAATATTACACTATCTCTCCTATATAAAATTTTCAAAAAAATAAAGATAGTTTTTACCAAACTTTCTATGATATAAATATGGTGCTGATCTCCAAATCTGGTAAGTAAATGAACTGAATCTGCAATCTTCTCCAAGCTTCTGGTGCTGCAGGGCTAATGAAATTCAGTTTGATCAAAGATACTTCTTCCCCATAACTGGACCTCCCCACCCCACCCCAACCCCTATCCAACTCAACAAATTATTGATGTCATGAAGTTCAGTTAGCTAACTTACTGGTGTTCTCCAATTAAAGATGTTTTAGAAATAAAGAATAAATTGTCATCAAAAAGGTAAATTGTTAAACTGTTGCTCTACTCAAAGAACTATAATAACTCAGTTCTGCAGCAGTCTGGTCAAGCTGTTTAGCCAGCAATTTCTGGCCTTCCTGATACCTAGCTTTAAATCCTTACTGATCAGAAGCTGGATACATATCCAGGGACAGAGGAAACTAGATTTCCACACAGCTATACAGGAATTCTTTAGTTAAGCACCACCCAAGAGAGAGATAGTATCAATCTAGATTAAGAGTACACACCTTAAAAATGCTCTATGAGAAGTAATGTTCAGTAAACATTATATAGGCTGTAAACACTTACTATTATTCTATGGTGGTGGTAGTGGTGCTGAGGTCTAGCGGTACTAGGACCCCAAAATATCAACACACAGGTCCTGTCCAAATGAATTGGACCCAAAATTTCAGCCAAAGACAAGGTCTATTAAAACACCTCTAGAGGCTGATTCTAAAAATATCCCATATTGGCCAGCCTCTAAAGGAATCTGAGCACTGGCTAGACTCTTAAGGAATCTAAGCTTTTTCATGGATGCAAGATGGATCTTTGTAATGTTAATGAGATTTAAGATTTTCCCCTCCCATTAACTGGCCTCAAGTGGAGCCCATTAAAGGAAGCTTGCTTGTTGGAAGGCTTTTAAAACTTTTGCTAATTTCTAATCAGGCATAGAGTCTGGAGGGTTGTGATGCCTTCTGGCTCTGAGAAGTGAATACTCTGAGTTGTTATTTTGCTTTGGAAGCTCTGAGAAGGATCTTGTTCCCTGGTCAAAATTCTCAGTGACTGCTTGTTCAGAGCTCCCTGGCTGCTCAGATGTAAACGTTCTCTCAATCCAGGGATGTATGTAAAGTGTATAGCAATATTGCTTTGATTCAGATAGAGTCCTGTCTGTTGGTCTTTATTTCTCTGCTTGCATTTTCTCTAAAGTTCAGGGTGCTGACTTTTCCCCTAAACTAGTGAATGTAATTAAAAAATATTGCTGACCCCTTTTAATGGGAATGGGAATTTTAATTTTAATTTTAATGGGAATTTGAAGATCTTCCCTGCCCCTTAATAGGGGGAGTTTGAAGACCTCCTCTGCTTTGAAAGTAAACTCTTTCCCCTAATAGGCTGAATGTAGTCACATGGAGCCTGTGGTGGGAGGAATTTGCTAAAAGGAAGCAGAACCACAGGAAGCTGGGAGCCACAGCCAGAGAGATGGTAGGAGAGAGAGGTGCTCAGGCAAGGAGAGAGAGGTTTGTGAGTAAATATTGATCTTGTATTGGTTTGTGGGAAGGCTGAAGGATGCTGTGGCTCTCAGTGTTATTATGGCTTCTTAATATCTTTGGTTTTGCTTTCCTTTGGGGCGGGGGGTGGGGGTGGCGGAGGGAAGACAGGGCAATTGGGGTTAAGTGACTTGCCCAAGGTCAGACATCTAGTAAGTGTGTCAAGTGTTTGAGGCTGGATTTGAACTCAGGTCATCCTGACTCCAGGGCCGGTGCTCTATTCATTGTACCACCTAGCTACGCCATTCTTAATATCTTTTACTATGATGGAATCAGCTTACTGGTTTTGGGATTTGGTTTTCTGGTTTCAGTTCTGTCCTCTATATGGAGAGTTTGGCATATTCTATGATTGAATATCATGCAATATTTATAGTCACAGTCTTGACTGTGATAATGGGCACTGTAAATATTGCATTGGCACTACACCCCTTAAACAGCTATCCTTCCTAGTAAAGCAGATCTAAGAACCTATTATAGCAGTCATTCTTGGTATGCCAGTATGGTTGTGGCTACAATCTTTTATACAGAAAGACTGTGGGAGGGATCTAGGCATGGCTAAATAGTCTGAGGTGACTGGAGGAGTTGTCTAGGGAGGATCTTGATGGGAGTAGCCTATAGGCTGGGGTGAATGGGGTGTAGAGAGGTTCAAGAGTGGGAAGTAACCAGAGGTGATCTAGAAGTAACAGATAATGAAGGGCTGGGCTAGGTTAGGGGTAACAGAGAATTGGGAAATTGGGCATTGACAACAAAAGCATTGACAACCTGAAAGGATTATAGCCTCAGAAAAATTTAAGGACAGTTTAAAGGGGTTTCCACAGCCTGTAACCCATGAATGGTGGTGGTATGTCAGCAAATTACCAGCCTAGGCCAAATCCTGCCAGTCAACCTGTTTTTATGTACAAATGTATAAAAACCATTCTTAGATCACTGTATAAAAATAGGGAGCATACTAGTTTGCCAATTCTAATAAGGCCATTTTTTTGGAGTAGCAATAATTTTTCAACATTAATAGCCAGTAAACAGCATACTTGTGTTATACTGTTAGTCCACATATATCATGTATACATACATTTAAATATATATGTTTCTTTTGAACTTGTGGTATTTGAAGAGGGGACTGTTCGTATCTTCAATGTCAGGACATAAATATTGACAAATCAAGACATGAGAATAAGCCAAAAAAGAAATCAATAGCCCAGTATCATGATGAATATTTTAGATGCAAAAACATAAAAATATTCTAAAAAATACTCACAAAAATGCATCAAAGTATATAAAATATTCATTATGAACCAGACAAATATAAGGACTGTTCAATAATATGAAAATAATCATTTTGGGGGCGGCTAGGTGGCGCAGTGAGTAGAGCATCAGCCCTGGAGTCAGAAGGACCTGAGTTCAGATCTGGCCTCAGACACTTAATGCACACACAAACAAAAACCTAGCCGTGTGACCTTGGGCAAGTTACTTAACCCCAAATGCCCTCCAAAAAGGCAAAAAAAAAAAAAAAAGAAAAGAAAAGAATCATTATGATAAATCATAACATATCAGTAAGTTAGATGTAGTATGGAAACACAGAAAATTTTTTAGTTTCTCTATAAATATTAATAAATAAATATTTTTCTAGTGTGAGAATTGTGGGACTGACTCCATCCTGTGACTCAGTTTTGTACCTAGCTCAGTTTTCTTTCTGTTCAATTATGGATCTAGTCTACTTTCTGTCTTGTGAGAAAACTTTATTTAATTATGGTAATTGGGAGAAAATTTTACTGCATTTTTTTGTGCTTTTTTTTTTGGAGGGCGAAAAGTAGGGCAATTTGGGTTAAGTGACTTGCCCAAGGTCACACAGCAAGCTTTTGTGTTAAGTGTCTAAGGCTGGATTTTAATTCAGGTCCTTCTGACTCCAGAGCCATTGCTCTATTCTCTGCGCCATACTGCATTGTTTGAACCTAGCCCTTTGTAGCTGGAAAGCTGGACCACTTCTACCTGTTGCTTAGGGTCCCTTAATTGAGGAAAATTAATATTGTGCTGTATACTTTGATAATTAATAGTATTCTGTAATCCATTCTTTCCCCTATTTTGTAAAGAAAAACAAAGCAAAACAAAAAACCCTTTCTTAGTCTAACTCTAAAGGAGACCTCTCCTAATCCAGACTAAATCTTGGTTGAGGAATGTGATCACTCCTTAGCCCCTGAGGCTGTTAGCCCCTTAGCCCCTGATCTGTTTATCAACCAGTTTAAAGTGCCCAATTCCTTTGGTTTACCTTTATGTAGAGGACCAGCTTGGGCAGTTGATACCCATCAAGCAATTAACATTCCTTAATTGCCAGAGTGGGCTGTGAGCATCCATACCTGAACACCAACCCACCTTCCAAACGGGACTGCCTTACTTTGCCAGAAGAGGTTCTGATGTAATGTAAGGTTAATCAGAAGAGAGATTCACTTGGGTTTAAAAGACTTTGTAAGAGGGGGCAGAGTTAAGATGGTAGAGAGAAGCCAGGAAGCTACCTAAGCTCCCCCCAGTTTCCCTTGGGGGAAAAAAAAGTTAAATAAAGCCTCTAAATGGACTCTGGAGCAACAGAACCTTCAAGGAACACTTCTGAAGCAGAGAGATACACAAAGAGTAAAGATAAAAGGCTGGAGCATAATACATTATACTTCAGCTGAAGTGAAAAAAAAAAAGCAGGAGTAGCAATCCTGATCTCAGACAAAGCAAAAGCAAAAATTCATCTAATTAAAAGAGATAAGGAAGGAAACTATATCTTGCTAAAAGTCACCATAGATAATGAATTCATATCAATACTACACATACATGGACTAAGTGATATAGCATCCAAATACTTAGCGGAGAAGTGAGTTACAGGAAGAAATAGACAGTAAAACTGTACTAGTAGGGGACCTCAACCTCCCCTTCTCAAAACTAGATAAATCTAACCACAAAATAAACAAGAAAGAAGTTAAGGAGGTGAATAGAATTTTAGAAAAGTTAGATATGATAACGCTCTGGAGAAAACTGAATGGGGATAGAAATGAACGTATCTCTTTCTCGATGGTACACGGCACCTACACCAAAACTAACCATGTATTAGAGCATAAAAGCCTCACATTTCAGTGCAGAAAGGCAGAAATATCAAATGCTTCCCTTTCAGATCATGATGCAATAAAAATGACATGAAATAAAAGGCCATGGAAAGATGGAATGAAAATCAATTTGATCTAGTGCTAAAAAATGAGTGGGTCAAACAACAAATCATAGAAACAATCAATAAATATCATCAAAGAGGATGACAATAGTGAGACAACATACCAAGATTTATGGGATACAGCCAAAGCAGTTCTTAGTGGAAATTTTATATCTTTAAATGCTTACATGAATAAAGAGGAGATCAATGAATTAGGCATGCAACTAAAAAAGCTAGAAAAAGAACAAATTAGCAATCTCTAATTAAATACCAAATTAGAAATCCTGAAAATCAAAGGAGGGATTGATAAAATTGAAAGTAAAAAAAAAAAACTATTGAACTAATTGAATACCAAATTGGAAATCCTGAAAATCAAAGGAGAGATTGATAAAATTGAAATAAAAAAAAAAAACTACTGAACTAATAAAAGACCCTGTTAGTCCTCAGTTGTGGTCTTTGGTCACAGAGAGAGAGAGAGAAAGAGGGAGAAAGAGGGAGGGGGGGGAAGAGTGAGCATAGACACAATTTCTTGGTTAGTACTAGTCTACACAATAAATTGATTAGGTGGGGTAACTAGGTGGCACAGTAGATAGAGTACTATACCTGGAGTCAAGGGGTCCTGAGTTCAAATCCAACTTCTGTTACTTACTAGTTGTGTGAGTCACTTTAGTTTTGAATCACTTAACCCTAATTGCCTCCAGAGAAATAAATCAAAAATAAATTAATGAATGAATACATACCTAAATAAATGGAATATGCTCAGGTCCCTGGTTTTTGCTGAGGTGCCAGCATTATCAATTTGCTCTGAAGAAAATTGTGCTTTGAGGGGCAGAGCCAAGATGGCAGAGTAAAAGCAGGAACTTATTTGCGCTCCCGCTTTAACCACCTCAAATACCTATAAAAAAATGACTCAAAACAAACTTTAGAGCTACAGAACCCACAAAGTGACAGAAAGAAACAAATCTCCCATTGAAGGCAGCCTGACAGGCTGACAATAAGGGTCTATCACACCAGGCTGGGAGCTAGAGTCCCATGTGAGCCACACCGGCCCAGATTGGCTGAAGCAGACTTCAGGAGAGTGAATCACCAGCAGCTATGGTGGTTTCCAGACTTCTCAACCCATAAACACCAAAGAGAAAGTAAAAGGTCAGGAGGGAACTTTGTTGGAACTGGATAAGAGAAGAGCATGGTCTGGCTCCTGCCCCCAGGGCAAGAGGTGGTAGCAGCAGAGTGGCTGCAGCTGCTTCCATATGGCTGCCTCCTGAGCTCCTGATCTTCAGGACCAAGCAACCTATGATCTATGGTGCCCAGGCAACCATTCAAAGGGCAATTGCTCTTGCTTTGACCTGCTTGGATCTGGTTTTCAGTCTTGAGTGGTGGTCCTGGGGTGAGGAACAGTAGTGTGCCAGAGCTTGTGGTGGCTGTAGAGAGGGCATCCTCCTCATAGCTCTGACGACAGCTCTGACAACAACTGCGAAAACCACAGAAATTTGGGACAGCTCTCTCCACTCTGGAAGCAAAGTTCTACCATGGCAAAGAGCTCAAAAGTCAAGTCATTGGCTGACAAGGTGAGCAAACAGAGGAAACACAATCAGACCATGGAATTTTTTTGGGGGGACAAAAAGGACCAAAACATGGAACCAGAAGAAGACAACTCCTGCATTAAAAGCCTCCAAGAAAAATATGAACTGGTCACAGGGCATGGAGGAGCTCCAAGAAGGATGTTGAAAATCAAGTAAGAGGGGGTGGCTAGGTGGTGCAGTGAGTAGAGCATCGGCCCTGGAGTCAGAAGGACCTGAGTTCGGATCCAGCCTCAGACACACAAACAAAAACATAGCCATGTGACCTTGGGCAAGTTACTTAACCCCAATCGCCCTCCAAAAAAAAAAAAATCAAGTAAGAGAAGTGGGGGGAAAATTGGGAAGAGAAATAAAAATGATGCAAGAAAATCATGAAAAGCAAGTCAACAGCCTGCTAAAGGAGACCCCAAAAATACTAAAAAAAATAACACCTTAAAAAATAGACTAACTCAAATGGCAAAAGAGGCTCAAAAAGCCAGTGAGGAGAAGAGTGCCTTAAAAAGCAGAATTGCCCAGATGGAAAAGGAATTTCAAAACTCACTGAAGAGAATAAATAATTCCTTCAAAACTGGATTGGAGCAAATGGAAGATAATGACTTTATGAGGAATCAAGATACTATAAAACAGGTCCAAACAAATGAAAAAAATAGAAGGCAATGTGAAATATCTCATTGGAAAAAACACTGACCTAGAAAATAGATACAGGAGAGATAATTTAAAAAATATTGGGCTACCTAAAAGCCATAATCAAAAAAAAGGGCCTAGACATCATCTTTCAAGAAATTCTCAAGGAAAATTGCCCTGATATTCTAGAACCAGAGGGTAAAGTAGAAATGGAAAGAATTCACCAATCACCTCTTGAAAAAGATCCCAAAAAGAAAACTCCTAGGAATATCATAGCCAAATTCCAGAGTTCCCAGGTTAAGGAGAAAATATTATAAGCAGCCAGGAAACAACAATTTGAGTATTGTGGAAACACAATCAGGATAACACAAGATCTAGAAGCTTCTACATTAAGGGATCAAAGGGCTTGGAATATGATATTCCAAAGGTCAAAGGAGCTAGGATTAAAACCAAGAATCAGGGGCAGCTAGGTGGCACAGTGAGAAGAGTGCCAGCCCTGGAGCCAGAAGGTCCTGAGTTCGGTTCCGGCCTCAGACACTTAACACACACAAACAAAAACCTAGCCGTGTAACCTTGGGCAAGTTACTTAACCCCAACTGCCCTCCAAAAAAAAGCAAAGAAAAAAAACAAACAACCAAGAATCACCTACCCAGCAAAACTGAACATAATGTTTCAGGGGAAAATATGGTCATTCAATGAAATAGAGGACTTCAAAGCATTCTTGATGAAAAAACCAGAGCTGAACAGAAACTCTGACTTTCAAATACAAGAAGCAAGAGAAGCATGAGAAGGTAAATAGGAAAAAGAAATCATAAGGAACTTATCAAAGTTGAACTATTTACATTCCTACATGGAAAAATGATAATTGTAACTCATGAGACTTTTCTCAGTATGAGGATAATTGAAGGGAATATATACATACTATACATATATATATATACATATAATATACATATATATAGTATGTATACATACATAAATATTAAAGAAATAAATTAAGAGGTAAGAGAGGAATATATTGGGAGAAGGAGAAAGGGAGAGATAGAATAGTGTAAATTATCTTATATAAAAGAGGAAAGAAAAAACTTACAATGGAGGGGAAGAACAGGAAGGTGAAAGGAAATGGGTCAACCTTACTCTCACTGCATTTGGCTTAAGGAGGGAATACCATACACACTTAATTGATAATCTTACCCTAGAGGAAAGTAGAAGGGGAAGGTGATAAGAGGGGGGATGATGGAAGGGAGGACAGATTGGGGGAGAAGGTAGTTAGAAGCACTCATTTTTGAAAAGAGACAGGCTTAATAGCAGAAAACAGAATAAGTGGGGGGTGGGACAGGATGGAGGAAAATATAGTTAGTCTTTCACAATATAACTACTATGGAAATTTTTTGCATAACTACACATATACAACCTATACTGAATTTCATGTCCTCCCAGTGGGGGTGGGTGAGGAGGAAAGAAGGTAAAGAATCTGGAAACCAAAGTTTTAAAGACAAATATTAAAAAAATTGTTTTTTACATTCAACTGGGAAATAAGATATACAGGTACTGGGGTACAGAACTCCATTTTGCCCTACTAGAAAGTTGGGGGAATGGGGGAAGATATAAAAGAGAAAAGATTTGGGGGAGGGGTATTCAGTAGGCTAGCTATCTTGGGATGGGGGGTAGGGGAAAGAGGGAGAAAATTTGTAACTCAAAATCTCATGGAAATGAATGTTGAAAACAAGAAAGAAAGAAAGAAAGAAAGAAAGAAAGAAAGAGAGAGAGAGAGAGAGAGAGAGAGAGAGAGAGAGAGAGAGAGAGAGAGAGAAGGAAGGAAGGAAGGAAGGAAGGAAGGAAGGAAGGAAGGAAGGAAGAAAACTGCTTTTCTTTCAATTTTGCTCACCAAGGTTATGCTGAACAGACACCCAGTTAGATCTGAAGACTGATGTAAAGAATTTTCTCACAATTATACATCTCAAGCAACCCATATATCTCATCTAAAAACTGGTCTCATACTGGTCAATCAATCACTGCTCCTTTGTTCTTTTGATTGAATACAGACACTTGGAGGGAGTGGGGTATCTCTTTTTCTGATTTCAGGGAATTTTACCTGTTTGCTCTCTCTCTTCCCCAACTTGGAAAGCCCCATATCTTTCTTCCAAATAGAAATCAGATTACCTAATCTTGTATCCTGGTTTATATTTTGTGTTTTCTTTTAATCCATAAAAAAAAATCTCTCTCCCCCGTCTGGGGTCCAATGCCAAGCTGAGGAGGCCTAGTCCCAATTCATTATACAATTTGGCATTATACATTTATATATATTGTATATATTGGCATCGTATTCAATAAATTAAAATGCTCAAAAATTCAAACTTTTGTTTTCTCAGTTGTTTCAGATTTCAGTGGTCACAGTAGTCTAAAAACCCTTTCCAGACTTGTCCCTTTAGGAAGGTGGTCAAAAACAAAAAGGCATTCCTAAGGCCTAAGGGGATAAACCAAAACTTGGGACAAAGTTATAAAACAAGTACCCTTGGGGCAGCTAGGTGGTGCAGTGAGTAGAGCATCGGCCCTGGAGTCAGAAGGACCGAACCTCAGACACTTAAAGCACACACAAATAAAAACCTAGCCATGTGGCCTTGGGCAAGTTACTTAACCCCAATTGCCCTCCAAAATAAAATAAAATAGGGGCGGCTAGGTGGCACAGTGAGTAGAGTGCCGGCCCTGGAGTCAGAACGACCTGAGTTCGGATCCAGCCTCAGACACTTAAGGCACACACAAACAAAAACCTAGCCTGTGACCTTGGGCAAATTACTTAACCCCAATTGCCCTCCAAAAAGCAAAAAAAAAAAAAAACAAAAACAAAATAAAATAAAATAAAACAAGTACCCTTATTTATTCAGAATGTCTTAAAATATTGATCCAGAGGGGAGAAATTTTTTCAGTTCTTGAAGGGAGAGGTCAAGGAAGGAATTGAGTAGTTCTAGTTGAAGATTAAGTGACTACTATTATTCACTATTGTTCTGGAATATTATCTCAAAACTTTAACATATTGTGACATTTTTTTCTTTAGGATTTCTATAAATGTTACTTCAAATTATTTTGAGGTAAAGAGCTATGTTGGGGCATGAGGACTATGTCAATTTTGACTTTTCTTTCACTTAAGTAAAAATGTTTATATTTAGAATTATGTTACATTGATTTAAAATTTTTTTTTAAAAAGAACTAATATTTTAGTAAAAGAGGCAAAGAAAATAACGCCTTAAAAATAAAATTTACTTCATAGTAAAAGAGGTATAAAAATGCACTGAGGAAAAGAACTTAAAAAGTAAAGTATGCCAAATAGAAAAAGAGGTACAAAAATTCACTGAAGAAAAGAGTTCCTCAAAAAGCAGATTCAGTCAAATGGAAAAAGAGGTACAGGAGCTCACTGAATAAAGTTATTCCTTAAAAATTAGAATTGGGGGGCGGCTAGGTGGCACAGTGAGTAAGAGGGGAGTTGGGATGACCCGAGATCGAAACCGGCCTCAGAAAATGAGCACGCACACATAAATAATGACTAGCCTTGTAACCTTGAGTAAGTTCCTTAACCCCAATTGCTTTAAAAAAAAAATTAGAATTGGGGATATCTATAAGCATATGAAAAAATGCTTTAAATTACTATTGATTAGAGAAATGCAAATTAAAACAACTCTGAGGTACCACATCTCACCAGTCAGATTGGCTAAGATGACAAAACAGGAAAATGATAAATGCTGGAGAGGATGTGGAAAAATTGGAACACTGATGCATTGTTGGTAGAATTGTGAACTGATTCAACCATTCTGGATAGCAATCTGGAACTATGCCCAAAGGGCTATGAATAAGTGTATACCCTTTGACCCAGCAATACCACTTCTAGGGTTGTATTCCAAAGAGATCATAGAAGGGGGAAGAAGACCCATATGTACAAAAATATTTATATCAGCTCTTTTTGTCATGGCAAAGAATTGGAAATCAAGGGGATTCCCATCAATTGGGGAATGGCTGAACAAGTTGTGGTATATGAATATAATGGAATACTATTGTGCTATAAGAAATGAGGAGCAGACAGATTTCATAATAACCTGGAGAGACTTATATAAACTGATGTTTAGTGAGAAGAGCAGAACCAGGAGAAATTTGTACACAATTACAGACACAAGGTGTGTGATGACTAACCTTGATAGACTGGACTCCTCTCAGCAATGTAAGGTTATATGACAACTCCAAAAGACTCATGATGGAAAGAAATATCCACATCCAGAGAAAGAGCTAGAGTCTGAATGCAGATTGAAGCAAACTACATGCTCTCTTTCTTTTTCTTGTTTTGTTTCCTCTTTCCCATTGTTCATTCCATTGGTTATAATCCTTTACAACCTGACTAATGTTTAATGTGAAGGTATTTGTAGATCCTATATTTGACTACATGCTGCCATGGGAGAGGAGGAGAGGAGGGGGAGAAAATTTGAAACTCAAGGGATTGTGGAATTGAATGTTGTAAACTAAAAGTAAATAAACAAATTAATTAATAAAAATATTTTGATAACTCCCTGATAATAAAATGACTTTTGAGCAAAAATAAAAATAAAAAAATTTTGTTTCTGGCAGACTTGTGTCTAAAATATACAGTCCAGTATTAATATTTTTTTCTTTGACAATAGTACTTCCTTTGGATAATCTTCTCCAAGCTAGTTTGCAGAGTAGGGCCACCTTTGGGTCTGCACTTCCAAAACTAGAGTTTAGGAGCCCCCACCAGTGAATTTGCCCTTAACACTCAGTCCATAGACATAATTACCTATAAATAAGTGTGTTTACTAAAATAGCATAGTAAGAATGGTACCTATGTGCAAAGTCAGGCAAAATATAACATGAGAGACCTCCATATTTTCACCTTGATCAACCTTTGGGTACCAAGCTCAGTCAGACTACAGGAAAGGGGGAGGTCCCCTTTTGGCTAATCCCATAGCCTGAGAACTGATCTCATCTCCCAGTGATGCTGTAATGCTGAGAAGCTAGAATGACACTTATCCCACCTCCTCATTAAAACATGTACCAGTTGGGATTATTTTACCTTTGTATGTAAATTGTTCTACTAATGCCTACAAAAGCAGGTCAGAGCTTTGATTTGATGGCCCCAGTCCAACTGCTTGATGCCTTAGGGTTCTAATAAACTCCCTTTTGTCTCATTTTCTGAGTTTGCCTTTAATTGACCAAGGTGAGGCCTGAAACAGGATTTTCCTTTAATAGATACATGACATTCCCTTCATAAACCTGGAGTGGATTCTCTCCCAAAAATTCACAGACTCTGTGGGAAGTGTGTACACAACTTAGAATGCCACAGTAGTAAGACACACATATAACCTAAGTAACACACCTCTGGTACTACAGAGCCCTGATATATATTCTTTTCTCTCGGAGTTCTTTCCATAGCTATATTGCATATTATTATTATTATTAGTCAAGACTTGTTTGCCCTTGCATCCATAATCTACTCTCTCCTCTTTTGCCAGATGTCACTCCTTAAAACTTCTTCCTTTCTTTTTTTTTCTCCTACATTTTAATATAGGTCTAACAATGAATGATTCCTTTACTTCAGCTCCTTCACAGCCAAACCAGGAGGCAGGGACTGTTTAAGTTACTCTGCCTTCTCTTTGTCTGTGATAACCAATGTGTACAGGTACCTGCAGTGAACCTTAAACTTCACATTGTCCTTGTTTTTCTTAATCTTGACAGATTTGGCATCTTTCCTCCTGGCTGTGAGCAAGAAGTCTTTTATTTCCTCGATTTTTTGGGGCATGGCTGTGGCAGCGGTGGGACGAGGGGCAGTGTATGGCCCGGGAAGTCGAGCAACTGCTGAGGGGCTGAGGAAGACGGAAAAGCACTTCTTCTTTTCTTGAGTCAATGGTTCCTCTGTGTCCACATCTGACTAGGAAATATATTTCTTTTTGTCTTTAGTTATTTTAAGCTAATGAATTCATAAACTGCCTATTCCCCTCTGAGTCTGGTTCCTGGCTTCCAGATTTCCAAACCTTGTATCTCAACCTGGAACTTGAACTTCTCCATCTGTGCTTGTGGCCTACTTATCTTATAAAGTCCAATCACTCCTATGGCTTTCTCCACCTAGAGCTTCCCTCTGTAAGACCCAACCTTCCTCCTATTGGTGAGCTCTTCTTGGAGCCTCCATTTTTTTTGGAGGGGCCCAGGTCAACCTTGTTTCTTGCTTCCAGACTTCAAAATCAAGCCCTTCAACTGGCACCTTTCCCCCCCACTATCCACATACCATTCAGCTTCCTTTTGTTTCTAGTCTTCCCCTATTGCTAAGTAAAATTCTTGAGGGCAGGAAGTGCCTTTCTTTTCTTTTTTTTTTCTTACTTGTAGTCCCAACTCTTAGCATAGCGCTCTGCACTTAGTAAATGCTTAACAAATGCTTGTTTCCCTCCTACTGGAGTTTTCTCGTCCTTGGAAAATGGTTCCACTGCTAGGACCTAGTAGCTGATGGGGGTGGAGGCTGAGGGGAGGTGGAGGAGGGCAGGGAAGGAGGGATACATCTACTCCTACACAAGGGTCATACTCACAAATCTGTTCCTAACTTGGACTCTCCTAGCAGAGGTAAGCTTTAGCCTTTTAAGGGGTCATCAGAGATGTGGTCAATTCACCCAGCCAATGAAGTTGCACTTTTCAATTCAATCAAAGTAAAACTTGGTCATAGTTTTGTTGAGATGATCACATTTTTACAGTTAGTCTAATACTTCCTTATCTACTCCTGACTTTCTATCACAACAACAATATGAAGAAAAGTATGAAATCAATTGCTTACTGATCAATTAGCCCCCTGTAATATGATCATATATCAATAGATCCAAAAAAGTCCTCTGATAAAGTACAAGACCCAGTTGTATTTTTTTAATAGTAAAAAATACAGGAATGGAAGGATTTTCCTTAACATAAAAACATCATTTATCTGACTATAAGATCCCAACATTATATGTAGGCACCATGCCATTAAGAACAATGGTAAAGGAAGGTTATTAACTCTTACTGACACTATTAAACATACTTTAGAAATGCTAACTGTAAATACTAGTCAAGAAGAAATTCAAGAAATAAACTCAGATAAGGAAGATACTTAAATAGTCCAATTTGTAGATGATATGATGGTTTATTTTAGAACACCCAAGAGGTGCAATAAAAATATTAATCAAAACAATAAAAAGTTTCAGCAAAATAAGACATAAGAAAAATATGTCGGGTTGGCCTGGTAGCACAGTAAATAGAGCACCAGCCCTGGAGTGAGGAGGACCTGAGTTCAAATCTGGCCTCAGACACTTGACATACTAGCTATGTGACTTTGGGCAAGTCACTTAACCCCAACTGCCCTCCAAAAAGGAAAAAAAAAGAAAAGAAATGAAAAAGAAAAATATGTATTTCTATATATTATTTTTTAATAACAAGAAAATTATATAAAGAGAAAAACTATTTATAATGACAAATGGTATTAACATTTCGGTATTAATCTGTCAAGATACACATGAAACTTATAAAAGATCACTATCAAATAATTTTTACAAAAATTAAATAATTAAAGATAGTTCATATATATGGCTATGTTAATTTAATAAAGATGGCAATGCTATCAAATTATCCTAATAATTTAATTAAATTAACTATCAATGAGATATGATAAAGACATAGGGTGGAAGCCTAGCAATATTATTTTTTTCTCTAGGCAACTGAGTTTACGGGTAGATAAGAACAATCTTCTGACACTGATAATATAGCTCCATTTAAGTTGGTTAATGTATGTAATGGATCAAATTAAAAGGTCTGTGATATGCTCAAGGCTTATTACTGGCTCACTTACATTCTATTGCTATACTTATAATATTAAAATACTTAATTTGGCCAATAAGGGAATCCTACCCAGGAAATCTTCCCTGTCCTGAAGTAGCCCGAGCAGACCAGGGGGAGTCCAATAGTAACTGATTAACACTATTTGAACTATATTAACAAATGTGTGAAGTGCAATGTTTAAAGGCCGGAACTATCACCTCCAAACCCCCTTCTACCCAAAGTTGACAGGACCCATCCGTGATACTGACCTTGGTTTTGAGTATGTAGGGAATGAAGACATTGAGAATCTACCTTAGACAAGTACTCATCTCCGAGTACTCTACCCTGATCCCCTAGAATTCTTAAAGTTTCCTATTGGAGGGAGTATTGATCAAAAGCAATCTGAATGCAGATCAAAGCATACTATTTTCACTTTTTTTTCATGGTTTTTCCCTTTCATTCTGATTCTTTTTTCCACACATAACTAATGTGGAAATACATTTAATATGATTGCACATGTATAACCTATAAAACCTTTCTGCATTGTGGAAAGGGGTAGGAAAGGAGGAAGTGGAAAAGAGAGGGAGGGAGGGAGAAAAATTCAGAACTCAAAATCTTATAAAAAATGAATGTTGATTTATATGTAATTGGAAAAAAATAAAATATTATTTTAAAAAAAAGACCATCAATGTATTAAGCATACATAATTAAAATATATATTATACCAGCAAAATTTTAGCTCATGGGCAAATATCTAAATTGTTGTTCATAAAACTATAAAAATGATCAGAGAGTTATTTTGCATTAGAATCTCAGCTTGAACAACTTCTAAAAGTAAATCACACAGATCCACAGGCAGGCAGAGAAGACACACACAGAGCTAAGAATTGTGAGTAAAGCAGAAGAAATAAACACAGAGCTAAAATATTGGGAACAGAAGTGGAGGATGCAACTTGCAGTGAAAGTTCCCTTGGGAAGTGGGGAAAGAACAATAAAGCCACTTTACCCAGGGTCCTACTAAACCATTCTTCCAGAAGTATGCTGGAACTCCTATGATGAAGAGTTTCTAAGCCTCTAAGGTTCTCAGGAAAAAAAAAAGAAAAAGAAAAAGTGAGAGAGTTCTAAGAAAGTGGAAAGAGAGAAAGCAAAAAGTGTTTTCTAAGCTCCTCTCTGAGCTAAAGATAGACAAAACAAAAAGCACAATGGAAAAACCCATCCTTCCCAAAATAAGAAGGAGGGGGTGGGAATAAAGAAATAAAGAGAATAAGAGAAAGCAAAAAAGAACTCACCCTAAAAACAAACTAAAAAAACGCTACTACTCTTCAATGTGTATGTATTTTTCAGTTTGAAGAATACATAGCTACAACACATCAGTACTTACTTTCTCATGATGGAAGTGGACGTAGCAGTGCTCTTTGTACTAGCACGTATTTCAGTATGTCTAATGTTGCAAATTTATTTTATTTTCTTCATATGGACCAGTTAGATAGCTTCACAAAAGATCATGAGGGTGCCCTTAGCTGTGTTCTTCACTTACATTACTGGGGAAGGGTCAGTGGAGAAGGGAGAGCAGCATCTATAGAGACCTACTGCTAAGTGTGCTCCATCTGCCAGACTTTTGGTCTGGGAATGACAGGTTGAGATTGCATACCTTTACTGAGGTTAGTTTCTTTAGTTTCTTAGTTTCAATGCTTAAACACATGCTTATCATGTGTTTAAGCATTGTGCTAAGCTCTTGGAATACAAATGAAAAAAAAAAGTACAGTCCCCACTATTCAGCAGCTTAAATTCTTTTTTTTTTTTTTTTGCTTTTTGGAGGGCAATTGGGGTTAAGTAAGTTGCCCAAGGTCACACGGCTAGGTTTTTGTTTGTGTGTGCCTTAAGTGTCTGAGGCGGATCCGAACTCAGGTCCTTCTGACTCCAGGGCCGACACTGCGCCACCTAGCCACCCCATCAGCTTAAATTCTAATAGGGAAAAACAACACATCTATGGGAATATTGGTCAGGGAAGGGTGTTTTGGTCTGGAAAGTCACAGGAACAGTGAGCAGAATCATAGAAAAGATAATTGCATGGTCTCTTTGGCAGCAATGTCGGTATTGGTTTGATTATGGTTCTCAGGGCAAAAGGAGAAAGATATGAGGATAGAGAAGAGTACCCACAGAGGGGCAGGGTGGGTGACCAGAAGGTGTCCAGAAAACAAGACAGTTCTCAAAAGTCTTAAGGTCTTTACTTCTTGTCCCTATCATACTGCCAGAATCTCTCTACATGTCATACAGCTGACCCCACCAAAACATAATTCTGATTTAGGTAGGGCCAGGGTGAGGGAAGTGAGGTAGGGAGAGGGAAGGATTGTGATGGTGAAAACTGAGCATTCAGTAAATAACAAAAATGACAACAAAAATTCAGCATCTGCTTTTTTTCCCTTCCAGTAAAAAAAAACAGGAAAAATGTCCCAAAGGTCAGTAGAACATCAAGCATGGAGGAGAGAGGATTCTAAAGCTCCTCTGATTACACTCCATTTTTGATCCCTGCAAAGTTGTTCAGGACAAGGAGAAAGACGGAAGGAGGAAGAAGTAACATGTAAGTAGGATGAAGGCACTGACGCTTCCTACCCTAAGTTTGGCTACTAGAGGAACCAAGATCACAGGGGCAAATTTGGAGAAAAAAATAAGGAGTGGGGAGGAAAAAACCAGAAGACACAGGAAAGGAAAATGTGAGTATTTCTGTTTCTTTCTCAAGCCCACACAAGTTAGGTCTTGTTTTGAGAGAGATATCTGAGGGGCACACCTGGAGGAGGAGGCAGCAAGAAACTGAAAAGGAGCAGCCTGATAAGAGGAGAAAATGGGGTCCCAAAAGTGTGGAGAGAAGAGAGTATCAAGAAAGAGACGATGATCAGTGTCAGGGGCTTTAGACAGGCCAAGAAGGATGAGCACTGAGAAAAAGCCATTGGATCTGGCAATTAAGAAATCATTGGGAACTTTGAAGGCGCTTACAATGACTCTGATGGACAGGGACTGTGGCTCCCATTTCAGGAAGTCTCAGTCAATCTCTCTAGGAAAATATATTTTTCTTCATTTCCTGATATTCCCATAGTTACCAACCTTGCAAAGGTCCCATCTCTTGCAGTACTGGTCTCAGTGTCCTCTGGGTCCTTGATCTGCTCCTCCCCATCCCACAGACATGTCAACATACCTGGCATCTCAGAGTCATCTCACTATGGGGACTAGTGTGATGAGTGAGGTATACAGAAGTGGGATCTTTTTAGACACTCTATGAACTCCTCCAGACATGACTCCCCTCATTTGGCCACGCACCCCCCTGTCCTGTGCCCTTGCTATTCAGTCACACTGTCTATGTCCAGTGTGAAGTTGCTGTGTCCATGATAGGCATATTACACAAATCAGTGATTGAAGTTCCTGCCAGTTTAAATCCTAAAGCCTTATATGTACTAGAGCCCCTGGCCCACACCCAAAATCAGGGTCAGTCTGCTTTGGTTTTTAGGGTACATTTGTTCATATATCTTATTAGTAGAAACCCCTTTGAGAGTAAAAAATAACTCTACAGCGTTATAGATTATGTATTGAAATCTATCATAGAGGATAAGGAATATAGAGAGATTCCATGAATAAGACCCTCCAGGTTAAGTTTTAAAATACTGTAATATTCACTGACTTTAGAGCACAAGTTGGAAAATGAGAGGATGGTGGAAAATGAGTTGGGAAAAGTAGTTCAGGAACAAGAAAAATATGATCAAAGTCTTAGAGACTCTACAGTAGTCTTAGAATTAGGTATTATCAATATGTTCTTTAAGAAGAAAGATGTGTCACTGGAAAGGCTAAACAACAAATAACAACAATTAAATGGATTACAGATATTATGGTGAACACACACACACAAACACACACCTGATAGGTCAGTCTTCCTTGTTTTGTTTTTTTTTTTAATAATTTCTAGAAATAGGTAACATTTCATTATGTACTTCTTTCTCTTTCTAGTGGTGGCAGTTCATAGGCTATGTACCTAGAGAGGAACAAGTTCAAAAGCAAGCCACAGCGGTATGACTTGTATCCCAGAAGCAGAACAGAGTCTGGTTTCTAGCTTCTAGCCCAGAATGAAGCCCACAAAGGAATAATCAGGCCCAGAATTCCAGACCAAAGGAGAATGTGTAGTTCTGTCACCCTGAACCAGCAGAATGTCCCAGCTGGCTGAGTCCAAGAGCAATTGTTCAGACCCAAGCCCAAGTCAGAAATTTGTAGAGCTCAGACCAGTGAGGAAAATAATCAAACTTTGTTCTCAATCAGACCACTTTTTTTTTTGCGCTTTTTTTGGAGGGCAATTGGGGTTAAGTGACTTGCCCAAGGTCACACAGCTAGTAAGTGTGTCAAGTGTCTGAAGCCGGAGTTGATCTCAGGTCTATCCTGACTCCAGGGCTGATGTTGTATTCACTGCACCACCTAGCCCCTCCTATCAGACCACTTTCAAAGCACTAAAAGCTTGCAGCTGAGTTGTCCCTAATATTCCGGAATAACACATCACTCAAATACCTTAAGAAAGCTGGGGCTGCTAGGTGGAGCAGTGAATAGAACACCAGCCCTGGAATCAGGAGGACCTGAGTTCAAATGTGGCCTCAGACACTTAACACTTACTAGCTGTATGACCTTGGGCAAGTCACTTCACCCCAATTGCCTTGTCTTCTCTACTCCAAAAAGCAAAAAAAGAAAGAAAGGAAGAAAGAAGGCAGCAAAGGTCCAGTCCAGACCTTCCTTCCAGAAGTGCCCAGAGTCCAGTCCTAACAACAAGTATGCAGACTGGAAGAATGAACAAAGAAAAAAAAAAGCAGCACTATAAAGAGCTACTCTGGTAATGGGAGTCTCAAGACATAAACCCAAAAGAAGAGAATGACTCCAAAACATCTACAAGTAAAGTATCAAAGAATGACACAGCTTGTAGCTCCATGATAATAAAAAGGGAAATTAAAAGATTAAATAAAAATCTTATGGTATGACATATTGTGGGCTGGGTGGCAGTTTTATTTTTGTGTCTTCACAGTTCTTAAAGGAGAAGGAAAACACAACAAATACTATGATGTCCAGCATAGGAAGCACTATAAAAGACTCTACCAAATATACATATATAATTACATTATATGGACCACAATAATTATATTTAATAATTATAAAACCATAACATTAATATATATACATTTTCTTATATACAATTATAACATAATTACATAATTATAATTGTGAGTGTAAATGGAATTAAAGGAAGGAGTATAAGATTAGAAAATAGTTTGAGGTTGTAAGGCTATATGACATATAATAATTATATACATATCTATCATATTGGATATATAATTATCAATACAATAATTTTAGAATTAAAAATAGACTATAGTTCTATAATTATACATACATATTAACATAATAATCATACATTTATAATAATACGATACATATATTACCAGCAAAGGAGGTAGACTAGTCATGTATCTGACATAAACATAACGAAAAAGTCTAGGAACCCTAAGATATTAAAATTACCTAGAGAAGGTCCCCTAGCACAAAGGAGTAAATCCATTAGGAAGGATTTTTATCAGGACACAGGCGAGAATTGCACAGAATGAGAAGATAAAGATGGCATGCCACGGGAAGGGTGGAGAGAGCACCCACCCATGAGATCCTGCATTCATTCATGTATAGAAATAGTTCTGTTTGTAAAGATCAGAGGACAATTGCCAGGATAATCTCAGAATAAAAAGTTTCTTAGTGCTCCTTTGGAGCTGGCCATCTTTTTCAAGAAACAATCCGTTAGCAAGCGTTTATTTTTTCACTCCTGTTCAGAGTTAAGTGCTAGGTCTGGGGGATGCAGAAAGTTTAGATAAGACAGTCTCTATAAACATGCAATCATAATATACAATGAGGAGATGAAAGAACTACAAACACAGAACCAGGTGAGGTTGGGAGGGAAGGCTTATTAAGGGGTTAGTGAGAAGACTTCCTGAAGAAGGCTGCACCAGAATTTGGCTTCACAGGACGGCCAAGAGATGGGGAAGAGTGAGGAGAGGGGCCTGGGCAGGCTGGGTAATGCCAGGATGGAGTGGACAGAGAGAACCTAGCCCATTTCAGGACGAAGGGAGGAAGTGACTTTGCTCTGTGCTAGAGAGAAGTGAGAAGTATGCAACAGGTCCGAGAGATTTAACGAGGGAGGGAGACAAACACCTCAACAATCAGAGAGAAAGAAAGGAACGGCCTAAAGACTAAGGAAGCTTTCTTGCCCAGCCCTGCCAATCATTTTGGCCACTGCCCTTCTCAAGCCACGATTGGCCAGCGGTTGGATAAACTGAAATATGATTGGCTACTCACCAACAAAGTTTAACCACCGATCGGCCTTTATATACAGTGATTGACAGGCACTCCAGCTCAACTCTGGCTGATGATTGGTCATTTTTCGTAGGCCCTGCCCTATCCCGAAGGAGGCGGGGTACATAGTCACTAGGTTTCACGAGCCGCAACTATAGTACCTACTAAGTTGGTCGGGCGAGGGTCAGTCTCTTTTTCTCCTTCCTCCCGCCCATAATACAGCGCTTAATGGAGCTTTCCTACCAGACTCTCAAAGTCACACACCAGGCGCGAGAAGCGGTGAGTAATGGCTGACTGATAATTACTACTCGCTTACTTACTAATATGTAAGCGGCCGACTCTGAGCACTCAGAGCTTCCTTGCCCACACCCCAAAGAGGAGGCAGGTCGACAGAGTCACCCGTTGCTATAGTGACTTGATCCATAGCAACGCAAGCGCAGAAGAGGTCCCTAAGGTTGGCTGAGCTGTCTGCTCAGGCCTAGAGATAATTTAGACTGGGATTCCAGATAGGGAGAGCATCCTCTGCTAAGGAGGGGGGAGGATGCAGGGTGATGCGCGGGGCGATGCGCAGGGCGACTGAATAGGATTTTGGGGGTTCTGTGCCTGGGGTGCTCCTGGAGGGTTCTCTGGAGAAAGGCTATGACTTTTCTCCTCTGGAGGGAACCTGCACCTGGAAATCCTGTTTCCTTTTACATCCTCTAATAATCTGGCTTCATTTATACACATATATGATATGTTAAGTATACAGTAGGCACTCAATAAATGCTTAGAAATCTTAGAACCATAAAAAAGCTAGGAGGGCTTTTAAAGATCATTTAATCTAATCCCTTATTTTATATCTAAGAGAACTCCAGTTTACAGATCAGGAAGCTCATATGTAAAACAAGGGGGAAGAGGAGTGAAATAAATGTTCCTCAAAAACCCTTCCAATTTTAACTCAGTAGAATGCAGTGAAATAATTTGCTCTGGGTTTCTGCCTTTCCTTTGTGGCCTTCTAGAATATAACTGTGCATATTGTAAACCCTCAATAGCCTTTTTACCTTGTGTTTTCTTCTTTCTTTTATAGCCTGTTGTCTTAAAACTGGCTACTTTATGACCCAAACTTCAGGGGAACCCTAGGGTACTAGCAACTATGAAGATCCATATGGATCTTGTGTAGGAGGTGATGCTACAGTTGAACCTTGATTGAACCTTGAAGAAAGCTAGGAAATGTGAAAGGTCTATATAAGAAGGGAGCACATTAGCAAAGCTAGCAGTTGTCAATAACTAGTGTCAGTGGATCCTCAGTAGCCAAAGACTTCCATGGCAGAATGCAGACCATTCTTATAGTTTAAAAAGAGGAAGTAATCAAACATTTTCATGTTAATATGTCTTCATGGTATGAATGCATTTTCATATATAGGAATAGTGAAGTATATTTATTTGTAACATTCAGGCTGGAGTTCTCAATCCATGTGACTTTAATTAAATCAAAGCTCAGCTTTGTCATTGGCTCAGGTGTCTGATTAAAGGGCATCACGGACTATTTTGTAAGTTTTCATGAGTCTAAATGAGGAATTAACTTACATATAAAAAGGGAAACTTTAATTCACACAGAAAAGAAAAACAAGGGACTTGGGTTCACAAGAGTGGGGAAGTTAAATTCTATCAACTTATTAATAAAAAAATAGCTTAATTAAGTTTATTAATTCCTAGCAGGCCTTAGCTAAAAGTCATCTGATTATGTTGATTGAACACAGTGTCCAATTTGCATTTCTCAAAAGGTTACATACACATATACACATCTGCCATATCTAGTTAGTTGTGAAGTCCTGTCCTTTCTTCCTTCATAGCATCTCTCATATAATACCCCCTTTTCTCCTCTGACACTGCTACCACCTTAAACTAGGCTCTCTTCATCTCGTGGCTAAATTACTGTAATAGTCCATCTTCCATTCGTCTGTCACATTGATCTCCTAAAGTGTAAGTATGACCATGTTACCCCATAGTTAGTCAACTCCAGTGGCTCCCTCTTGCCTCTAGGATCAAATATAAAATTGTTAAGGACTATTAATTGGTCTCTTGAACTTGTCTTTTTGACTTACCGTATTTTCCAGAAATACTGGACCCAGAGAATGTAGGAGGGCTTGAGTGTGTCAAGGATAAAGTCATCTCCCCTACCCCCAGCTGACATAATTTGTTGTTTGCACTCCAAGCTGGGCCCCCATGTGTCTTGGGAGTCAAGACAGGCACCAGTCAGTCTACACTAGACTGGGAAATTACTTGTGCAGCTGGGGCCCTTGTGGATAAACAGATCCTCCTAGCTTTACAGTGTAGCATTTTCCAAGAGAGAAGAATGTGGCTTTTTTTTTTTTTTGGAGGGCAATCGGGGTTAAGTAACTTGCCCAAGGTCACAGAGCTAGGTTTTTTGTGTGTGTGTGTTAAGTGTCAGAGGTCACATCGGAACTCAGGTCCTCCTGACTCCTGGGCCAGCACTCTACTCACTGCGCCACCTAGCCGCCCCTAAGAATGTGGCTGTTGCTATTGCCTTCTTCCTTCCCTTCAGGAGGGGTTTTGTCCTTTTCCTACCTTTATCTCACCTTCCCCTTCCCCCCCCTCATGCCACATACCTTCAGATGGAGGTTTCTGGTACCTTTTCCTCCCTTTGACTGTCATAAATATGTACACTTCTGTATGAATAGTGAACTCTTTGGGTTCCACATGCATGTTCATTTTTCTTATGATAAATCTAATATTCAGTTAAGTTTTGTAAAGTTGTGATTACCTATTGACAAAATCCTCTGTTTAACTTTTAAAGACCTCCATAACCAGCTGTGAACTGTTATGGTATATCAGTGCTGTGTAGTATTGTGAAGTAAGAAATGATGAAGGGGATGGTTTCAGAAAAACCCAGAATGACCTATATAAACTGATAAAAAGTGAAGTGAGCAGAACCAGGAGAATATAGTAACAGCAATAATGTGAAGATGGTCAGCTGTGAAAGTTAGTAACACCACAACAACTCCAAAGGATTCATGATATAAAATGTTATCCACCTCCAGAAGACTAATGGACTCAGTGCAGATTGAAGCATATTTTTTATCCTTTCTTTTCTCAGAACATACTAATGAGGAAATGCTTTGCATGATTCATGTATATATATTAATATATGTATTCATGTATAATGAATATTGTTTTTCTTGCCTCTTCAGGGTGTGGGGGAGGGATGGAGGGAGGAAGAGAATGTAAACTAAAAAATAAAATTTAAATAAAAAAAAAAAACCTTCCATAACCTATACTTTTCCGTTCTTCTTACACATTACCCCCTACCAGTTCGCTTTAATCCAATGATACTGGCCTTCTGGCTGTTACTAGTGAAAGACTCCATCTCCTGATACTGGGAACTCATGGAAATCCCCCCCCTCCATCTGAAACATTCTCCCTCCTCATTCCTGCCTCCCAGTTTCCTTTCCATCAAATTCCTGCTAAAATCCCACCTTCTGAAAGAAAGCTTTCTCAATCACCCTTTTAATGATAGTTCCTCCCTCTTTTGGTTCTCTCCATTTTATCTTGTATATAACTTATTTGTATGTAGTTGTTTGCCTTTTGTCTGCCTTTTTACTCTGAGATATCCTTGAAGGCACAGACTGCTTTTATACTTCTTAGTATCTTCAGCCCTTGATACTAGTGGGACCAATCCACAAGAGAAAATGGGGCCTTGAGATGAGATCAGGAATGTATGCCTTACCCACTTCACCAGCCACTTCTTCACAAAAGACAGGATGGAAGTTTTATTTCTAGTCTATCATCCTACTTCTTCAAAATATAATTTTAAAATATTTGTTATGTGACGACATATGTAAGACACTATACTTGTGATTGTGAAAGATGAGTACTGTTGACAAAATGGAAAACATATTAATAGCATACATTTTAGGCACCAGTTTTAGGCATACAGGTTAGGCATCAGTAACTAATGACTTTAACATTATACTAAATCTAAGCATTTCTAGCTTAGAAAAATGTCCAAACTGACACAGCTGTGTTCCCCCTACTTCAGCCAAGGACCCTCCCCTACATTTCTCTACCTGCAGGCAATTTGGGTAACATTCAAGGAATCTTGGCTAAGGAAAAGGTCACAATAGGTTAATTTGCAGCTTGGGGTTAATATTCTAGGTCAGTAGTTACTTAATCTAAAAACTAAGGATTCCATTCCTTTCTTGAAGTTAGGTGGTGCAAGGGATAAAGCGCTGGGCCTGGAAACAGGTCAGGAAGAAATGAGTTCAGATACAGCCTCAAACATTTACTTGTTGTATGACCCTGACCCCGTCATTTAATCTCTGTCTGCCTCACTCCATCAACTGAAAAATGATATCCCCATTTTTGTCTTTGTAACTTCTGCACCCTGCTTTCCACTGTGCCTCCCACTTATTAAGTCCTTAATAAATGTTTGTTAAATTTAATTTTTCATTTAAGCCCTCCTCCACCTCAATGACCTGCCCTACCCACAAAGAACCTCCCCACCCCCACTTTCTGGACTTAAGAGCTAACCTGAGATAACCTAGTAGAGTGGAAACACTGGATTTGAAATGAAGACCACAGTCTTCTGTTCTGTAGTCTTTGTCATTAATTAGCTTTGCAACCTCTGTTAATTCACTGGTGTTTGAAAAGTGCTTAGCCCCAGGCCTGGAGGTGGAGCTCCGCAGCCTCTGGTGCAGCTGCAGCTGCTGCTTTAGGGATTTCCTTTTCCTAGGAAAATCACAAGAGGCTAGACCCCTTGTGGAGAAAACCATGTGACTGAATCTGGAAGACAGAGACCTAGAGGAGGCATGTCCAGAGAGAGTGAAACTTTTAACAAAATTTAACTGTTTATAATAAATTTATGTGTGTATGCTTATGGTAGTAAGTGAAAATTGATTAATCATACATTTATTTATGCAATTATGACTTACTAAGATTGTTTTAGTTTGCTTTACATACATGCATCATCCCTAAAAATTCCCCATTAAATTATCTGATGACCAAGTCTAAATAGCCAAAACTACAAATATGGAACCTGAAAATGTCAAGGGATGACTATATACATAGAGAGGATTGGCAGTGATGTCTTCAGAGAAGGCTGTCAGGCCATTAATAGAGATAACAGTGGTTTTGTTGTTAAGTCATTGTCAATCATGTCCAACTTTTCATGACCCCATTTGAGGTTTTCTTGGCAGGGATACTGGAGTGGTTTGCGATTTCCTTCTCCAGCTCATTTGACACCTGAGGAAAGTGAGGCAAACAGGGTTAAGTGACTTGCCGAGGGTCACTCAGCTAGTGTCAGAGGCCAGTGCTGAACTCAAGAAAATGAGTCTTCCCAATGCTAGGCCAAGCACTGTGTGCACTATGTCGCCACTTAGCTGCCCATGTAAATATGGAAGCCATCCATCTCTGAAGTCCAAACCTTTTATTTCTGAAGTTAGGAACCTGAGGGTGAGACATTGGCGCTTTTTTGATCCTGTGGGTAGCAGAGTAGGGACTTGATCCTCCAAATCTAGCTCATTGTATGCCTCTGTCTCCCAAAGCACAATTCATAAAACAAATAAATTAGGAAATATTCAAATGACTAGATCATTAGAATTCTTCACTTTTTGAAGTGAGCAGAACCAAAACATAACACAGTTAACAGCAACATTGTGCAGTAATGTTATGGGAATGGGAATCTAAGATCTTCCCTGCCCTTTTGCCCTTTGATAGGCTTAAGTGACTCTGAGAACCTTCCTTGATTTGAAAATATGTTCTGCCCCCTAATAGGCTGAATGTGGTCACATGGAGCCTGTGGTAGGAGGCTTGGTTTTCAGGAATGTCCATACCTTCTTACTTTGTGATTGGGCAGTGGGTCCAGAGGATGGTTACATTCTCTGACCTAGGAGAAGGCTATATATACCCTGATGTAAGGTTTTGTTTTGGGGCTCACTTTGAGAAGAGTTGTGTGATTTGACCAGACGAGACTCTGGGCAGCCATTGAGCCCCCCCAGCTTTGAAAACCCAGATGTTGGTGCTTCCCTCTCTGGTAACTGACTAGGTATGGATGTAATGGTCAGACAGCTGGAAGCCTGTCTGCTTGTAACTTCTGTTTGTAACCTGTTTGTATTCTGTGAAGTTCGGGGTGCTGACCTTTTTCTCCTGAACTAGGTAAATGACATATGTTTGATTAAAGCAAGATTGTTAACCCATTTTGAGTTGCTTTCCTTTAGAAAAGCAGATCTAAGAATCTGTGTTGGCAGCTTCCCTGGGTGTGCTAAGGTGCTTGCTGCAACAAGTGATCTACTGTGAATGATTTAGCTCTTCTCAGCAATACAATGATCCAACATAATTGCAAAGGACTTTTGATGGAAAATGCTCTCCACATCCAGAGAAAGAACTGATGGAGTCTGAATGCAGATTGAAGCATATTATTTTCTTTCTTTCACAATATGATTAATACGGTAATGTTTTACATGATTGCACATATATAACCTGTATCAAATTGCTTACCATTTTAGGGGGAAGTGAGGGAGAGAGGGGAAAAATTTGAAATTCAGATTTTTTGTGTGTGTGTTTTTGGCTTTTTGGAGGACAATTAGGGTTAAGTGACTTGTGAAAGGTCACAGGACTAGTTTTTGTGTTAAGAGTCTGAGGACAGATTTGAACTCATGTCCTCCTGACTCCAGGGCCAGTGCTCTATTCACTGAGCCACCTAGCCGCCCCCAAAAGTAAAATCTGTCTTTGTTTTTCATTTTATTTTTTTTGGAGGGCAATTCGGGTTAAGTGACTTGCCCAAAGTCACACGGCTAATAAGTGTGTTAAGTGTCTGAGGCTGGATTTGAACTCAGGTCCTCCTGACTCCAGGGCCAGTGCTCTATTCACTGTGCCACCTAGCTGCCCCTCCCCCACATTTTTAAAATGAATGTTAAAATTTGTCTTTACATGTAGTTAGAAAAAAATAAAATACTATTTTAAAAATTTCTTCACTTTTCAAAGTTTAAATTATAAAACTTCCTTCCTCCCCCCTCTTCCAGTGCGTTTCATTTTCCTTCCTTGTAAATGGATTGGACTAGAATAAAGACTCTTATATGGGAAAAGATTTCAGAGATGATCTAGTCCAGTGGCATCAAATACAAATGGAAATGATGACTGTATCTAAGGTTCCCTCTGGCCACACAGTGACTTAGAAAATCACCTGTTAACATTACCTATGTTTTATAATAGTTTCATTTATTTTGTTAAATATTTCCCAATTACATTTTAATGTGGTTTGCAGCCTGCCTGCCTGGTGTTTGATGCCCCTGACCTATTCTACAGACACATATACACCTGTCTCCAGTGGAGAATGCAAGTTCCTTGAGAGCAGTTTCATTTTTTGTCTTTCTTTGTATCCCCAGTATCTTGCATAGTGCTTGACACATAATACATGCTTGATAAATGATCATCAATGAGATCTAGACATTTTAGAATTCACATCCTGGTTATCCATGACTTCACTGGGAGATTGTTAAAAAATCTTATAATATGTGGACAATAATATTGACATATATTATATTCCAGACATAGTGATTTTCAAATGCTTTAAATATGTTTTGTTAATGCCAAATACTGTTAACTTCTTTAGTAGAACCACATTTCTTGTCTTTGATAAAGATTTGCATATAATTCATATATTTTTAAGTATACAAGATACCAGAGAAGGTAGCTAATAACGCAGTAGTCAGGAAGACCAGAGTACAAATCTGGCCTCAGACACTAGCTGTGTGATCCTGGGCAAGTCATTTAACCCTGCTTGCTTCAGTTTCTGAATCAGTCAAATGAGCTGAAGAAGGAAATGGAAAACCAATCCAGTATCTCTTTGCCAAGAAAACCCCAAATGGGAGCATGAAGAGTTGGACATGACTGAAACAGCTCAACAACAGATACACAAAGTAAAAAGAATCTAAACTTCATTACCATGGGAACCAAAACTCATTTGTTCTGTCTAGTTTTACTTTACATTATTGTTTTGAGTTCTAAGTTACTAAAATTACATTTTTAATGAGGCAGTTTTCTTTTGGTATTTATGAGATAATACCTGTTGGTTAAGAAATTGCATAACAAGTTTGGCCTTCAGCATTTTCCCCTCTAGGAGCCTATTCTAAAAGCCCAACTCTCCACCCTTGCTGGTTTTTGTTTGTTTGTTTGTTTGTTTTTTAAGCAATTGGGGTTAAGTAACTTGCTCAAGGTTACTGCCACCTAGCCGCCCCTTTTAGGGCAATTGGGGTTAAGTAACTTGCCCAAGGTCACACGGCTAGGTTTTTGTTTGTGTGGATTAAGTGTCTGAGGCCGGCTCTGAACTCAGGTCCTTCTGACTCCAGGGCCGATGCTCTACTCACTGTGCCACCTAGCCGCCCCAGTTTGTTTGTTTTTTAATGTTGCATTTGCAGATGTTGTAAATGGTAGCAAGAATGTCCTGGATGTGATGGGTTCTGACCACTTACATGGCAAAGTCTTGGTACTGACTTGGGTTATAAATTCTGTCCATTTTACTGAGGTTATGACTGAGACAAAGACTGGAATCATTTTCTTACAGGTAGTTCAGACCCATGGCTGGAACTGTGGCTTTGTGATTACATTCTAGCAACGTGCTAGAATTTCTGATGATAATCATTTTGACCTTGAATAACTTAAAGCTTGTCCAACCGGTCTTAGGACATAATACCAGTTTACACATTGCTTGGCTTAAAGTTAAGTGGGAATGGAAGAATTAAATCAGAAGATAACTGGAAGGGAAGCTTTCAAGTATGATGGCTTAGAAATAGCTTTTTTTGTCGTTCATATGTTTTCAGTTGTGTCTGACTCCTGACCCCATTTGGGATTTTCTTGGCAAAGATACTGGAGTGGTTTGCTATTTCCTTCTCCAGCTCATTTGACAGAAGAGGAAAATGAGGAGAACAGGGTTAAGTGACTTGCCCAAGGTCACACAACTATTAAGTGTCTGAAGCCAGATTTGGACTCACAAAGATGAGTCTTCCTGATTCCAGGCATGGGACACAATCCACTGTGCCAGGTGTCTCTAGGAATGGCTTAAATGGTTAATAATAGTTCTTACATTATAAAGCAGAGGTGTGATAAAAATACAAAATCATATTTTCTTCCAAAAGTACAAAGACATTCTAACGAACATTGCCACATTGCCCTTTTAAAAATAAATTTTAATTGATATCTTTTGTTTGTGCATTACCTAAATTTCCCTTTCTTCTTTCATCCTTCCTCCCCTCACCCAGAGAGCATATAATGAATTTTTAGTTCATTGCCTTTTAACAATACTATAGATTAGTGATTACAGTGTAGACCAGGGGTGGGTTTCTGATAAATAAATAAAAAAAATATATATATATATATATATATATATATATACACACACATATCTACATACACATATATACATATATATACAATATATAGTGAATATATTTTATATATTTATACATATAAAATTTATATATAAATAAAAATAAATTATATGTTATACACAATATATAATATAAACATATAACATATAATATATTTAATCTTAATATATAAGAAATCATGGTAGATCTCAAAGTCTTTCCTAGTGACTCTAAACAGATTGCCTCCACTGCACATACTGTTATGCCTTCCTTCTTGGGCCTTGGATAGGATTTTCATTCTAGAGGATGATGTACTTAGTCATGGTCCTGGGCTCCTCACTCTTGCTCAGAAACTTTATTTTTAGCAATAAGTAGACTCAAGAGTTTAATTATCATTAGCACTCCCTTATTCAAAATTAGTTTCTGGAACATAGCAGGGTCTTGTTGATTACCTTCCTCATTATTCTCAAGATTTAGGTGAAATTGAAAATAGTTTTCCCCTCACTACTAATTTCAACTTTCTTTAAAGATCCATTATTTCACTGCTTGGGTGCTGTCTTGATTGACATGGGTCACAATTTCCCTTTATTAGTTTCTGGTATGTATATATGTATGTATGCATGTATGTATATATGTACGTATCTATCCATATACAAATATATGTGTGTCTGTATATATCTATATACATCTCTCTCTCTGTGTATATATATATGATATATATATATATATATATATATATATATATATATATATATATATATATATATATATATATATATATATATATATATATATATATGTACCTGGTTGTATATTACTCTGGATCAGTGTGAAATCTGAAATCACTCTCTTGATTTAGATAAACTGGTTCTAGACTGACATGCATATTTGGTAGACCTTGCACTCTGCTGACATAGCCTTCAAAAAGCCTAGAGTCAATCTCTCTTGGATTCAGTTTCCTCATTTCTCAAAGGATTAGATGTTTTCTTGGGTGTCTTCAGGCTCTAGATCTATGATTCTTTAACATAGGACTTCTGAGGAGGTTGTTGTTGGGTCATTTCAATTGTGTCCAACTCTCTGTGACCCCATTTTGGGGTTTCATTGGCAAAGGTATGAGAAGTGGTTTTACAGATGGGGAACTGAAACATACAGGGTTAGGTAACTTGTCCAGGGTAACATAACTAGTAAGTGTCTGAGGTCAGATTTGAAATCATGATGATGAGTCTTCCTGATTCTAAGACCAGCGCTCTATCCACTCTACCACCAAGCTGCCTCTTTTGAGGGAGATATAGGGGAGAGGGAGAAGGAAAGAAAGAGAGGGAGGGGAGGGAGGGATGGAGGAAGGGGGAGAGGGGGGAGAAGAGAGGGAAAGAGAGGGAGAGAGGGAGGGAGGATGAGAGAATGAGAGAGTATAAAGCAAGTAAAAAATTAGAAGGATTTTTTTCCTTTCACTACATTAAAATCATATCACAACACATGCCAGGGCCTTGGCAAACCAGGACTGTATTAGGGCACAGAGTTCATACTCCAGAAAATTCTAAAGGTCATCCTGTTTTCCATTCCTTGAAGTTTATATTTTGAACCTGCACTACAAAAGTATTGTAGCGGATTACCTCTATGAAATTATATACATGAAAACTTTAGGTGAGATAATTTTGTTGAAGTTTAAGGGTCCTGGGACCCCAAAATAGCAACACACGGGTACTGCCCGAATGAATTCGACCTAAGTCTTCTTTTAGTTAAAGAAAACCAAAGTTTATTAAAGATCAGTCATATTGGGAGCATTTGTGACCCTTGTAGTGACAAGTGAGCCAGAATGATTCTGAGCACTTTCATGGAAACAAGATGAATCTTATATACAGAAAGACTGTGGGAGGGATCTAGGGCTGGTCAAGTAGTCTGGGGGTGACTGGAGGAGGAGTCCAGGGAAGATCTTGAAGAAGAGTCTGAGGAAGATTTGATGGGACTGGAGTGACTGAGGTAGGATGCCAGGAACTAAGAGAGTGGGATTTTGATAGGATCAAGGGTGGGAAGAAGCCAGGTGGCTCTCCAAAGATAACAGACAATGGAGGGGTAGGCTAGGTTAAGGGTAATGGAGAATTGGGTTTAGGGATGATAATGAAAGGCTTATAGAATCTGGCCAGATGAAGTGGGAAGATTCAAGGATAGTTCAAGGGGGTTCCCAGAACTTGTACCCTGTCAATGTGATGCCAATTTTTTTGGACTTTATAGATTGAATTTTATATCTGGAAACAAACATGCACCTGGCATGAAACTAGGATGAAAATCCTATCAGAAGCCCAAGAGGTGAGGGATATGAGTGGTGGTGACCATCCATTTAGAGAGTCACCAGGAAAACTTTGAGTTCTACCAGTATTTTCTTAGATACTAGTCAGAAACCCCAGTTCTACATTATAATCACTAATTTGTAAAGTCTTTAAGGGACAATGAAGCAAAGGAATTATAAACATGTAAAAAGTCATGAATTCTATATTCTTAGATATATTTTAGATTCTACTAAGTACTTATTAATGCCACAAATACTGTAGGGATTTGTTGTTAATTCTTCCAGGTTCCTCCTTCCCCCTCCACACAGATATCAGGGTTCAGGGAAAGAGAAAAACACAATCAATCCTCAGCTTTTGTGGGGGTAACATGTTCCTAGAAAGCATGAAAGTGAAAAACATGAATGTTAACACATTGAACCTATGGGAAATAGGAGGTTAAGTTTCTGCAACCACCAAAAATTATAATCTTTTGCTAGAGATTGCTGCAAATAAACTTTGCTGCATATAATTGTTTATAACAAAACATTAATCCTGATAATGAACACTTATTCTAACCCAGTAACCATGAAATATCCCATAATGCAGTACACAAAATAAAATTGATAACATGCAAAACAGTTTTTCTCACTAGTTATTCCCTATAATTCTGTGACCTTTTGTGCTAACATCTCAATTAAAATTTTTTTTTTATTTCAGACAGTATTCACTTTCATAACACATGAAATCTATAGTACCATAAATACAGAACAGCAAATAAAATTCTTAAAATAAAAAGTGAAAGTGAGGTTACTATAAAATCACACAGATGCTTGAAGTCACAAAAGTTAAATGTATAACTGTAGTTTCCCTAAAACAAATGGGTTGTGATCCTAGAGATTACAAAAATATGGATAGTATGGAGAGATATGCTTAAGTGAGGTATATTAAAATACAAAGAAAAAAAGCTTTTAAAGTTAAGTGTTCCTCACTAATTCATTGTCGGTGGAGCTGTGAACTGATCCAACCATTCAAGAGAGCAATTTGGAACTATTCCAAAGGGCTATAAAAATGTGCATACCCTTTGACCCAGAAATACCACTTCTAAGGCTGTATCTCAAAGAGATCATAAAAAATGTGAAAAGGACCCACATGTGCAAAAATATTTATAGCAGCTCTTTTTGTGGTGACCAAAGACTGGAAATTTAGGGGATGCCCATCAATTGGGGAATGGCTCAACAAGCTGTGGTATATGAAGGTAATGGAATACTATTGTGCTATAAGAAATGATGAACAGGTGGACTAAGAGAAACCTGGAAAGACTTATATGAACTGATGCTGAGTGAAGTCAGCAGAACCAAGAGAACATTGTACACAGTAACAGCCACAGTGTGTGATGACTGACTGACAGACTCAGCCCTTCTCAGCAATTCAAGGACCTAAAACAATTCCAAAGGATTAATGATGGAAAATGCCATCCACATCCAGAGAACCAGTTATGGAGTCTGAGTGTAGAGTGAAGCAGACTATTTTCTTTTGTTGTTGGATTTTTTTTTCTTTCTTATTGTTCCTTCTGTTTGTTCTAATTCTTCTATACAGCATGAATAATGTAAAAATATGTTTAATATGAATGTATATGTAGAGCCTGTATCAGATTGCATGCCATTGTGGGGAGCAAGGAGGAGAGGGAGGGGGAGAAAATTTAAAACTTATGAAAGTGAATGTTGAAAACTAAAAATAAATAAATTACCTTTAAAAAAGTTAAGCATTCCCCACTTCAACTCCTAATCTGGAATACAGTGGAGACCTTTCCTTAAGGAATAAAAATCAGGGGTGGCTAGGTGGTACAGTGAATAGAGCATTGGCCTCGGAGTCAGGAGGACCTGAGTTCAAATGTGACCTCAGACACTTAACACTAACTTTGTTATCTTGGGCAAGTCACTTAACCCCAATTGCCCTGCCTTCCCCCCTCCAGAAAACAAAAGAGAAAAAAGAGTAATAAAAATCATGTACATAGTCAATAGTAATAAAAAATGATAAAACAATCCAGTTACTTTTTTTCTTGCTGGGTTATAGGTATTTTCCCTCTTCTCTTATTCTGTAACTTGTTCTCTCCTCCCACCTACTACCTAGTCCATTAACAACTTTCCTTCCCTTTCCACACTTTTAATTGAGGGTCCTATGGTGACTGGCACTGTATAAGTATCTACTGACCTTTTGTCCTCTAAAAACTAACAAATAAAATAATCATGGGATGATTAAACAGAAACTTTCAGCCGAAAAATGTTTGCTGTTGCTCTCCACCTCACCATAGGATTCTTTGTATTTTTGGTTCCTAGGAGAGTGCCTTCCACATAGTAGGTACTTGATAAATACTTGTTGGATTAGATTGCATTCTCAGCATTTTTTTCTGTGGATGGTCCTATTCTGCAAACACCTTTATCTCTTAGTGGTGAGGACTCCCATATAACACACACACATACACACACACACATTTTCTTAACATTCTTTTTCTTTCTTTTTGGAGGGTAATTGGGGTTAAGTGACTTGCCCAAGGTCACATGGCCAGTTTTTGTGTTAAGTGTCTGAGGCCGGATCTGAACCCAGGTCCTCCTGACTCCAGAGCTGGTGCTCTATTCACTGTGCCACCTAGCCGCCCCTAGCATCCTTTTTCTTTCTTTTTTTTTTTTTTTTTGGAGGGCAATTGGGGTTAAGTAACTTGCCCAAGGTCACATGGCTAGGTTTTTGTTTGTGTGTGCGTTAAGTGTCTGAGGCCGGATCCGAACTCAGGTCATTCTGACTCCAGGGCCAGCGCTCTACTCACTGCGCCACTTCATCCTTTTTCTTTAAATTTTGAGTTTCAAATTCTCTCCCATCCCTCTTCCCTCACTCACTGAGAAGGCAAATAATATGTCAGTTATACATATGAAATCATACAAAACACATTTCCAAATTAACTATATCACCAAAAAAATCAAGAAAAATAAAGTAAAAAAATTGTGCTTCACTTTGCACAGTTCATCAGTTCTCTCTCTCTGGAGATTAACATTTTTCATCATGAGTTCTTTAAGTCTTTCACTTAGTTAATCACCATTACAATATTGTTATTACTGTGTACAGTAATCTCCTGGTTTTGCTCACTTTACTTTTACATCAGTTCACATAGGTCTTCACATGTTTTTCTGAAACCATCCCTTTCTGTCATTTCTTATAGCACAATAGTACTTCATCACAAACATATACCACAACTTGTGGGCATCCCCTCAATTTTGTCATCACAAAAAAAAATGCTATAAATATTTTTGTACATATAGGTCCTTTCCTTTTTTCTTTTCTTTTGGAAGTACAAACCTGATAATGGTATTCCTGTGTCAATGAGTATGCACAGTTTTATAGTACTTTGGGAATAGTTCCAAATTGTTCTGCAGAATAATTGGAAGAGTTCACAACTCTACTAGTGCCCCCCTTTTTCCACATCCCTGCCAGTATTTGTCGTTTTCCTTTTTTTGTCATTTCAGATAATTTGATGGATATGAGGGTGGTACCTCAGAGTTGTTTTAATTTGCATTTCCTAATCAATAGTAACTTAGAGCATTTTTCATATTATTATAGATAAGTTTGATTTCTTCTACTGAACACTGCCCCTTTACATCCTTTAATCATTTATCAACAGAAACATGGCTCTTATTTTCATAAATTTGACTCAATTCCATGTATATTTGAGAAAAGAGGTCTTTATCAGAGAAACTTGCTGTCAAAATTTTTGATATTACTTCATTATCTATTATACTTTTTATCAAAATGTAATTTCCCTGATTATCTCTTTTAATTAGATCTACTTTTGCTTTGTCCTAGATTATTATTGCTACTTCTTCCTCTTTAACTGAAGCGTAATAGATTCTGCCCCATCTCCTTAGTTTAGCTCTGTGTGTGTCTTTTTGTTTCAAGCATGTCTCTTGTTAACAACATATTGTGGGATTCTAATCCCTTTCCATTTTATAGGCGAGCTCATCCCATTCACATTCACAGTTATTAGTTTCAAGTCTATATAAATTCTCAGTCACTGAGCATTTCTATCTTGTTTTCTTTTGTTTGTCCTTATCTACTTTTATCCTATTCCTCCTCAGAAATCTATTTTGCCTCTGACCACTGCTTCCTTTAATCCGTACCCCCTTTTGCTACACTCCATTGTCTTATCCCCTTCTTCTCCTGCTTTTCTATTAGATAAGATAGATTTCTATATCAAACTGAGTATGTATATAAAAATTCTTTCTTTGAACCAATTTTGATGAGAATGAGGTTCAAGTGTCCCACCAACCCACCATTTCTTCTTCCATTGCAAAAGTTCTTTGTTAATTCTTCTTTCATGTGAGATAATTTCCACCATTTTATCTCTCCCTTGCCCCTTCTCCCAATGCATCCCTCTTTCTTACTCCATTTTTTCTTGAGATCACCCCAATATAATCAGTTCACTTCCATGCCCACTTTCTGTGTAGACTCCTAACTGACCTAAATAAAGTTCTTAGGAGTTGTAACAATTGAACTTTATTAAGTCTCTTATGATTATTCTTTCATGCTTATCTTTTTATTCTTCTTTCAAGTCTGTTATTCAAATGTCAAAATTTCTATTTAGCTCTGGTCTTTTCATTGGGAATGTTTGAAAGTCCTCTATTTCACAAAATATTCATTTTTTCCCTGAAGGATTATACTCAGTTTTGCTGTGTAGGAGATTCATGATTGTAATCCCAGTTCCTTTACCTTCTAGACTATCATACTCCAAATCCTCTGCTCCTTTAATGTGGAAGCTGCTAAATCTTGTGCAGTCCTGCTTGCGGCAACATATTTGAATTGTATCTTTCTGGCTGTTTGCAATATTTTCTTCTTGACCTAGGAGCTCAGGAATTTGGCTATAAGATTCCTGGGAGTTTTCATTTTGAGATCTTTTTCAGGAGATAATTGGTAGATTCTTTCAGTTTCTAGTTTACCCTCTGGATCTAAGATTTCATGGCAGTTTTCCTTGATAATTTCTTGAAACATGATGTCTAACCTTTTTTTTTTTTTCTCATGGCTTTCAGGTAGTTAAATAATGCTTGAAGTATCTCTCTTTGATCTGTTTTTTCCAGGTCAGTGGTTTTTCTGATGAGATATTTCACATTTTTGTCTAAAGCATTCATTTTCCCCCCATTCTTTTGACTTTGTTTTACTGTTTCTTGATATCTCATAGAACCATTAGCTTCTAGTTGCCCAATTCTAATTTAAAAAAAAATTATTTTGTTTATTTACTTTTAGTTTACAGTATTCAGTTCCACAATCCCTTGAGTTTCAAATTTTCTCCCCCTCTCTCTTCTCACCCCCCCAATGGCAGCATGCAGTCAAATATAGGATCTACAAATTCATATTAAACATTAGTCAGGTTGTAAAGAAGGATTATAACCAATGGAATGAACAATGGGAAAGAGGAAAGAAAACAGAACAAGAAAAAGAAAGAGAGCAAGTATTTTGCTTCAATCTGCATTTAGACTCTGTGGATATCTCTTTCTATCATAAGTCTTTTGGAGTTGTCTTATAAAACCTTATATTGCTAAGGGAAGTCCAGTCTATCAAGGTTAGTCATCACACATATATTGTGTCTGTAATTGTGTATTTCTCCTGGTTCTGCTCTTCTCACTCAATATCAGTTTATATAAGCCTCTCCAGGTTATTATGAAGTCTGTCTGCTCCTCATTTCTTATAGCACAATGGTATTCCATTACATTCATATATCACAACTTGTTCAGCCATTCCCCAATTTATGGGCATCCCCTTGATTTCCAGTTCTTTGCCACGACAAAAAGAACTGCTATAAATATTTTTGTACTTACAGGTCTTCCTCCCACTTCTATGATCTCTTTGGCATACAACCCTAGAAGTGGTATTTTGGGGTCAAAGGGTATGCAATTATTTATAGCTCTTTGGGCATAGTTCCAGATTGCTATCCAGAATGGTTGGACCAGTTCACAACTCTACCAACAATGCATTAGTATTCCAATTTTTCCACATCCTCTCCAGCATTTATCATTTTTATGTTTTGTCATCTTAGCCAATCTGACTGATGAGATATGGTACCTCAGAGTTGTTTTGATTTGCATTTCTCTAATCAATACTGATTTAGAACATATTTTTATGCTTATAGATATCCCCAATTCTAGCTTTTAAGGAATTAATTTATTCAGTGAGTTCCAGTACCTCTTTTTCCATTTGACTGGTCCTCCTTTTTGAGGAAATCTTTTCTTCAGTGAATTTTTGTACCTCTTTTTCTGTTTGGCATTCTTTACTTTTTAAGTTCTTTTTCTCAGTGAATTTTTATACCTCTTTTACTATCAAATCGATTTTATTTTTAAGGTGTTATTTTCTTTGCTCTTTTACTAAGATATTAATTCTCTTGTAAAAAATTTTTTACATCACTCTCATTCCTTTCCCCAGTTTTCCCTCTACCACTCATTTCTTTAAAAAAAAAACAAAACAAAAACAAAAACTGCTTTCAGGAATTCTTGTTGGGCTTGTGTCCAGTTAGCAGTTTTCTTTGAAGCTTTACTTGTAGCTTCCCCCCCCTACATTGTTATCTTCTGAGTTTGGGTCTTGTCTTTCCTGCTGCCAATAGTAACTTTTAATTGTCAAGTTCTTTGTTGTTGTTTGCTCATTTTCCAGCTTATTTCTTGACTTTGAACTTTATTTTAAAATTGGGCCATGCTCATTTGGGTTGGGGAGGGAGGTACTGTCCCAAGCTTAAGACTTTTTCACACAGCTATTTTCAGAGCTAGTTCTAGGAGTATGCAGTTTTTCAGTGTTTTCAAGGTGATGTTATCTGGTGAGAGATGGTGTCACTGCTCTCCTTGCCTGTGCTCTGTTCTTTACCTAGAAAGGACCCCTATTCCTCTGAAACTACAAACACTAGTGCTCCTCTTGGCCCTGGAACTGTGATCCAGTTCCCTTGCTCCCCTGCATCCACAAGCACTAGCACTCCTCTCTGCCTTGCAGCTGGGATCTAGGGTACCTGCTCCCTTATGACCAATCAGAAGCACTCCTCTAGAACTGCTTATGGGCTATAGAGATGTCAGTGAGTACCAACTACATGGAGTGTTAGCAAAGGGTCCCTGGTAGTGTCTTTCAGACAGCAGTCTGACTCTTTTACCATCTATGGGCTGAGAATTCCCAAAGCTGCTGCTGTTGCTGTCACAGCTACTCCAAGGCCCACCAATGTTGTTCCTGCTACACAGGCTCTGGGCGTACCCCTACCCTGGTATCATAGACCTCTCCTGCCAATATCCTGAGTTATCTTAGGCTGGAAAAATGTCTCATCCTGACCTTTTGTTGTCTCTGCCACTCAATTTGAGGTGTTATTTTAAAGTTGTTTGGAGAGGAAATGTTGGTAACTTTCTGCTGTTTTCCTGCCTCTACTCTGCCATCTTGGCTCCCCCTGTTGAAGTCAGGGAACCATAAAATACTGAGGTCTAGCTAGGGTTTAGGGAGTGCTCAGGACCCCAAACTACCAACACGAAAGTTCCTGCTGAATGAATTTGACTCAAGTCTTCTCTCAGCCAAAGTAAAGCAAAGTTTATTAAAGGGTCGCCATAATGGGTAGACTGTTAAGGAGACTCAGTATCTGTGAGGCTTGCATTGGACAAGAGGGCCAAAATCATTTGGCACAGAGTGAATCTGCACTAGATAATTCTCTAGCCTCTTCATGGAGGCAAGATGGGTCCTGTTTACAGAAAGGTTGTAGGAAGAATCTAGGGGTGGTCTAGAAGAGGATTTTGGGGAGGGTCTACAGGAGGAGTCAAATAAGGTTGGACTCCACTAATGAGAGATTAAGGATGGGAAATAGCTGGAGGCTACCTGGAGATGACAGACAAAGGAGGGCTAGGCTAGTTTAAGTATAACAGATTTGGGCAGAGATATTTTGGGAGGATCAAGGGTGGGGGCTAGCTGGACAATGGAGGACTAGGCTAGTAACAGAGATTTGGGTCTAGCTATAAAGAAAGGCTTATGGCCTCAGGCAAATGCCTCATCAAATGGGAAGATTCAAGGAGAGTTCTAGTCCCAGAGCCTGTACCTCATCAACCCAGTCTGCTTTCATATGTTTATTAAGGTCTGAATAGAATTCTAGTAATTATGAATTTTTACAATCCAAACAAATTGAACCTTTGACTTACTTTCCCTTAATAATGGAAATATTGAACTCATTGACCTTTAGGCAGTGAGGTAAAAAAAAAAAAGTATAATAATGCTGTACAAGAGATCACTTATCAGAATAGGAACATTTTCTGTTAACTCTGTTTGACTAGTTCCTGACTTGACCACTAAGTTGAGAATTCTTTTAAATACTCTAGAAATAGCAAGGGATAAGTTGTGATCGGCATTCCTAGGCTTATCCATATAAGCAAGACCAAAGATCTACTGGAGTATTGAAAATGCAATAGATTCTTACCTTAATCCCTGCAGACATCAAAGGTCAAAGTCAGATCAAGGTCAAACTGGCATTTTTTTAAATTAAATTTTTACCAGTCTCTTAGGAGCATTCAAAAATGTGCAAAAAAAAAAAAAAAAGCAAATTGCTTTGACATTTTTAGCTTGACCACATCAGCACACCAGCTGTGGTTTGAATCCATAATTGGTGTTTGATCCATAAATTTATGTGTATGCTACAAACTGACCAGGAAAGCTAGGATTTCTATTTCTTTCCTCAAAGTAAATACTTTCTGGGAGTTATTCCTTTGCCTAGGACAGATTTTTTATATTGAAATAGAATCTACAGTAAATGTTTGCTAATTAATGAGGTGGTTGGCTATTTAGTTTTTCAAATGAGATGTTGTTAAGTGCCTTAGCTTTTATTAATTGTGTGGACCAAAAAAACCTCTCCACAGTAATTGAAAATTTAATTACACCAGGTTTTTTTTTTTGTTGTTGTTGTTCTTGAAAGAACTGGAGCTTATTAAACTTTAAATGTTCAAACATTTAAACATCTATTGAAATACCAATAGCTATAAACAATGTGCAGTTCTAAATACTAATTAAACAAACTTTAAATCACAATAAAGCTAAGCTGAATTTTAAGTAACTTTTATGTTTTAAGTGCTGCTCTTTGTTAACTGATGAGAAAGATTAACCACTTCACTGCTGACCACTGCTGCAGACTTGTGGGCAGTGCTTGGAACTGCTGTGGTTCCTATGGAACCATGTTCTTCCTGTACCTGTACCTGTACCTGTACTGAGCAAGGCAGACCAATTGGATTAGACAACCAATCCTGAACATTTGCAAGTGCTATAGGGTCAATTCTGGTGCCTTGGAAAATTACATGAAGGCTCTGGAAGATGCCTGGCCAATCCACAGAAACGTTTGCTTTTTTATAGTTGTTGTTTTTTTGTTTGTTTTTTTGGAGTGGGGAAGGTAGGGCAATTGGGGTTAAGTGACTTGCCCAAGGTCTCACAGCTAGTAAGTGTTAATTGTCTGGGGCCACATTTGAACTCAGGTCCATGTGACTCCAGGGCTGGTACTCTATTCACTGTGCCACCTAGCCACCCCTTTTTTATAGTTTTTTAAAATGCTGGGATGAAATATTACATTTGTTGCAACTTGTTCTTTGGATTCTTTCTTATGGCCTCCCTTCCCTGTCCAAAAATGAAATATTGGGCCAAGAAAGCTATTATTTTGATTAAACTATGATTTTATTGATGTGGGTCCTGCCTCCAGTAATACAAATCTGCATCCTTCCCTTTTCATGTGTGACTTTAGTATATATCCTGCCATAGATCCTCTGCAGAGGTCTACACACCTTGTTGGTGGTTTTCCTCCACATTTCCCAGCACTGAGTGGACATCAGTGAAATATCAGCCTTTAACTAGTCAAAATGTTTTATATTTCATTAGCTCTACCTTTGGAATCTTGGAGAGGCAGCAGAGTACAATGGAACAGCATACTAAACTTGGAATGAATAGGAACTGTGTCTAAATCCCTCCTTCTGATACTTAACCTGCTGTGTGACTAGGGACAAGTCACCTAACTGCTGTGAGCCTTAGTTTCCCCATTTGAAAAATGGGGAAAATAATGATACCTGTTATACCTATCACACAGGGTTAAGGGTCAGAGTGCATACAAAATACTTTGTAAACCTTAGGGTACTATATCAGCTACTATCGGTGAAGCCCGTAAGATGTAAGCAGATGTGTTGACTACAAAGTTCTGTTGATTCTACCTCCCCAAATATTTCTCACATCCCTTCATTCTTATCTCCTAGGCATGCACAGCACATTTCCATGGGGTATGCTTCTAGAGAACTGTTTATTATCTTTTTCATATGGACTGAATGTTTTATAGTATTAAAAATATGTGAATCTTGAATGCTTTATCATAAAGGACATTATTTAATTCATCAATCTAAAGAAACTAAACACTTAAATTTAATTTTCCCTAACTTAAGAGCTAACTATAAATATGAACATTAAATGCCAATTTTTTTTTTTTTGAGATATTAGGGAGTGATTGGCCACACAGCCTTTACATGCCTATGACTCTAGTACAAGCCTATATTACTTTCCTCTTGGACAGCTGCAATAACCACTCAACAAACTTTGCCTGTTTCTAGTTCATTATGAGTGGGAGAGGTGAAAACTTCTCAGACTATACACTAAAATCTAGTAAGGTTTTTTTGTGGGAACAGGCCTAAGTTTCCATTTCACCCTTCCCCCTTCTTTACTGCTGCCACATCAGCATTAAGCCCTTTGGGAATCTCTTAGAACTCTTCCCCTTCTTCACTTTAGTGTTTGCCAAATAAGGATATGTACACTTGGGTGTACCCTGTTTCCTTTTTCTTTGTCTTTTTCGTGCCCAGACTGTAAGCCCGCCTCCCAGCCACTGAGGGATAGTGGCAGGCTTTTTTCTTCCTTGTCATTGGAGAAGATTTGTAAAATCTTGTAAAACCCCCTCCCAGCCAATGGGAGCAAGGGCTAGTGGTGGGAGGTGGCTTGACTGCATTAGGGTATAAAGCCTTGCTTTGTGTTCTGTAACATGCCTCATTCCACTGGTTCATATTGGTGGAAAGGATGCCCTCTTCTTGGGAGAACTGAATAAAAACTTCCTGTCCTTACCTGGAGACAGCTCTTTGGCTTTTAATTTTTGGGGTCCCCATATGCCACACAGTTATTTAGTAGTCAAACTAATCTTTACAGATCTAGTCATGTTACTCTTCTGTTCCAGAAGTTTCATTGTTCCTAAATGCCTATCATACTTGCCTGGCCTACACAATCTTACCTTCCAGCTTTAGTATTTCCCCATTAACTATTTTTATTCTAAACAAACTGAACAGACTCACTTTTCTGCCTTCATGATTTTGTTCCTTACCTTTTCCTGTTAAATTTTCCTATCTTTTAAAAAAAGATTTTTTAAAATTTCCTATCTTTTTTTTCTTTCTTTTTAGAGGGCAGTTGGGGTTAAGTGACTTGCCCAAAGTCATACAGCTAGTTTTTGTGTTAAGCATCTGAGGCAGAATTTGAACTCAGCTCCTCCTGACTCCAGGGCCAGTGCTCTATTCACTGTGCCACCTAGGTGCCCCAGAATTTCCTATCTTTCTAAAAAGATAGTTCACATGCTACTTCCTCCATGAAGCCTTCCCTAAACTCTTTCCTTCCTCTCTATTCCCTATGCACACCATTGAAAGCACTCTGTTTTTATAATCTGAACACTAGACTGTAAACTCCATGAGAGCATGAATTGTATATAAACTAGCTCTACCTCCTTCCTTCTAAGCTCTGGGATCTGCTCAGTACTACCATGGTTGAAAATGTTATAGGTAATGAGCTATTAAAATCCTCCTCTTATGAGCCTCCCTCACCTGATGGTCACTCTATTATTATGAGATTCACCAGTAACGTAAATCCAATCAAATTTTAAACAAGACATGAAGCAGGATAAACAAGATAGGAAGTATGTGTATGATAGAGCTATGGTGAGAGAGTTAGAAGGGTGAAACTCTAGGGAAACAGGGATGGGAATTGAGTTCAGTCACTATAATCAGGTTTGGTTTTTAGCTAAGGCCTACTATGAATTATTAAATTTAATTAACTTTTATTAGTAAGTTGTTAGAGTTTAATCTCCCTACTTTTGTGAGCCCAAGCCCCATGTTAGTAAGACTTCCCCTTTTCTGTATAAGTTAAAGTTCCCCTTTTTGTAAGTAAGTTAATTCCTTATGTAGTCTCATGAAAACTTACAAAATAGTCCTTGTTGCTCTCTTAGTGTATCAGTGATTTGCTTCACTAATCAGATATCTGAGCAAATGAGAAAGCTGAGATTTGGTCTAATTAAAGTCACATGGAGTACAGCCTAATTATTACAAATTAACATACTTCCCTACTCCTGTTATATTTCCCTATTCATATAAATCCTATATATTTATCTCATGAATATGTATTTTGATTAGTTTCCCTTTTTAGACTATAAAAATGCTCTGCATTTGACTACTGAGGAATCAACCCTATTTATTGTCAGCTGCTAGTTTTGCTAATAAATTGAACATGTTCAGAACTTTTTTGTCCCAGTTTCTCTTTATCACAGATTTCTATCATGACAGGGATAACATAGACAATGATAGTTTCTTTCATGCCCTAGGTAGAACTGGGCAAGCCTAAAGCCATAAGTTTACCCAGGCTTCTGCATTGTTGAGTTCCTGATCTACTCAGGTTCCTTTTGGTTCCTGTGCAATCCTTCCCCTTCTCCCAGCCCCTTGCCAGCCTTGATTAACAATAACAGAACCTTCTTCACTTTGGAGACAACACTAGGATCTAGGGATAATGCTACTATAGATGGGGAAATTCTGATATAAATAAGAAGTGCTATAGGAGTTTGGAGTAGAAGGATATTACTTATGCCTGTCCCATATGGGAAAACACTGACAGGGAGATAAATGGGTAGGACTTAGATGTGGTAGAAGCATAATTAATTTTGTATTCCATTCTTTCTTTCTTTTTTTAAAAAAGTATTTTATTTTACATGTAAACAACAAATTTCAACCTTTGTTTTTTAAAAATTTTGAGTTTCAAATTTTCTCACTCCTTTCTTTGCCTCCCTCTTGTCTAAGACAGTAAGCAATTTGATATAGGTGATGCATATTCAGTCATGTCAAACATATTTCCATATTAGTCATGTTGTAAAAGAAGAAACAGACCAAAAGAAGAAAACCATGAAAAAAATAAAGTGAAAATAATATACTTCAATCTCCATTCAGACTCCATGAGTTCTTCCTCTGGGTGTAGATAGCATTTTTTCATCATGAGTCCTTTGGGATTGTCTTGGATCATTGTGTTGCTGAGAATAGCTAAGTCATTCATAGAGGATCATCCCCACATTGTAACTGTTTTACTGTGTATGACATTCTCCTAGTTCTGCTCACTTCTCTTACATCAGTTCATTTAATTCTTCTCAGGTTTTTCTGAAATCATCTTGCTTGTTGTTTCTTATACCACAGTAGTATTCCATCATATTCATATACCACAACTTGTTCAGCCATTCCACAATTGATAGTTATCACCTCAATTTCCACTTCTTTGCCACCAGAAGAAGAGCTGCTATAAATATTTTTGTACAAATAGGTCCTTTTCTCTCCTCCCCCACCACTCTTTTTGATCTCTTTGGGATATAGACCTAGTAGTAGTATTGCTAGATCAAATGTACTCCATACTCTTTATATTATCATCAATTAATTTTGCTTTTGCTTCCAGTTGTCTTAGAAATACAAACTGGGGAGCGGCTAGGTGGCGCAGTGAATAGAGCACCGTCCCTGGAGTCAGTATCTGAGTTCAAATGCAGTCTCAGACACTAACACTTACTAGCCATGTGACCTTGGGCAAGTCACTTAACCACAATTATCCTGCCTTCCCCCTCCAAAAAGCAAAAAATTAAAAAAAAAGAAATACAAACTGGAATTTTTCCAATATTGTATTTATATTGCCTTATAAATTGAGTGAATTTAAAGAGAGGAATATTTTTAGGGAAAGGGGCGTTAACATTCACATATATAAATGAGTCAGTCATAATTGTATAATCTAGTTCTCTAGATAATGACAATAACCTGTTGGAGGAAGTTCATTGGGTTTTGAATGTACTCTTTGAAAGCCATAATCAAGAAAATGTTTAAAAAAAAAAGTTTCCCTTTTTGGAACACTATGCTCCTGTGCATACTTGGCTAACTATGCTGTTGTATTTAACATAATCAACATCTTTCCCAGAATTGTAAATACTTCTTCTTTTGATACCAGTAATGCTTTTGCAGATTGTTTTCAAAATCTAGAAGGATTCCTGGAGGAAAGGAAGAGAGAGTTGTGGAAAAAACATTAGAACTGGTGGGTGGATACTTTGGAGCTTCTAAGTGAATATTAGATTCAGGGACTGCAAAATAGAACTATAATAAAAACATTCAGAAGGAATAGATGTATCCTTTTTAACTGTATGTTTTCAAGATGGAAAGCTTAATGTACAAATTGGAATGTATTATAGAAATTGAAATAAGCTATTGCAAGTTAATCTCCATTGCACCCGTAAAAAAGGAAATTAAAAACACTAATGCTGTGTGCGTTGTATATACTGAAAAATTTCCTACAAATATCTTCTAAGTGTGAAAGTGGGAATGATATTCAATGCTTCCTTTTTTCCTCTGTCTCTGGTATCATAGGATTCAATTTTGAATCTCATAATAGAAAAACTTGCTACATAATAGCCCACAAAGGAAATAAATGATGAACAAAGAAGCTGAGATCATTGAAAACAGGGATAGATGAGAGCCCAGATCAAATGCTCACTCCCAAGTTTCTCCCTAGGTGGGAAAAAATTAATTGAACATCTAATTGTGCCCATGTGTCCACTTACCCTCTTATACCTTTAATTGACCTCAGTTTGTTAATTTTTCAGGTCACAGAATAATTTTCTTTAAAGATTTGAATTTCATTGGTATAACTAATTACAACAAACATACAATGCCATGAGAAGTAAATATGTAAGGTTCATCAGAACTTGAAGACGGCTTTCTTTAACCAATATATTTGGAAAACTGAATTTTTGAGTCCAAGTAATAAAAACCACCATAAGAAACTGATATATTTGGCAGGCAGAGATTGGATTGTGCATTTCCTTATCATTATCTCTTTTCTAGTGTTAAGTTCTGGGTTTCCATCAAACTTGTCTAAAAGTAAAAATCACATTATTATTTCAAGGCCTAGAGGCTCCTATTACAAGCTGTTTCACAGTCTGCCATAATAAGAAAACTAGTTTTGAAATGGCCTTGTTACCAAGCTGACAGAATCCTGAATCACTGGACCAAGCAGCTCCTGTCCATGGATCATCTCCTGTAGAGACGATAAAAGCAGTTTGGAAAGCTTTGAGGTTCCAGGGGAAAGAAGCTTATGAAGGAGGTAGGGACGTTGGCAGTTCAGGCAAGAAGAATGGATAGGGCTTTCTGAAAGATTTATAAAAGCTGTTTTCTTTGGGGAAAATAAACCTCATATTAAGTCTTCTTAAGATGAAAAGATTAAATACCTGGAATTAGATCTCAGTGTTCTTTATTCTTGTTCTTTGTTTCATTCTGCTTAACAATGAGTCAGCAGTACAGCCTTTTCTATCATAATAATGAGATACATATGTAAGAAAAATGTCACATAATTTTAACATACCCCTAGGCACTATAAAAATGACTTGAGGGGAGATCCTCTTAAGATGGTGGAATGAATGGGGCCATTTCTCTCACACAACTGCTCTAGCAAGAATGAAAGAACATCACCAGACTAGGTAATGATCAAGAAATCCAAGACGAAATTATAGTTAATTGGATTTTTCTAGCCCACATGGAAGTAGCAAAAAGTGTGCTGGCTCTAGGGAATAAATCCAGCCAGAAAAGTCCAGTTCTTAGACTTGGAGCAGGCCTAGAACCTGCATGTAAGTACCCAGAGGGGACAGAGAAGACAAAACAGGTGAGATTCAGGGTCTTCTGGAACCTGCAGTGTGCATCTCTTTTTTTTTTTTCCAATTTATTTACTTATTTTTGGTTTTCAACATTCATTTCCACAAGATTTTTAGTTACAAATTTTCTCCCCATCTTTCCCTTATCCCCCACCCCAAGACAGAGAGCCTACTAAATACCCCTTCCCCAAATCTGTTCTCTCTTATATCCTTCCCCATCCCCTCCTAACTTTCTAGTAGGGCAAGATGGATTTCTATACTTCAGTGCCTGTATATCTAATTTCCCAGTTTCATGTAAAAAACATTTTTTTAACATTTGTTTTTGAAACTGAGTTCCAGAGTCTTTCCCTTCTTCCCTCTTCATCCACCCCCACTGGGAAGGCAAGCAATTCAATATAGGTTGTACATGTGTAGTTACACAGAACGTTTCCATAGTAGTTATATTGTGAAAGACTAACTATATTTCCCTCCATCCTATCCCGCCTCCCACTTGTTATATTTTCTACTTTGACTTTGTCCCTTTTCAAAAGTGTTTGCTTCTGACTACCCTCTCCCCCAATCTGCCCTCCCTTCTATCATTCCTCCTCTTGTCCCCTTCCCTCCTGCTTTCCTGTAGAGTAAGATACCCAACTGAGTGTGTGTGTTATTCCTTTCTTAAGCCAAATTCAATGAGAGTAAGGTTGACCCATTCCTTTTCACCTTCCTGTTTGTCCCCTCTATTATAAGTTTTCTCTTGCCTCTTTTATATGAGATAACTTACCCTATTCTACCTCTCCCTTTCTCCTTCTCCCAATATATTCCTCTCTCACCTCTTAATTTTATTTTTTAGATACCATCCCTTCATATTCAACTGATCCTGTGCCCTCTATGTATAAATGTACACACATAAACACACTCACATATGTATTTATACACACATATACCCTCCTATACATACATATACACATATGTGTATATATGTACACACATATATACATATGTATATGTATACACACATATATACCCTTCTAATATCCTCATACTGAGAAAAGTCTCATGAGTTACAATTATCATTTTTCCATGTAAGAATGTAAGTAGTTCAACTACTAGTTCCTTATGATTTCTTTCTCCTATTTACCTGCTCATGCTTCTCTTGCTTCTTATATTTGAAAGTCAGATTTTCTGTTCAGCTCTAGTTTTTTCATCAAGAATGCTTGAAAGGGGCGGCTAGGTGGTGCAGTGAGTGGAGCGCTGGCCCTAGAGTCAGAAGGACCTGAGTTCAGATCTGGCTTCAGACACTTAACACACACAAAACAAAAACCTAGCTGTGTGACCTTGGGAAAGTTACTTAACCTCAATTGCCCTCCAAAAAGCAAAAAAAAAAAAAAAAAAAAAAAGAATGTTTGAAAGTCCTCTATTTCATTGAATGACCATATTTTCCCCTGAAGCATTAGGCTCAGTTTTGCTGAGTAGGTGATTCTTGGTTTTAATCCTAGCTCCTTTGACCTCCATATTCTAAGCCCTTTGATACCTTAACATAGAAGCTGCTAGATCTTGTGTAATAATACTCAAATTGTTTCTTCTTAACTGCTTGTAATATTTTCTTCTTGATCTGGGAACTCTGGAATTTGGCTATAATATTCCTAGGAGTTTTCTTTTTGGGATCTTTTCCTTTTTTTCTTTTTTTTTTTGTGATTAAATATTATGTCATTTACTTAGTGTAATTAAAGAATCATACTCCTCAGGAGGCATTGCTCAGTTAGTAAAACAATGATAGAAAATTCTATTGACATAAGTTCTCCGTAGCAACAACAACCCAAAAAATTTTATATAGAAGTAACATCGTCTTCAGGTCCTTTTTCACCAAGATTAATGTTATCTGTCACAATAGATTGTTCTTGGACAGAAATCTTTTCAGGCTGCATGTTTTTACAGGATGGAATATGTCCACAGAAATATATATATATATCCAGGGATTGGCACAACTGTTTAGATTCCCAAGGAGCATGATGATGGTGAATATTCCTCCTTCTATAACAGTGCTAGGATACTACACAGACCACATCTGCACTCTGAAGAAAGGTGCCCAGCACAGAATATAAGCAATGACTGTCACTGCTGTCATTTTCAAAGTTTTGATCATTGTCTTTGAAATACTATTATTGCCACTTGCTCAAGATGGCATGATTTGCTTCTGCCTTCTTATTTCCAACTTGCTGTGTTTTTCTGCATTTCTGTTCATCTTGTTGATCCTACAGATCTTAACCCCCCAAACTGGAGGTCCTGGATCCACGAAAAACCAAATGAGGAGCAAGTAGGAATCAGGAGGCAGGCGCAATCTTCTCTCCTCGAGACCTGGGGCCCTAGAATGTCATCAGGGGCTAGCCCCGCTAGGGCTCCGGGCGAGCAGATGCCTACCTCCGGAGGCTGAGAGCTCTTCTTATTTGGGGATCTTTGGGGTGACATGGAATACCCCAAATCTCACTGGGGCCTCCAAATGTTGTACCCCAAGAAAAGTGAGACAGAAGATCCCCAAGATTAAATTTTAAAAGTGGATTTTATTACCGCGGGACACCGTGGGACTGTCAGGGTACATGGTCACCCAAATCAGACAGCACCTTTGCACAGAGTGTGCCGGTTTTATAGAGGTTCCATAGCCAGGTTCTTGGGATCTTTTTCAAGAGGTGATTGGTAAATTCTTTCCAGTTCTATTTTGCCCTCTGGTTCTAGAATATCAAGGCAATTTTCCTTGAGAATTTCTTGAAGGATGATTTCTAGGCTCTGTTTTTGGTCATGGCTTTCACATAGTAAATAATTTTAAAATTATATCTCCTGGATCTATTTTCCAGGTCAGTGGTTTTTCCAATGAGATATTTCACATTGCCTTCTATTTTTTCATATGCTTGGATTTGTTTTATAGTATCTTGATTTCTCATAAAGTCATTAGCTTCCATTTGCTCCAGTCTAATTTTGAAGGAATTATTCTCTTCAGTGAGTTTTTGAAATTCCTTTTCCATCTTGGCAATTTAGCTTTTTAAGGCATTCTTCTCCTCATTGGCTTTTTGGGTCTCTTGCCATTTGATTGAGTCTATTTTTTTAAGGTGTTATTTTCTTCAGTCAGGCTGTTGACTCACTTTTCATTATTTTCTTACATCATTCTCATTTCTCTTCTCAATTTTTTCTCCACTTATCTTACTTGATTTTCAAAATCCTTCTTGAGCTCCTCCATGGCCTATAACCAGTTCATCTTTTTCTTGGAAGCTTTTGATGAAGGAGTTTTGACTTTGTTGTCTTCTTCTGGTTCCATGTTTTGATTCTTTTTGTTCCCCCCAAAAGATTCTATGGTCTGATTGTGCTTCCTCTGTTTGCTCATCTTTCCAGCCAATGACTTGACTTTTGAGCTCTTTGCCATGGTAGGACTCTGCTTCCAGAGTAGAGAGAGCTGTCCCAAATTGCTGGTTTCTGCAGTTGTTGTCAGAGCCATGAGGAGGGTGCCCTCTCTACAGCCACCACAAGCTCTGGCACACTGGCATTTCTCACCCCAGGACTACCACTCAAGACTGGGACTCAGATCTAAGCAGGTCAAAGCAAGAGCGATTACCCTCTGAATGGTCTCTTGGTCCCCCTACTATCTGCAGGCCAGGAGCTCAGGAGGCAGCCAGGTAGCAACAGCTGCAGCCCCCACCTCTTGCCCTGGGGGCAGTGTTCAGACCATGCTCTTCTCTCCCCCAGTTCCAACAGAGTTCACCACTGACCTTTTACTTTCTCTTTGGTGTTTGTGGGTTGAGAAGTCTGGAAACTGCCACAGCTGCTGGTGATTCACTCTCCCGAAGTCTGCTCTAGCCTGGGCCAGCATGGCTCAGGTGGGTCTGTGCTTGGCTCCCAACCCAGTGTGATAGACCCTTTCTGTTGGCCTGCCAGGCTGCCTTCAGCAGGAGATTTGTTTCTTTCTGTCACTTCGTGGGTTCTATAGTTGTAAAATTTGTTTAGAGTAATTTTTTTTTACAGGTATTGCAGGTGATTGGAGTGGGAACTCAAGCAAGTTCCTGCTTTTATTCCACCACCTTGGCTCTGCCTCCCCAGTGTGTATCTGTGATACTGCATATCCAGGCCTGTGAAACTGGGACCAAGAAGGCAGTAAATCCTCTGTTCTTTGGATCAACCTGCTGTAGCATAGATTTCTGGCCTGAGCAACCCCCAAGGCCCTTGAAGAACACAGTGTTCACAACCTGGAGGAAGGAGTTAGAGTATGCCTGCTAATACAGATAGGGACCAAACAGGCCTCCACCATGCCTTCTAGAAGCATAGAGAGAAGCCTGATGCAAAGTCCCAATTCAGGAAGTAAGGATGGAAAAACTGAGTAAATAAAAGAAAACACTAATGATAAAGAAATTTCATAGAGCTAGGGATACCCAAGACACAAACTTAGCAGAGAATAATTCTATAATATCTACAATTATAATAGTAATATTTATATAATGCTTACTCTGCCCCCTATATTGTGCTAAGTGCTTTGAATTGATCTCATCTGATCCTCATAATAACTGTGGGAAGTAGTGCTATTATTATCTGTTTTACAGATGAGTAAACTGAAAAAAAAAAAGGCTCTTAGTGACTTGTCGAAGGTCACATAACTAGTAAATATCTGAGGCCAGATTACTGTCTTCCTGACTCCCGGCTCAGTACTTGTAGCGGCAAACACCCCAATATCCCCAGGGTGACTGCCAACACAGGTTCTTAGATCTGCTTTTCAAAAGGAAAGCAACTCAAAATGGGTTAACAAACTTACTTTAATCAAACAAACATACATTACCTAGTTCAGGGGAAAAAGGTCAGCACCCCGAACTTCAGAGTTACAGAACTTACATATCAAACAGATAGGCTTCCAAACTGTCCTACCATTATATCAATACCAAATCACAGTTACCAGAGAGGGAAGCATCAACATCTGGGTTTTCAAAGCCGGGGGGCTCTCAACAACGGCTTCCCAGAGTCTCATCTGGTCAAATCACACAACACTTCTCAAAGTGAGCCCCAAAGCAAAGCCTCGCATCAGAGTTTATATAGCCTTCTCCTGGCTCAGAGAATGTAACAACCTTCTGGACCCACTGCCCAATCACAAAGTATCAAGGTGTGGGCTTTCCTGAAAAACAAGCCTCCACCACAGCTCCAGGTGCACTTAAGCTAGGGGCAGGGAAGATCTTTAAATCTGCATTTCCATTACAGTACTCTGTTTACTGTATCCCCAAGCAGCTTCAGAAAGGAGAGACTTAAAAATACAGGGTTGCCACAAGCTCTATGGCCTTTTTTGAAAAAAAAAAAATAGAGCAATAGTTAAAAATAATATTATAAGCATAAAATCTGAAAAATGAGAAAGGAAATTAGAGTTTTGGAGCCCGGGTTCTTTATCTTATTTGTGGCATAGATCTCTATAGCAATTTGATGAAATTTAGGGATCCTTTCTCAAAAAAATGTTTTTAAATGTATAAAATATACAGAATTACAAAGGATGCTTAATTATATGTTGAAATGTGATTATCAAAATCTTGGGGGGGAAAACACCGCATGGTTAGAATTCCTACGTTAAGAATCCCTGTTGTAGAAGAAGGAATTAGAAGTAGAATGAACAGTTTAGTACAGAAGGTGATAAACTTTAGCCAAGTAATGGCCTCCTTGAAAATTAGATTGAATCAAACAGAAATTAATGGCTTTGCTGGATGACAAGAAACATAGAACAAATTGGAAAGCCTGAAAAAATAGAAGAGAATGTGAGGTATCTCTTATCTAGAAGTAATGACTTGGACAACAAATCTAGAAACGATATTCTAAGAGTTACCGAATAGCTTGAAAACTATGACTGAAGCAAAAAAGCCAACATCTCATATTTTAAGAAATCATAAATGAAAGCTGTTTAGCTTTTTAGTAACAGCAGGCAAGTTAACTTCCTGAAAGAAAACCCAGAAAGAAAACTTCCAGGAATGTCATAGTCATGGCCCAGAGCTTTCAGGTAAAAGAAAAAAGATCTGGTGGCAGAAGTCAAAAGATAAAAGTTTATAACCAAGAATAATTTTCCAAGCAGGGGAGGAATAGACCTCTCATACAATAGAGGCCCTCTAAGCTTTTCTGATGAAGCTGAGCAATTACTTTGAAGTGCAAGCAGAGGAGTCCATAGAGACAAAAAAGAGGAAAAATGTCTGAGTCTTTGGAAGGGATAATGAAATGTTTGCATTCTAACAGTAGGAGAAGAAACCAGGGTCCCTCAGAACTTTAACTTCTTTAAGGGTCATAGAGGGAGCCTGGGACTGCTTTTTTTGTTTGTTTGTTTTGATGATCTGAGGAGAAGAAAAAGCAGGGAAGGAAATGGAATAAACTAGAGAAGAAAGAGGGAAAGGATGACCCATAATAATTCATGTAATAGGAGTGTGTGTGAAGAGTATACAAACATGGAGGAGGTTGGGGTGTGGGGGGACAAGCAGGCTAAACAGGGACCTCACTTTGGTCTGGAGCAGATAGAGGATTGGACACATGAAAACACAAATAGATTGGTGTCGAAATACATCAGACTCAATAGGGAAATGGGCAGAAACAATGAGGAGGAAAGGTAGATTTAGGAAGAGATTGGTCAAACTCCAACTGTGAAGGGTGGCTTATGAGAGGGGCAGTAAAAGGAAGGAAGATGTGAGTGAGGACTGGACAAGGGAAGAGAATTGAGCAAAGGAGCTGAAGCAATTTCATATGTGTGTGTGTGTCTGTATATGTGCACATACACAATGCATGTATACATGTATATGTACACATATGCATGTACATATATACAGTCATGTGTATGTGTATATGTGTGTGTGTAGTGGTGAGCACATTCCTTTCCTTGATGAGCAATACAGAGAGGAAAAAAGTGTGAGAGGGTAGGCTATAGGGAGATTCCTTATCATAACCATAAATGGAATGAAATGCCTCATACAAGAGAAAGCAGCAGAATGAGTTAGGAAAAAAGAATCTTGACAATATGTCATTTATAAGAAACATGCTTGAAACAGAACGATTCAGTTTCAATTAGGGTGTGGACTAACATCTATTATGCTTCAGCTGAACTCAGAAAAGCAGAAATAGCAACCGTCATCTAAGACAAGGCAATAGTTTAAAAAAATACACTTGATTAAAAGTGATAAACAGAAAATGCATTCTGCTTAAAGGTACCACAGACAGTTATTTAATACTAATACTTTATTATATATAAATTTATATATATATATATACACACACATATACATACATACACGTGTGTGTGTATATATATATATATATATATATATATATATATACACCAAGTGGCATAGCATTAAAATATTCAAAGGAAAAGTTAATTGATATATATGAAGAAATAGAGAGTAAAACTATAATAGTTGAGGATAACAATGCACCTCTCTCAGACCCGGACAAATGCAATAAAAGATAAACAAGAAAAGTCTAAAACCTGAATAAACTTTTAGAAAAGTTATGTATTACAAAGCAATGATTGAATGGAAATAGAAATGGGGATACATATTTCTCAGATTTGCATGTCATCTTTATGAAATTAAATTGTTCATTAGGACATAAAGATCTCGCAAATGTAGAGAAGCAGAAATAGTAAATACATCTTTTATGTCCACAATGAAATTAAATTACATTCAATAAAAAACCTTTGAAGAAAGGATTAAGTAATAATCGAAGATTCAATAACTTAATCCTAGATAATTGGTGGGTCAAAGACAAATCAAAGAAAGATAAGTTATTCTTTTTTTTTTTTTGGAAGGCAATTGGGGTTAAGTGACTTGCCCAAGGTCACACAGCTAGTTTTGTGTTAAGTGTCTGAGGCCGGATTTGAACTCAGGTCCTCCTGACTCTGGGGCCAGTGCTCTATTCATTGTGCCACCTAGACTCCCCCGAAAGATAATTTTTTCAAAGAAAATGACTATAGTGAAATAGCATACCCAAATTTTTGAGATGAAGCCTAAATAATCCAGAGGGGAAAATGTATATCTCTAAACACTTTAATCTGTGAGAGAGAATAAACAATTTAATGAATTGGACATATAATTCTTTTTATAAAGACTAGAAAAAGGGGCGGCTAGGTGGTGCAGTGAATAGAGCGCCGGCCCTGGACTCAGAAGGACCTGAGCCGGCCTCTGACACTTAATCCATACAAACAAAAACCTAGCCGTGTAACCTTGGGCAAGTTACTTAACCCCAATTGGCCTAAAGGGGCGGCTAGGTGGCGCAGTGAGTAAGAGCGCTGGCCTCGGAGTTGGGATGACCCGAGATCAGATCCGGCCTCAGAAAATGAGCACCCACGCATAAATAATGACTAGCCGTGTAACCTTGAGCAAGTTACTTAACCCCAATTGCTTTAAAAAAAAAAATAAAAATAAAGACTAGAAAAACCAACAGATTTTTAAAACCCCAATTAAACACCAAAATAGAAATTCTGAAAAGTCAAAAATAGGTTAATAAAGCTGAAAGTAGAAAAAAAATCAATGATTTGATCATTGAAATTAGGAACTAGCTTGGGGAAAAATAGATACATCATTAAGTTATTTTTTTAAAAGAGGGCATAAGCAAAGAAAACCAAATTACTAGTATCAAAAATGAAAAAGGAGATTGCACAACAGATAAAAATTATTAGAAACTCTTTTGCCCAATTAGGTGCCAAATATCTAACAACTTAGATGGATAAATATTTGTGAAAATTTAAAATACCCACATTCCTCTTGTAGCCTCAGCCCATTATTCTACCCTGTTAGGGTCTTTTTGAAGGCCAATTCTATTCTATTTCCTAGCTTCATGATGTACCCAGAGTGTGAACAGAACAAGAAGTAGAGAATTTAAATAACCCAGTCCCAGAAAAAGAAATTTAAGAAGGTATAAATTAACTCCCAAAGAGAAAACCTCAGCACTAGTTGGACTTACAGGTGCATTCTAGCAAATATTCAGAGACCAGCCCCAGTATTAAACTAACTGCAAAAATAGGAAAAGAAGACATCCTATCAAATTTTTTATATGGTGAAGATATGGTTCTGATACGAGGAGAGACAAAACAGAAATAAAACTATAAGCCAATGTTCCTAATGAATATCAACACAAAAAATTTAGATAAAATATTAGTAAAAAAGTTAAAGCAGTATACCAAAAGGACTGTATGAAATAGTAGACCAGGTTGGATTTATACTAGGAATGCAAAGTTGGTTTAATATTAGGGAAACTATAAATATAATAGACCACATTAACACCCAGAAGAAAAAGCACATGATTATAACATGTAGGAAAAAAAAATGTTTGCAAAAATATAATGTATATTTCTTTTGAAAACACCAAAAAAGAAATAAATGGAACTTTCCTTGATGTTGCAAATGTTATCTATCTAAAACCAAAATCCAGTATTATATATAATGGAGATAAATTAGATCCCTTTCCAATAAAATCAATCATTTCTTCAAAATGACAAGATATAAAATAAATTCCCACAAATCATCAGCCTTTCTGTATATTACAAACAAAGCCCAAAAGGAAGACAGAGTAATTCCACTCAAAATAGCCAATTTCTTTTTTTTTTTTTTTTTGCTTTTGCTTTTTTTTTTTTTTGGAAGGGGGAGGGCAGGGCAGTTGGTGTTAAGTGACTTGCCCAAGGTCACAGGGCTAGTAAGTATTAAGTGTCTGAGTCCACATTTGAACTCAGGTCCTTCTGACTTCAGGGCTGGTGCTGTATTCACTGAGCCACCTAGCCACCCCTAAAATAGCTAATTTCTTTTTTTTTTTTTTTTTTTGGAGGGCAATTGGGGTTAAGTAACTTGCCCAAGGTCACACGGCTAGGTTTTTGTTTGTGTGTGCGTTAAGTGTCTGAGGCCGGATCCGAACTCAGGTCCTTCTGACTCCAGGGCCAGCGCTCTACTCACTGTGCCACCTAGCCGCCCCTAAAATAGCTAATTTCTAAAAGAATTTCTAAATAGCAGTTCAACTACCAATCCGTGAATAGTAGCTATATAAATACAATCACAGAACATTTTTTTTTTTTACAGAAAAAAAGATAGGCCTAAATCATGTTATAGATTGCTCTTACTTGGAAAGTAGCAAGATAATGGCAAAAATGGAAAGGGAAATGGATTACGGAAAACAAGTGGCAATACTACCTAAATGAATTTACTTATTCAGTACCATACCAATCCATCTATCAAAAGGATTATTTTATAGAGCTAGGAAAAGATAATTAATCTTCAGGAACAAAATGTTAAGAATTTTTTGTTGTTGTTGTTTTTTATTTATTGGAGGGCAATTGGGGTTAAGTAACTTGCCCAAGCCCGCACAGCTAGGTTTTTATTTGTGTGTGCGTTAAGTGTCTGAGGCCAGATCCAAACTCGGGTCCTTCTGACTCCAGGGCTGACGCTCTACTCACTGCACCACCTAGCCACCCCAAAATGTTAAGAATCTTAGGGAAAAGAATGAAGAAAGTGGAATGATATGTCTAACAATACCAGTTTTCAAACTGTACTACAAAGAAGCAATTAAAAGTTGATCAGGGGGACATTTTAGGTATACAGCGTAAAGAAACATCATGATCATTGTAGCAAGGTGTTTGATAAAACCCAAAGACTCCAAAGATTGAGCCAAAAATACACCATTTGGCAAAAAACAATTGGAAAGTTCTGGCAGAAATTTTGTTTGGAGCAATATCTCACTTCATATGAACTCCAAACAAACATGTTACTTAGATATGAAAGGTCATATTATAAACAACTTAGAAAGGCAAAACTAGGAATAGAACAAGTATTCATGACCAATTTTGCACAGACCAAATCCATGTAGTTCAAATTAGGAGGGAAATGGTTAATTTGGGAAAAAAAATCTTTGCAACAAATTTTTCTGATATATAAGATACATGAGAATTTGAGTCATATATATAGCTTCTGACTGCCTCATTTTCCTCAACTCTAAAATGGGGAATCATAGCACCTACTTTACAGGGTTGTTGTGAGATAATATTTCTTTTTTTTTTTTTGGAGAAGGGAAGGTAGGGCAATTGGGGTTAAGTGATTTGCCCAAGTTCACACAGCTAGTTTTGTGTTAAGTGTCTGAGGCTGGATTTGAACTCAGGTCCTCCTGACTCCAGGGCCGGTGCTCTATTCACTATGCTACCTAGCCACCTGTGCAATAATATTTCTTTTTTTTTTTTTTTTTAAGCAATTGGGGTTAAGTAACTTGCTCAAGGTTACATGGCTAGTCATTATTTATATGTGGGTGCTCATTTTCTGAGGCCAGATTAGATCTCGGGTCATCCCAACTCCGAGGCCGGCATTCTTACTCACTGCGCCACCTAGCCGCCCCATTTTTAGGGCAATTGGGGTTAAGTAACTTGCCCAAGGTCACACGACTAGGTTTTTTTATTTGGGTGTGCGTTAAGTGTCTGAGGCTGGATCCGAACTCGGGTCCTCCTGACTCCAGGGCTGGTGCTCTATTCACTATGCTACCTAGCCACCTGTGCAATAATATTTCTAAAGTGCATAGCATAATACCGCACATATAGTAAGTGCTTAGTAAATGCTTTTTCCCTTCCTTCCCTTCTGCCATTATTCAAATTACTTTCCAGAATAGTTGGACCGATTTACAACTCTACTAATGTTGGGTGTAGAGTGTACTTGTCTTTTCGTCACCTCTCCAACATTAACTATTCTTAACTTTTACTACCTTTGTTAATTTATTGAATATATTTTACTCTTGTGATTTGGAGCAATCTATCTTTGATGTGTTTGTTAATAGTTTGCAATCCTTATTTTGAAGAGTGTTTATATATTTCGATGACTTATCCATTGGGGAATCACTCTCAGTCTTGGTTATTTGTGTTAGTTTCTAAATCACTGTTGTTTTTGAGTTGTTTCAGTCACATCCAACTCTTTGTGACCCGATTTTGTGGTTTTCTTGGCAAAGATACTGGAGTGGTTTGCCATTTCCTCCTCCAGCTCATTTTATAGATGAGGAACTGAGGCCAACAGGGTTAAATTTAAGCGACTTCCCCAGAGTCACACAGCTAGAAAGGGTCTGAGGTCAGATTTGAACTCATGAAGATGAGTTTTCCTGATTCCAACCCCAGTGTTGTATCCACTGCGCCACCTAGCTCTCCTGTCCGTAAATCACCAATCCTATTAAATTTCCTCTTGTTCTCCTTAGCCCATTATTCTGCCCTGTCAGGATCTTTTTGATGGTCAATTCTATTATCTTTCTGTAAAGCCATGCACAAGCAGCTTTCCAGAGGACTCCTGCTGTGAATAGCTTTCATAGTATAATGAACTCTCTATTCAGTAACAAATCAGAGCAAAACATTCACAGAAAATCAAGCAAGGTACAACATTTGTAATGTTACAACTTATCTCAGAAAATCAATATATAGCCTTCACCATGTCAGAACTCAACAACTTATCACTAAAATGGCCACATAATTTTCACCAAAGTGGTCACATAGTTTTAAACAAAGTCCATTCATTTAGTCAATGACAAAATCCTTAATTAAATCACAAAGTACAAAAGTCAAAGTTCTTCACCCCTACTTCACAGTAAATCATAATCTTCTCAGTATCCAAGTAAAGTCTTCTTTCAGCTTGACTCTAGGCTGGCTCTCAGCTTCCATGGTTTCTCTTCCATGGCCCCAGCTCCAATTGTCACCTGGGTTCAAAGGCAGGCAGCTCCCAGTTCCTTGGACAGCTCCTTCTGTGCAAAGTATAACAAACAAACATCAACACAGACCGAACAGACAGAGTGCCAAGATGCCACAAATTTTCTCCTCAACTCTGCCATCACAGGACTCCTCAGTTCTGCTGTCTCTAGCCTGTGCCTCGCCTTATATATGGTCATTAGGTCCTCCCCAGAAGTTCACAAGTTGTGAGTTTCACACGTTCTGTTTCATAACAGACTTGATACAAGGCTCAAAAGAAACTTGAACTGAAACAAGGTGTTAATTCAATAGCTGAAATAAGGTGCAAACTACTCTGTACTTGCCATTACACTTTCCTAGCTTTGTGACATACCCGAGCTTGATAAACATATCATCTATGCCTTCGTAAGTAAGCTCCTACTATATACAAGTCAAGGGTGCCAAGTGCTGAAGTCATAGGAGATTGTGGAGACTTTTAACAAGAGCATAAATTAATATATGCCTGAGGTAATTTTGAGACAGTCCTAACTGGAAAGTAGATAGACTAGTTGGTCTCTTTAAGGTTTTCTTGTTTTTTATTTTTTGTCTTTTTTGGAAGGGGGAAGGCAGAGCAATTAGGGTTAAGTGACTTGCCCAAGGTCACACAGCTAGTAAATGTTAAGTGTCTGAGGCCTGATTTGAACTCGGGTCCTCCTGACTCCAGGGCCCATGCTCTATTTACTGCACCACCTAGCTGCCCCTGTTTTTTCAGCCCTACATTTCTTGTGGAAGGCTTCATACATGGATAACAGTACTTTGACATTCCAGCCATTACTAGCCATTGTCACACATATTTATTCTAGCTTAGAATGCTGGCTAACTTCTGAACAGGTTCTAACTAAAAATTTTTAAAAGGTCACTAGTCAAAGGATATGAACAATTTCCAGAAGAAGTATAAACATATAATAACTATATGAAAAAATGCCCAAGTACTAATAATAGGATAGATGAACATTTAAAAATGTCTCTCAGGTTTTATTTCATGTATCATCGGTTGACAAAAATCACAGAAGATGGGAATAGTTGACATTAGTAGAGTTTCAGGAAAAAAGGAACAGTTATATGCTATTGATGGAACTGTGAATTGAGCCAGCTATTAATGAAAAAAATTTTTGTCAAGGACAGAAAGAAAGATCCCACAGTTCTTAGCAACATCTTGTGGTAACCAAAAACCTGGAAACAAAGTAGAAACCCAGTGACTGGAAATTACTGAACAAATTGTAGTATATAAAAATTAATAGCATATTAATGTACCAGAAGAAAAAATGGATGTGAGAAATGTGGGAAGATGTACAAAACAAAGGCATAGAATCAGTGAAATAATATAGACAATGACATCATGTAGATGAAAATAACTTAAACTCAGATTAGGTACATGACTAATTTTAGTCCCAGATAATAGATGATGAAATGCACCTCCATCCTCTTGGCTGAAAACTGGGGGACTGTGGGTATAGAATGTTGCATACCGTATTAGATAAGGTTGTGATATCAATCAGTTTTGCTCTTAACTGTTATTCTTTGTTACCTCCCCTTCATATTATCAGGAAATTATGGGTGGTGTAAAAACTAAAAGCATAAATAAAATCTCAAAGTCTCCAGGGTAGATGGAAGAATTTAAAAACAATAACCATTTGTTACTTCGCATTAGCCAAAGGCTAATTACTAGGTAACCATAGCTGTAAAATGTTTACAGGCAAATTAAAAAGCATTTTTAGTGTAGTCTGGGTGGGGAGGGACCAACATGCTGCAATGGAAGGGACACTGAACTGGGAATAAGAAGATATAAATTGTAGTCCGAGCACAACTACTGATTAGCTTTGTGACCTTGGGCAAGTCACTTAACATATCTCTGTATCAGTTTCCTTTGATTCATTTTTTTTTCCAACAAGTTACTTATTAAATCATCCCACTCAGTAAAGCAAGTCAGTGCGCTAGGTGTGGTGAGTGTTATAAAGATAGGGATAATATGTTTGAGGAGATTATAATCTAGATAGGGAGGTGAACCGTGTACATAAATAGCTGTTATACCAGACAGAGGGCATGAAGTGCCAGAAGATAGGTGTGAAAAAAGAACAGATTGCTTATGTCTAGTAACATCAGGGGAGGCTTCATGTAGGCTGTGACATCTGAATTGGTCCACTGGACTTTTATAGGCAGAGCCAAGGGTGGGAGGAGTTGGTCATTTAGTAAAAGGCTATCAAATTCATCTCTTTCCCCCCAATTCTTCTTCTTCTTCAATTCTTGCTCATTAAAAACAAAAAGAATTAGGGGCGGCTAGGTGGCGCAGTGAATAGAGCGCCGGCCCTGGAATCAGAAGGACCTGAGTTCGGAGCCGGCCTCCGACACTTAATCCGCACAAACAAAAACCTAGCCGTGTAACCTTGGGCAAGTTACTTAACCCCAATTGCCCTAAAGGGGCGGCTAGGTGGCGCAGTGAGTAAGAGCGCCGGCCTTGGAGTTTGGATGACCCGAGATCAGATCCGGCCTCAGAAAATGAGCACCCCCACAATAATGACTAGCCGTGTAACCTTGAGCAAGTTACTTAACCCCAATTGCTTTAAAAAAAAAAAGAATTACGGACTAGATTCTGTAAGGGACATAGTCTTTCATTGTGGCAGAAGAATTTAAGTTGTAAATGATTTAAGGAACTGTCATCAGATTATTGGAGTGATTTCATGAAAGCGTTCTCTTAATATCACACTAGATGGCACTATAAGTGAAGCAAACAAAAACTTCAAGGCATTGAGTGACAGAGTTTTATGGCAATGCGATCCCTTCAATTTACAGTTCCTTTCTAGTTTATATGAATGAGGAATTCCTGCAGTCTAGACGAGGCATGGAGAGCCTGTGGCCTCAAGGCCACATGTGGCCCCTCGGTCTGGCAGAACATCCAGCCTTGGACTGGTGCATCCCTTTGACTGAATCCAAACCTCACAGAGCAAATCCTTTTATTAAGGGCTAACTTAAATGAAGCTAATTCCTCTTCTGGAAGAGAGCCATTTAAATATAATTATGTCCCCCATTAGTCTTCTCTTTTGCAGGTTAACCACTCCCAGTTCTGTGAATGATTTCTCTTAAAATTGCATTTCTCGTTGTGTCTTCATCATTCTTGTCTGAAGGAGCTCTAGTTGAAACTTGGTGCCTACATTAAGGAGCACCCACCTCATAAAACTAGATAAGTCAGGGAGGACCTGAGTTCAAATGCAGCCTCAGATACTTGATACTTGCTAGCTGTATGCCCTCAGGCAAGTCACTCAACCCTAATTGCCTCCCAACACCCCCCACCCCCCCAAAAAACCACTTGATGCTCTCTCAACACTACTTGGGTTGTTTGTTCTACTCTATCCCATATTTACTGTAGTAATAGTTTTCCAACATCAGGTGCGCAGTATATTTGTTTTTACTGTGAGCCTATGTATCTTTATATAATATAAGCAAGCACTTTGGGGACAAGGAATGCCTTCACTTTTAGCTTTGTATCCCCATTGCCTAGCATAGTGTTACACAGCAGAAACCTAATAAATGCTCCTTGATATGTATATGTATGATATATGTCAATATATCATATATATAAAATATGTAGATATATGATTACAGATAGAGAGATAGATAGTAATGTTTGGGTCATTTACTTTTGGGACTCAAAGATAAGACCATTGATTACTTTTGTTATCAGAAAATGAAATGAGTTAATGAACTGAGACAAATTGGCACAAGTGGGGTTTTTGAAATGGAAAATAACAAGGGGTGCCCCCCAGTTTCAAAGTGAAAAGCAGTATTTTATCTGCTTAACCCCTGATGATGGCATCCACAGATAAGGAGGGATGGTGTATAATATCTGCCACAGCCCTGGAAAAAGGATAAATTTAAATGAACTGCAGAGGAAGTGGAGTTAGTATCACAATAGGCAGGTAGGAACCATATGTACCTAAGTTAATTTTGAAAGAATACCATGGAGGAGTGCCAGAAATGGGCTAAGGGAGCACAGAGTGCCTCAAACCCTGTTTATTATAGAAGGTGCAATGCAAAAAAAGCTAACTCACAGCCATGCCAAATATCTATATTCAAAAGTTTGAGTCTTAATTGGAAAGGACCTTAGGTAGTCTTGAGAAATGGAATAGGAGTACCTGGGAGTACTTGAAGTGGCCAAGTTGGTTTGATTCCTGTTGCTGTGCCACTCCTGGATACCTATCCTATCACCTGAGTTCAAATGCAAGGGACCAGGCACCCTGCTAGTAAAAAAAAATGTGTCAAAAGTACACCTCCAATGAGATCTGCAAGGAAGAAATCAATAGTCACAAGAGTTCTTGTAGATCTATAGCAAGCAGAAAGCTGATAGGAAGTAGAGGAGTGGCGCAGAAAAGCCCACCAGCTGGCCCCATCCTCTGACCCTAGCCTGTATCTTGTTTGTAGCCTATATGAGAAGAAGCCAGAGAGAGGCCTACTGCAAGTCCAGGGTGAGGAAAAGAATGCTCCCTTTGTCCTCCCTCATTAGGAGCTGAGGATATTTCCTTTCCTTATAGTACACTGGAAGCTTATGAGAATGCCCCAGTCCTCTGCAACTACTTTGGGATTTAGATCCTTTCACAGAAGAGGAAGACTAAAGTCAACAATATCAAAAACGATAGATGTTTGTTGCAGGCTTATTTTAACTCAAGGCTTCTTGTAAAAGGTAGAATTTTATCTGGAACGTGAAGGAAGCCAGAGAGGTCTGGAGACAGAGATACAGAGAATTCCTTGTAGTGGAGACAGCTAGTCCAAATGACCAAAGTTGGGAGATGTAGTGTCTGGTGGGAGGAGGAGGCCAGTGTCACTGGGACACACAGTATGTAATAGGGAGTAAGGTGTGAGAAGATTGGAATGGTGGGAGGGCTCCAGGTTATGAAGGGCTTTGAATGCCAAATGGAGGATTTAATATTTGATCCTGGAGGTAGTAGGGAACCACTGTAGTTTATTGAAGAGGGGAAAGCATGGTCAAATTAATTTGACAGCTGAGTGGAGATGGACTGCAATGAAGGGAGACTTATGGTAGGCAGACCAACCAGTAGGCTTTTTCAGTAGTCTAGGTGTGAGGTGATGAAGGTGTGGACCAGGAGGGCGGCAACATCAGAGAGAAGGGGGGCAACATCAGAGAGAAGGGGGGGGGGATAAATGCAAGAGATGCTATGAAGGTAAAATGGACAGAATTTGACACCAGATTGGATATGGGGGTGAGAGAGAATGGGAGTCAAGGACAACACCTAGGTTATGCAGCTATGGGACTGGGAGGATGATGGTGCCCTCACCCATAATAGGCAAGAGTGTAAGATTTGGGATTAAGGAAACTGAACCTGGGTTCAAAATCCTGCCTCTGCTGTTGTGACTTTGAAACCTCTTTAAGACTTCAGTTTCTTTGTCAGTTAGGGTTTTAGGTTACTATTTCCCCTGAGCTCCAGACCCATATCACCAACTACCTAATAGACATTCCAGACTGGATGTGTTTTGGGCATCACAAATGCAGCACATCCAAAACAGAACTCACTGTCTTTTCTCCCAAACCCACCCCTCTTCTTAATTTTCCTGTTACTATAGACAGTACAGTTCTTCCATTTATCTGGAGTCAGACTTCTGTTCTGCTGCAGGCCTCTCCCATATAATTTTTTTTGGGATTTTCCTGCTAGCTATACAGGACTTGTTCTCTTCCATCTTATGACAGCAGAGAAAGTATTGGAAGTATGCCCACAGGGTATGGGGCCTAGAGCCAGAGGCCAGAGTTGTACTAACACCATACTGTGTTTCTGTTAGGAATAACAGCGGGGAAGAAATGTTATATGTTGGGCTATTAATTTCACGTGCTATATATTCTCACAATTTTATTTTCAATTTGACTGGGACCTGGTGCACCAATTTATCAATGTTAGCTACCAGTCAGATGCGCTTAAGGTATTTTTTGTTATTAAATGTGCCTGTTGCATTCCTGATGATCTGTTTTTCAAAACAAAATGCCCTGAGACAAAATTTGGAGGCCTGCAGAATGAACAGCAGACCCCTCTTAATAAGACTACCTGGGTTGGAGACTGTGGGCAAGCAGTTTTACATTGTGGGAGAGAATGTAATATCTCTAGGCCCTTTGAATTGACTGTAAGATCACTCTCCATCAGGTAGAGTGGGAGGAGATAATATTGGTGCTGACATCGTGCATCATTGTCATCTTTTAAGTACCTTGTTATAGAAAAGATGGGCAAAGCAAGAGGAAGGCCATCTGGGGGATGGTTCAGATACCCATCAGGTATGTACACAAGGATGTCAAGGCCTCTAGTCATCAAATGCTATTAAAATGTTTAGCTATGAAGTATGTAAAATATCTAGGACTAATATTTGTTGAGTCTTTTTTGAGCTGTGGCCAACTCTTTGTGACCCCATGTGGTGTTTTCTTGGCAGAGATATTGGAGTGGTTTGCCATTTTCTTTTCCAGCTCATTTTACAGATGAGGAAACTGAGGCTGACAGGGCTAAGTGACTTTCCCATGGTCACACAGCCAGTGTCTGCAGCTGGATTTGAACTCAGGAAGATGAGTCTGCCTGACTTCAAACCAGGCACTCTGTGCTCTATGGCACCACCTAGCTGCCCAGCTGGACTGATGATATTCATAGTACTTTTTCCCTATCCATAAAATGAAGAGGTTGGACAAGGACTAAATGGTTTCTGAGGTCTCCTCTTGCTCTAGGTCTCTGATCCTGAGTTGCATTGATAATGCAATGTCTTCATAATGATTGTGATTCTTTATGGTGTTGGGGATGTGTGTGTGTGTGTGTGTGTGTGTGTGTGTGTGTGTGTGTGTGTGTTAAGTGAAACAACTAACTAGATCTGTAATTCACTCAACAGTACAGGAAATATACTATATTCCATTAGATTATATTCCATATTCCTTATAGAATATGTCTATATTCTGCTGCTGCAATTCTTATAACATTCAACGAGCATATTAAGGTAATTTCATAGGCTACTATAGGAATTTTGCCCAGGCATTTACCAGCCCTTCCCCAAGGTGATTGGCTGACTGATCAGTATTGCTCTGGGGGTGATATTTTACAGGCTCAGCCTGAGCAACATCAACACATGGGTCAACCTCAGAGTTTGAAAGGGCAAGTCATTTGTTTCTACAGCTTCTTGAAGGACTATGAAATAGCCCAGCTCCGCATCAGCTTGATGAAACTGGTCAGCCAGCACTCACTGCCTTGTGATACCAGCTGCTTTTTGGATATTTCAGACTGGTTAGAGACAGGGTCCAAAAAGGAACTCACTTAGCCCCCTAAAGCTACTTACCTCTTTTTCTTTTTCTATTTTGAGGGGGGAAGGCAACGCAGTTGGGGTTAAGTGACTTGCCCAAATTCACACAGCTAGTAAGTGTGTCAAGGCTGGATTTGAACTCAGTTCCTCCTGACTTCCAGGTCGGTGCTCTATTCACTGCACCACCTAGGTGCCCCTTTTACCCCTTTTTCTAAATTTCCTTTTTGTTGAGGGCAACACAATCCTTCCAGTCACTTCAGTGTTTAGTCTTGGTAATCACCCTTGAGTACTCACCCTCTCTCACCACAGGTATCTCGCCACTTCTCCCTCTATAGCATCTCTCACCCTTATGCCCATCTTTACATTCATACAGCCACCATCCTCATTCAGTGCCCCATCACCTGAACTATTGCCACAGCCTTCTAACTGATCTCTCTGTCTCCACTCTCTTCCCATTTGAAATCTATCCTCCACACAGCTACCAATGTGATTTTCCTAAATCTTGTCCGGTCTTGGCAAACTCCAATGGCTCTCTGTCATCTCCAGGATCAAATCAAAACTCTTCTGTTTGCCATTTGGAAGCGTGTTACAACCTGGCCCCAGTGTCACTTTTCTGGCTTTGTTACACATTATTTACTTTCTCACATTCTGCAGTCTGCTGGCCTTCTTGCTGGTCCTCATACACAATGCTCCTCTCTACCTTAGCACTGACTGTCCCCCGTGCCTGGAATGCACTCTCTCCTTACATCTCTGCCTCTTGAAATATCTAGTTTGTTGGGGTTTTTCCTATTCTCAGCTCAAGTGCTACCTGAGGCCTTTCCTGTGCTACAGTCCCAGCCACTGTTAATGTATTTCTCCCCCAAATTTGCTTGAATCAATTTTGTTTATACCTATGTACTGGGGTGAGGGAAAGGAACTGCCTAGTGTAGGCCCAGTCCTTAGCACTTGCAGAGACAGTAGAAGTAGGCAGAGAGCATGTATGGACAATCTCTGCCTGCCTCTGACCTAAGCAGGGGCCTCACTACCTTTGTCCTTTAAGTTGGAGCTCACTTTCCCAGGACTTTATGTGTGCAGGGACAGAGTATGACCCTGGTTTGGGGCACAGTGTTTTGGACCAACCTTTCATACTGTACTTTTTTTTTTTAAGCAAATACCCTTTCTAAAAGCTAATTGATATCTGTTAGCTAACGGATAATTGGGAGACCACTAGGGAGGAGGCTCAGGAGTTACTAGAAACCTCAGCTCCTCAAGGGGTTATGTGATAGAACCCTGATGGAGATTAGCAACTATACCTTCTGGGGACACCAATCTATAGTGCAGTGGTGTGCGTGTGTGTGTGTGTGTGTGTGTGTGTGTGTGTGTGTGTAGAGACAGAGACAGAAACAGAGAGACAGACCTACAGACTGACTCAGAGGCCACTCATCATCCTTGTGACATTACCTTTTTCTGGCCACAAATCTGCTATACTATTGTGGCACCCTATTCGAATATAAACTCTTTTCAGGCAGGGACTGTTTCTTTTTTGCATTTGAATCCTAGTACTTAGCCAAATGCTTAGTACCTAGGAAGTGCATAATAAATGCTTATTCATTCATTTAGAATCAACTGATTTTAACACTTGGTTAGCAAAAATAACTAGTTAAAATAGGCAGCTTTCAGATGGCACATACTTTCTTCCCTTCAGTGAGTTCCTTCCTGGCATACAAGGTATGGTATTAATTGTCGTGGCAGGTACTTTCTGTCCCCCAGCAGCTGTACCCCAAGTGACCTCTTACCTTATTCTGCCTTTCCTTACTACACCCACATTTCATGCTCTGGCCACAAAAATTCTACTTTGCAGCTCTGTTTTGCCATAGCTCATCTTTGTGGTAGTGACAATATCAGAAGACTATTTTATTTTTTATTTTTAACTTTCTTTTCTGGTTTTTAATGAATGGTTTGGGGATCAAAAGGTGAGTTGGGTTGCTCATTTCAGCATCAGAACCCCAAATAAGTGTTGGCAAACTTAGACAAAAAAAGTTTAATTACAATTTACAAAGGATTAGAGAGGATTTGTGATTTGAGCACTAATAAGTGGCCTGGTTTTTATTCATTTTGTAAACCTCTTGTGCCAGATGTGGTGACAAAATTAATTCTCCTTTAAAAAACAACCAGCGTGCTGGAACTTAGACATCCAAACCAGTGCTGATCTTTCAAAGTAATGATTTGGGGAAGTCGTTGCTCATATTTTAGAATCCCTTTATTGCCTGAAGCACATTCTTTTGAGTAGCCTGGGTCCTGTTGAATCTTTATCCTTTGAAGGTATGTTTATTTGACTTTTGAATGGTCTCTAGCTCGGTCAGAACCAAGTAGGATGGATAAGACTGATGACTGAACTGGGGAAATGACCCTTATGGGGGTAGCAATGAAGCATGAATATAAGTCAGTAAAACTCAGTTCCAATGTTTTGCATACTGGTTATAAAATGACTCCATTCCTCAGAAGGAAGCAGGGCGGTGGCATGGAAAGAACCTTAGATCTGGAGTCACAGAACCTGGGTCGAAATTCTGCCTATGCTATCTATGTATTAGCTATGTCACCTGGGACGTTTCCCCTCCCTGGGTCTCAGTTTTCTTATCTGTAAAATGAGGGGATTGGTCCAGATCAAGGAGTTCTTAACCTTTTTGTGTCATATAATCCTTACATCAATCTGGTGAAGTCTGTTGGCCCCACCTCAGAATGTTTTTAAATGCACAAATAAAATGGGATTACAAAGAAATTCACTACTGAACCATTATCTTGAAATTCAGTTAGGAAAATATTTCAGAACTCAATTTACAGGCCTCCTGAAATCTATCCAGGGACCCCTTGAAATCCATGGATCCCAGGTTATAAACCCCAGCTCTAAGTCTATGAACTAAATACAGCTATGCATTAATACTGTGAATAAAGTTCCAAATGTGTACAATTTAATTTTTAAGTTTGAGGAGTCTGCTGTTTAAGAATTTCCTTTTTATGGCATTTACTATAATATTTGTGAACATTCCAGATGCCATTTCCAAGGAAGCAGAGGACCTAGGTTTACATTCCAGCCATGCATCTTGCATTATTCCTGTGATTAGTAAGTCAGGGAACCTCTTTGTTCTCAGTTTCCTCATCTATGAAAAGAGGTCGAAAACCTCTGAGGGTCCTTCCAGATATAACCCCTAAGGATCCTAAGCGATTTCCTGGCATAATGCGGGACCAGGTAGAGTCCCAAGTGAATGCAAAAACCAGGCACAGGTAAATGCCTCCATTTCTCTCTGCTCTTCTGACCTTAACACAGTCCCAGTAGTAGTTGTATTTTTTCATGAACTCCCCATGATAAAAGCCCAATTAGCTTTTCAGCAAGAAGTTCAACTAGTAAATTGCTTTTCTAATTTAAATCATCGTACCTTAAGTTTACTATCAAAAAGGCAGCTTGAAGAAGGAAGTCAAAATGGAAAGCAACTTTATGCCCCCCTTGAGACTGTAAACTGCTTTCTCCCGCTTAAATCATGCTGTTTGTTTTTGACAGGTTATGTTTACCTTCTAGTACTTATTGCTATAAAAAGAATATGTTATGTCTCACCTCTATCTCATCTAAATTTCCCTCTTTGTTTACAGGGTGAGCTGAGGGCAGAAGCTCGGCGAAAAAATCTTCTCATTTTGATTTTGCATTATTTAACACAGGAAGGGTATGTTATTTTAAATATATATCTAATATCTAAGATTACCAACACCTATTCATTCTCCTTTTTGCCTTACTTTGCCTTTCCTCCCTTCATTTAAATAATTATTTTTCCTTGTTATATCCCTTTATACACATTTAAAAGGCCTACCCAGACCATGGACTAATTGTTCATTTTCCTTCCCCTACCAGTTTTTTCTGTAACATAGGACTAAAGAATTTAGCAAATCAGGGCTCTAGTCCCATAACTATTCTTACACCTCTCCTCTATGTCATGTCCCCATATTTACTTTTAACTAGCTATGTGACTTTGAACAAGCTAACCCAATCTACAGATATTTTCCTATTCTGTTAATGGTAATATTCTGTTTATTTATTTATTTATCCTACTCTTCTCCCCACGATTCACATATACCCTGTTTACTCTATTTTCTAATTCCAATGAGTAAATTGACAGCATCCTAGGGGAAAACTGGGTGGTGTAGCAAATAGAGTGCTGCACTTGGAGTCAGGAACATCTGTGACCTCAGATACTTCCTAGCTGTGTGACCCTGGGCAAGTCACTTAACCCTGTTTACCTCAGTTTCTTCATCTATAAAATGAACTGGAGAAGGAAATGGCAAACAACTCCAGTATCTTTGTCAAGAAAACCCCAAATGGGGTCACAATGGGGTCAGACACAAAAGGACTAAACAACAACAACAACAACAAAAGGGGAGGTAAGGCATCTAAAAACAATTATAATGCAGAATAGAATGTAAGTGTGTGAAAGAAGCAGAGATCTGAGGAGAAAGAGATCACTTCCAGCTGGTGGCATGGCTTACATGAGGCAGCAGGCATTGAAGATGGGCCTTGAAGGATGGCTTAAATTTCAGTAGATGGAGGGAGAGAATGGGAAGGAGAAAAGAATACAGTCCAGACACCACCACGTGAGATAGTATATACTTTTTATTACATCATGGACCCCTTTGGCAGTCTGGTGAACTCTATGGACCCCTTCTCAGAAAATATTTTAAAATTCACATAATTAAATACAGAGGATTACAAAGGAAATCAATTATATTGAAATACAGTACTCAAAATACTTAAAAAAAAAAAGTTGATGGACCTCAGGTTAAGAACCCCTGGTATGGACAGAGAAGGAAGAGGGACCAGGACAGCATGTTGGAAGACACCCATAGTTAGTGAGAGTGACCTGGAGATCCAGCAAAGGACACTGAGCAAGAACGGTCAAATAGGACAAGAGAAAGCAGTGCCACAAAAATCTAGAGCGGGGAGAATATCCAGGAGGAGAATGATTGACAGTGTCAGAGGCAGCAGAAAGATCAATAAGGCTGAGAATTAAGAAAAGGCCATTGGGGTTGGCAATTAAGAGATCACTAATGACTTTGGAGAGAACAGTTTCAGTTGAATGATAAGGTCAGAAGCCATATTGCAGAGGGATTAGGAGAGAGAGTGAGAGGAATTAGAAGCTCCTAGTATACACAGCTTTCTCTAGCACTTTGGCCAAGAAGGCCAAGGATGATAGGTAGCAGAAAACGTGGGCGTGTTTGTGTGCTGTTAGGTAAGCTAGCAGATAAGAAACAATGGAAGATTAGTGAGAGAATGGGGCTGACTGAGGGGGCAATCTGCTTGAGAAGAGGGGATGAGATAAGATGAAGGATGGATACAGAGGAGTTTGCCTTGACAAGAAGGGCTACCTCTTCCTCTGAAAAGACTATGAAGTAGTGGGGGAGGACATCTGAATTACTCAAAATGAGGAGGGAAGAAGAGGAAGCTCTTGGCTAATAACCTCAGCTTTTTAGCGAAGGTTCTTAGCTGGGAGGAGGTGGGGAAAGGAGAGAAGGGGTGGTTTGAAGAGGACTGAAAAAGTTTTGAATAGCTTCTGTGGTGAGTGGGAGAGTAAATCAGTTAGGGAGGTCTAAAAGATGACTTTTCTTCAGTGAGGGCTCAGCTAAGATTATATAAAATAAATTTGTAGCAAAATCCAGTTAACAGTTTCATGAATTTCTTTTTGCAGCTTATTCAGCAGTTTGTAAATAGGCATGAAGGCAGGTTGTGAGAGTGGTCCAAGGTTGCCAAGGTATGATCAGTGATAAGGTAGGGGAATAAGGAATTCAAGAGGAGAGGGCCGTGTAGAGTTGAGCTGGTTCAATAAATGGTCAAGATGGGCAATGAAAGAAGGTGTATATAGCAAAAGGGAAAGAACTGAGGGATGGAAGAAGGATTGTCAATTATGGTGAAGACAGAGAACAAGGTTAGGGGCCATAAGGCATAGGGAAAGATGAAATGGTAAGAGGCTATAATCAAATAGAAGAATAGAAATTTGATTTCCCATGGAAGTGGAATACTTGTTGGTTATTACAAGATCTCTGTAGCCTAGGTAGAGTGGAGAAGTAGGTCTTGGGAACTGAGTAAATTAAGGAACTGAGAAGTTAGGATATTTCAGAAGGCATCAATATATGTGTTGAAATCACCTCGTATGAGGACAGGAATTGGGGTGGCAAAAAAGACTGTAAACCAGGCACTGAATTCATTAAGGAAGGAAGGAAAATTTCTTGGGACTCAACAGGTAATGGCCACCAGAATCAGGATTGGTTGATAAATATGAATAATGAGAGGAGAGGTTGCCGAGTCATGGTGGTCGAGGGAAAGTCTTGAAGTGACAGAGGGGAACAAGAAGTATTCTGACTCCTCCATCACAACCAGTGAATGGGATGGGGGCAGGAATGAAAATGCAACCAGTAATGAAGTCTAAAATTCCTGAGGAGCCACAGAACGGAAAGATTTTTGTTGTAGAAAGCTTGCTTAAGGACAATAACTTTCCCCCTGTTCTGTAAAACGGTGCTATTTTGTGGCTTAGAAGTTGGTTAAATGTTCATTTCCGTTGAATTCATTCTCTATCTATGACTCAAAAGAGCTGGAGATATATTAGTGAATAGACCAAGCCAGTTAGTATTAGATATACCAGTGTAGTTCATTTCATTCAATCTGCAAATATTTTTAGAATATGGTTGTGCTAGAAGCAGTGGGAATATAAAGAAGTATAGGATATTGTGTGTGTGTGTATGCACATACATACATACATACATACATACACACATACACATCCAGCACTAATCTCTCCTGACTTCTATTTCCACATCACCAATGTGTCTTGGATATTTTCCAACCTGATGTCCTCAGCATCATTTCAAATGTAATTCATCCAAAATCGAATTCATCATCTTTCTCCCTAAATTTGTCCCTCCTGCCTTTCCAGGGCAGTACTGTCCTCCCATTCATTTAGGTTCAGAGCTACATTCCTTCTCCATTGCCTCTCATATCCAGACGATTGCCAGTTCTTTCACATTCTGCTTCCATGACACTTAACACACCTACCTATTTCCTTCTACTCACCTGGCTCTCCTAACTCAGTCTCTCATCACTTTATCCTTCTCCATCTTAGAAGTAAAGAGAAAGAGCCTCTTAACTGGTTTCCCTTTATCCAAACTTCCACCTCCATCTCCCAATCAAATGCCAAAATCATTCTGGAAGTATTGCTCCAACCATGTCAGAATCCTTGATCAGAAATTTCACTGGTTCCCCTAGTGCCTCTGGGATAAAATACAAATTCTTAGCCAAGCATTTAAAACCCTCCACAATCAGGCTCCCACTTCCCTTTCTAGCTTTATTGCATGTACTCTGTGTTCTAGCCACACCTGACTACCAGCTGTTTTCTAAATTTGACATGGGAGACACTGGCACAGGACCGCTCAGCATAGGGTGCCTGTATCAAAGAAGGTGCTGTGCTCTATGAGCAAAACAGAATTGCAATAGCTCAGAAAAATGAGAGAGATGCCCAAATTTAGAGACATGTCCATTCCAGATGTTCAGAAGGAGTATTTGTGCCCAGCCTGGTAGAGCCTTCTGAACTTATATTGGTCTGATCAGCCACAGTCGAACACATCATACATTGACCCTATTGCTATAATGATGTTACTTTGGTTCTCTCTGAGTACCCAGGACAACAACCATGAGACAATTGAACTTGATATTTCATCTCTTTATTATGCCTGGAATGTGAAGCCTTTTCTGATCCCCTTCCCCATCTCCCAGTTGTCAGTGTCCCCTCCCTCCACACATTACCTTGTATTTAATTACCATTTGTGTCTATTGTATCCTCTCAGACTGGAGTCCATTCCATTTGAGATTAAGTTGAAGGAATTGGGGTTTTGTTTTGTTTTGTTTTTTTACCTTGGAGAAGAGAAGATTTAGGGGCCATAATAACTGCCTTCAAGTATTTGAATGGGTTGTCCAGTAGGTGATGGGTTATACTTTTTCTCTTTGATCTTAAGGGTCAGAACCAGGAGCTATGAGTAGAAATTGAAGAAGCAGATTTGGACTTGAGTTCAAGAAAATTTTCCTACCAATTAGAGCTTTCCAGAAATAGAATGGACTGTATGGAGTGGTGGTAGACTAGCCCTGTTTTCAGGTCTTCAGGCAGACACTGGATGTCCACTTGTTGGGGATGGCATGGGGGAAAGGGGAATTTCTTTTGTGTATGGATTATGGGGGTGTTGAGGAAGACTAGCACCTCAGGTGTGAGAGTTTGCTGAGCCCTTTTCAGAAATGTTCATACAGTTTTCACCTGACTCTCACATGTAACTCCAAGAGGCTGTAACTTGCACACCCTGATAAAACCATCTCAGCAGATGAGCTAAACCAGGTTGAGGGTAACTGACAGGCCTCAAATCCATTGGTGAGTTAGGGGTATATCTACCCCAAGCATGAGGACAATTTATTCCAACAGCCATGAAGGTGACTGAAGCGGGCACTGTGGAGGGCTTAGAACTTGGTCAGACATGGAAAGTCATTCAGGCCATCGCAGTCAGCCTGATTTTTGTCTTGCCACTGGACTTTGATGACTCTGCACAAGAGAGTGAGGCTGACTGTGCAACTTTACTTAAGTCCAATCCATCTGAAAGTCAAGACATCACCCCTTGATATCATTGGTCCTCTTTGAAAATGAAGGATGAATGATAACATCTCCTCAGCATGGATGCTCCTTGAAGGTGTGGGATGTTGGGTTTCTTTTGTTTGTTTTTTTGTTTTAAAAAGCCTGGGATCTATGACTCATACTAATAGATCCTAATAAATGTTTATTGAATTAAATGATTTCTGCCCTGAGGGAGGCCACAATCTTGTTGTAGAGTCAAACTTTTGACATTTTTATATCAAAGGAGGTAATTTGGGAAGCACTTTGCAAACCTTAGAACACTAAATAAATGCCATTATTATTGTTGTTGTTATTGTTATTATGTGACAGTACAGATGTAAATTTAAGGATAACAGGTGGTTTATGAGATAGAAGCCAATTGACTGATAATAGATACCACTATGGTGCTGTGAGAGTTTAGAGGAGGTAGATATGTCTGGTTTGGAATGTCAAGGAAGCCTTCAGGGAGAAGGTAGGTCTTAGGTGGGACCTTTTAACTTTCTTCTGTGATGAAATCCTAGCCACTTCTGAGGAATGCTCTATTGGAACAGCAGTATTAGTGATGGCTCATGTTTATATAGAGCTTTAAGGTTTACAGAGTGCCTTTTTTAAAAAGGAAAATGTTACTGAATCAGTTTAGTTACATGAAATTAAAGATAGTCCTCCCCAAATTAAAGATAAAGGAATTAAAGATAGGTTTGTTATATTTGTGACATTGAGGAAAGGGCTTGTTGCTTTCCCTACTATCAACCTCAGTTCTTTGCTAGCTTAGCTGTGTTCTGGGCTCTTGGTTCAGATTAAGGTAAACGTAGTGGCTCAGCCTGACTAAAGAGAAGATAAAATAATTTTTCTGGACTGATTTTAGCATTTGTGTTTGCCCCTTAGCATTAGCTAGGTGTTCATTCCTACGTACAATAGGGATGAACCCCTTTTGCATGCACAGGACTAATTTCGGTGTGACAGACACAAAATAAATAAAATCTGTACCTTGCCTGTACACTGTTTTCACAAACAACCAGAAAGAATAGTAGAAGGATGGATACACAGGCAGGTAGGCAGTTGACAAGTGTTGATAAAGCAGGTAGTTTGTTCCAGTCACTGTGCCAAGCACTGGGGATACAAAGACAAAAATAGCAATTCCTACTTTTTGGCAACAGTGAAGTCTGAGAAACCATTTCCAAAAGGCCTGGTGCTTAAAAACAAAACAAAATAAACAAAAAACCTAGATCCTCCCCACCCCCTGCAGTTACCTTTTTCACCACTGGAGGATACCCTTACATCATTAGTATGACAAAATGCTAGGTTACTGGGGACAATTTTTCCAGAAGCCCTATGGAATTCTGACAAATGAGCCGGATCATGGAGGTGAAAACCAAAATATAGGCTTTGTAGATAGGCAGGATGAGTAAATCAGGAAAATTAAAGCAGAAAAATAAAGTGGGGTTACTAAGAGGATTTGCAATCAAATACTAAATTGTTTTTTTTTTTTTACAGACTAAGTTCTATAGGATTAAGAAAAAAGAATAGTTATTGTGAGCAAGGGTAGTCAGGGAAGTCTTCAGGGAGGAAATGGGGCTTGGGCTGGGTCTTTGAAGGAAGAAGATTTTTGAAACCACATTCTCTTCCTTTACCAAAAGTCATGAGCTAGCCAGGAATTCAAGGCCTAGAACAGTGCTGGGGGAAAAAATTTCATTGGCTGAGTCTAAGAATTACAGAAAGTTAGAGCTGGAAGGGACCTTAAAGATCATCCAATCTAACCTCTCACTTTTACAGATGAGGAAACTGAGACCTAGAAAGGTTAAATGAGGGTTACAGTCATGCAGCTAGCCAGCTTCTGAGCTCAGTGTTCTTTTTACTATTCGTCGCTTCCTCCTTTGAAGAAATTTCTTTGAGTTGATTTGTTGTTGAGCTGGAGTCTGAGAAATCAGTGTATTTAATCAGATTCACTTGTGTCTTTCATGTACCCTCAAGAAAATCAACAAAACTCTGCCTCAGTCTCTCCATTTGTGAGATGTTGATAATGATCAGTATTGATTTAGAGAGTCAACAAACATTTGGTTTCCAGGTATATACAGTCAAAATTATAGTGGTTATGTACTGAGCTCCAGGATACTCCCTTTTTTTCCTCAATAACTTCAGTGACTGGCTCACAGGCTTTTCCCCACCTTCTTTCCTCACAGTAGGGCACTTCAGCATACATATTGAAACTCCACTAAGCACCCTAACCTTACAGTTACCCAATTTATTCATTTCATATAACCTACTCTTCCATCCTACCTAAGCTACACACAAAGATGGTCATAACCCTTGACCTTCCTGTCACCATCATATGCATGTCACTTCTATGTTCATGAACTCTGAAATTCCCTTATCTGGTTATAATCTGTTATCATTCCCCATTCTCCCTATGCTTGCAAACCCTGTTTTTCATTCTTACTATGACCTCCAGTCCCTTGACCTCTCAGTTCTTTTTCATCCCCAAACATTCTTCTCTTTTCCCCATCTTGACCTCTTGGTGAACCAATTCAACTTAACACTGCCCTCTTCTCCCAAGTCCCTTGCCCCCCCTTACCCTATTGCCAATCTTGCCCTGCCAAGGCTGAAGCTTGGATTATTCTCACAATTTGCTCCCACTGTTCTGCTAAGAAAATCACAAAACTGTGTTGATTATAGTTCTTTCCACTATAGCTTTATGATAGGTAATCTCAACAGGGCTCTTGCAAGGCAGTCTTTTTATGTATCCTCCCTTTCTTGGCAAAACTCCTTGAGAAAGTCGTCTATAATTGATGCCAATTTCTTTTCCTCTCATTCCTTTCTTAACTTTCAACGGTTTAGCTTCTGACTTCATTCAACAGAAACTTTTGTCCAAAGTCACTAATGATCTCTTGATGTCAAATCTAAAGACCTTTTTTTCAATCATCATTTTTGCCCTGTCTGCAGCCTTTGACACTGTTGATCACCGTCTTTTCCTTGATACTACCAATGGATTTCTGAGACACTTTTCTATCCTTGTCCTTTTACTAATGGTCAGATCATTTCTCAGTTTCCTTTGCTATATTTTCATCCATTTATGCCCACTGATACTGATGAGGTGCTTGGTGTTTGTGCTTAGACTCTAATTCCAAGATTGAATTTTCCCCTAGCCTCAAAACACTATCCCTGACAGTTTTCCTCCCAGCCCAAGGACACTATGCCTATAACTCATGAATGGGCCCCAGTAAGACAAACTACCTTTACCTTCAATTACTAATGAGCAGTCCCCCAGTAAAGTAAACTATCTTCTCCTATCATAAGAACAAGCTGACCTCTGAAGAAATTTTCCTGTAAAAAAAAAACAAAAAACAGGACTATCTTGTAACCACAAATTATTATATACTGATTCCCAAAGTTATCATATTCAACCCAGAGGTCAAGCTATACATGTCAACTCTCAAAGCTATCTTGCTACAGATGTAAAAGACCAAAAACACACCCCTGAAAAACCTCTTCCCCTGGTTTGCAGTAGTGAATGACTGCTGTGACCAAGGTTGTAAGTTATCACCTAATTAGCATATCTGCCAGATAATCCACTACTTTTCCTATATAAGCTTTAGCATCGTTTTTATTAAGTTGCAAGTTCCTCAAAGAATGCAAGTTTCCCAAGGAACTCTGCCCATTATATTGGTATTACAATAAACCTTTGCCACCTTGACTTAAAGAATGCTTGAATCCGTAAATTCATTCCAGACAACCCTCTCCTATACTTCAGTCCTTGAGGGTCCCTGAACCCCTTAAACCACATCAATGCAGATGTCCCCTAAGGTTCCATATCCATTTCTTCTTGTGTACTGTTTCACTTGGTGATCCATCAACTTACACAGGTTGAATTATCATCTCCATGTTGATAATTCTCAGATTTGCTCTTTCAACCTGAACTTCTTTCTTAACTCTAAGGTTTGTATCACCAGTTCTTTCCTGGACATCTCAAACTGCATATTCCATGGAAAACTTAAACTCATTATGTCCAAAATGAACTCATTATGTTCTCCCATGAAAGCCACCTGCCTTTCTAGACTTAGCACTACCCTCCTAGTCACTCAGATTCACAGCTAGGTATGATCTTTGAATCCTCAGTTTCTTCCAATCTATTTTCAAATCCTGTTGATTTTACCTTTATAACATCTCTCCTACAAGCCTCCTTTTCTCCTCTGACACTATAGCCACCATGCCACCATCCTGATCCCATCTCTCAACACCTTATGCTTGAACTACTGCCAGTTGATTTCCCTGCTTCAAATCTCTCCCATTTCAGTTCATCCTTCACTCAGCTATCAAATTAATTTTCCTACAGTTCAATTCAGACTATGTCACCTCCCTATTCAACAAATTGCAATGGTTCCCTATCACATCAAATATAAAATCTTCTGGTATTCAAAACCCTTTGCAACCTGGCCCCTTTCTACTTTTTCAGTCTTCTTGCACCTTACTCCCCATTTACTGCATGGTCTAGTGACATTCCCCCTTGCTGTTCTTGGAACTTTAATGATCGTATATTTTCATCTCCCTCTTCCATCTCATCTGCACCTCCTGGCTTCCCTGGCTTCCTTCAAGGTCCATCTAAAGTCCCACCTTCTGCAGGGAGCCTTTTCCAATTCCCCTTAATACTAGTACTTTCTCTATGTTGATTATCTCCAGTTTTCTCCATATATAATATTTGTACATAGTTGTTGGTTTTGTGTTTTTTGTTTTGTTTTTTATTTTTTTTATTTTTTAATTTTTTTTTATTTTTTTTTCACTCTTTAAACAAATGCTTTATTAACTTCTGTTTTACATCATTCATTTCCGCCAGATTTTGAGTTACAATCATTTTCCCCCCCATTATTCCC
>WOXC01009811.1:0-237262 GCA_011680675.1 Gymnobelideus leadbeateri | reverse complement strand
CCAGCAATACATGTGCATCAGTATGCTTCGTTCAGTTACGTATTGCTCCTCAGGCCTTGCATCCCCCAGGACAAAGACCAGCTGCCCACGTGTCCGGCCGAGCCCCCGGGCGGAGGAGGAGCCCGGCCTTGGTCCTTCTAGGCCTCAGTTTCCTCCTCTGTCAAACAAAGCCCTGGGGGCCTCCAAGGCCTCGGCGCCCCCCCCCCTCCCATCCCGAGGGAGGGCACCAGGCGGGGGCGGGGCCTGCAGGGGCGGAGCAGGACCTCCAGGGTCCAAAAGGAGTGGACCGAGGGAGGTGGGTCGGTGGGGGGAAGGGGCTCCAGGTGCAAGAGCTGGAACCCCCCCTCCTGGCGGAGCAGAGTCTGGGGATGGGGGCCAAAAGGGAGGGGGAGCAGACATCCCCCGCATCCCCCAAAGGGCAGGGTCGGGATATTGAAGGGGTCAGCAGGAAGAGAGAGCAAGCATCACCCCTCCCCCATGGGGCAGGGTCTAGGGATAGAGGGGGGCAAAAGAAAGGAAAAGCAGGACACCCCCCATGGGGGGGTCTGGTCTGGTGATGGGGGAGGCCCAAGGTTTTGAGAAAAGGTACTACTGCTCCCTCTTAAGGCCCTTTCAGGGAGAGGGCATCAAGAGAGGAGGGGTCCTGGAACCCCCAGGTTTTCCAGGGGGTAGAAGAAGGCGAAGTCTGGGAATGGGGATGGCGCTCCAGGGTGAGAGCTAGGAAAGTCAAGAGTAGAGTGGGGGGGGAGAGGGAGGAGCTCATTGGCTTCTCCCCCTCCCCCCAGTACTGCCCCTCCTTGCCTTTGCTGCCACTGTCCCCTCTCTGGATGTTCAGGACACTATTCTCTCCTGGCTCCCTTCATCCTGCTTCTCAGCCTCTTGTGCACCATCGCTGATGCACTATCCACATCGTGGACCCTAACTACGGACCAGACCCTCTTCTCTCTGTATACCCTCTGTCTTCCCCGGTTCAGTTATCTTTATGCAGACTCACAGATGCTTACACCCTAATCTCTCTTCTGAGCCCATCAGTGCATCACCAACTGTCTGTATCACCTGTGCCTGGATGTCTCAAGGACATCTGAAACTTCACATCGCCAAATCAGAGCTCACCAACCTTCCCCCGCCACACTCACCCCTTTTCCAAACTCTCCTATTACTAATTGTCAAGGGCATCTAGTCCTTCCAGTCGCCCAGGTTTGCAACCTCGGTGTCATTCTGGACCCCTCACTCTCACTTAGCCAACATGTTCAGTCATTGCTACATCTTGTCATTTACATATCCCCAATGAATCTTCCTTCCTCAGCACTCACACAGCTTAGGCCTTCAACACCCTTCCCATGGAGTAGACCAAAAGCCCCCTTTTGGGTATCTCGGCATCTCACACCTTTCTAGTCCATTCTTCACACAGCTGCAGCTTGATTTTCCTACAATTTACTTCTGATCTTGTTACCCCTGTTTCATTGGCTCCTTCTCTTTTCTTTTTTTTTAGCATTATTATCTCTACCCTTAACCCCATTGCAAAACAAAACAAAACCCTTATGAAAAATAAGCATAATCAATCAAAACAGATGCATGCGATGACTGTCCAAAAATGTGTCATCTTCTGCATCATAAGTCCATTGCTTCTCTGTCTAGAGATAGGTAATATGCTTCATCATAAGTCCTTTGAAAATGTAGTTGGGGGGTGGCTAGGTGGCGCAGTGAGTAGAGCACCGGCCCTGGAGTCAGAAGGACCTGAGTTCGGATCCGGCCTCAAACACTTAACACACACAAACAAAAACCTAGCCATGTGACCTTGGGCAAGTTACTTAACCCCAATTGCCCTCCAAAAAGCAAAAAAAGAAAAAAAGATGTAGTTAGTTACTACTTACACCATCATATAGCTACTCTCAGTTCCTCAAATTTACCTTTTTAGGTTTCTCCGATCTCATGGATTTGTATTTCAGAGTACCTATTCAGGTGAGAATTTTTAAGTGTTTCAATGTCATTTTTCCTTATAATATTGCTTTCATTATCTAAATTGTGCTCTCAATTTTGTTTACTTCATTCTCTAACGTTTTCTACTTTACAAGATTCTCTAAAATTGTTACTTTTGTCATTTCTCAAGATGCAGGCATACATTCATATACCACTACTTGTCCAGTCATTGCTTAACTGAGGTACCTTTCCCTCCCCTCCTCTCCTCTCCTCCTTTCTTTTCTTCTCCACCCCTGCCCTTCCCATCTCCCCTTAGTAAACATTTAACTTTGTGTTGCTTTTGAATATTCTCTCCCCATGTTATTGTTCTCCTATTTACTCCCCTCATCCTCATCTGTTTCCATTGAGTTTGATGTATTTCTACACCAAATTCTGTGTTGTGTTTTCAGCTCTCTTATAGCCCTTGCAGATAAGATCAGAGTTCATCTGATGCTCCCTCTCTTTACCCTGTCTTCCATGTATTTCTCCCATACTTTTCTTCTCCTGCACTTAGGCTATAAGAAATGTAAATTACAACCCCTTCTTGCTTTCTATACTAGTATATGCCTATTAACCACCTCTTTTCCTTCTTAAAACTCTCTAAACAAAACCAGGCTACCCCCCTGCCCAAGATCTCTGATTTTCTTTTTTTTAACTCCCTTATTGCCCGTTAAAGGCACTAAAATTCTGAAATTGGTTTCTCCTTCCCCATTACAATGTTTGCATTACACCATCATATAGAACTACTCTCAATTCCTCAAACAAATGTACTTTTGTAGGTTTCTCTGATCTCATGGGTTTGTATTTCAAAGTTCCTATTCAGGTCTGGTTATTTCAACAAAAATATTTGAAAGTCCTCTATTCCATTAGAGATCTATTTTTCCCTTTTAGGATTCTATTCAGTTTTGCAGAGTAAGTTATTCTTGGTTGTAAGTCTACAGGCTCTTTTGTTTTTTAAAATATTATCGTTTTTCATAGAAGCTGTTAGGTCTTGTATGATCCTGACTCTGATTCACTAAACCTTGAACTGCTTCTGGATCTTTTCAGTATTTTTTTTTTCATTTTATGTAGGAACTCAGTATTTTGGTTGACATTTCTGGCACTTTTCCTTTTGTGGTTTCTTTCAGGAGGTACTTGGTGTGTTCTTTCTATCTTCACTTTGCCCTCTGATTCTGAGCAATTTTCATTTATGGTTTCTTGAAATCTAAGCTTTTATTGTTGTTGTTTTTTTAAGTAATGGTTTTCAGGGACTCCAATGATTCTTACAGTATCTCTCCTTGACCTGTTTTCCAGGTCAGTTTTTTGGTATCAGATATCTTACATATTCTTCCATTTTTTTACTCTTTTGATTTTATTCCAATATTTTTTGCTGTCTTACAGAGTCACTGATTTCTCTTTGCTCCACTCTGGTTTTCAGGGAGTCTGTTACTTGGGTAAGATTTACCAGTTTCTCTTCTAAGTTATTTATTCTCTTAATTCTTTCCTTCAAAATTTTTATCACATTTTTAAAATCTCTTGCTTTTATTCTAGCTATTTTTGTAGTCTTTGTAGAAAAACCGCTTATTTTTCATTGAGTCGCTGCAGTTTTTGCACTTTGTACCACGTAAGTGCTGAAGTGCAGCTCCACTTATCCAAGTCTGGTCACAGTCCAGCTACTAAATTCCCACCCCGCCTCCCCCAATCCCAATTTTGTTTCTTGGGGTCTACTCACCCAACCTCATGAATTGAAAACAATGATGTCCTTTGAGTCAGGAGAGACCTGCATTGCCCCTTAACTAGCTGTGTGACCACAGTCAGGTCTCTCCTCTCTGGATTTCATTTTGCTCATTATTAAATTGAGAATTAAAATGAAAAGAATAATAACACTGGCACCACCTACCTCCTTGGGTTGTGTGATTTGCAGGAGATAATGCGTTCTAAGTGATGTGTCAACTTAAAAACCTCATATGTGAGTCAGCTGTGCTTCTGACGACCTTCTGCCCTGCACACTGTTTTTAGATTCCTGTCCTTAACATGGTGCCATGCAGAAAAGATCAAAAGACTTGGGTTTGAATCCTGGTTCTGATGTGCTTAATGTTTGACTAACCCTGTAACCCCCAGCAGGCCTCACCACCTTTCTGACCCACATTTCCTCATGTCTAAAGGAAGGATTGAATGAGATGATTTCTAGCCTTCTCTCTAGCTCCATCCTCTTGGCCTTTTTCTCTTCAGCTCTCTCTCCCATGTAGTAGTTGGAGTGCTGACATTCACGCCTCAGTGTCTTCAGTTATTAGAGGAGATAAACTCTTCATTAGGTCTTTGAGGGGAAGCTTAGCAACATCACTTGTCTATGTGACATGTGTATAATGTACATGTATGTACAACATATGTGTAGATATATGTATGTGGAGTTGAAACCACCCCCTTTAGTTCTGATACCTTAACAAGGCGAGAACATCTCAGTCAGGCTGTCCAGAGACCTTAGACTTCAAAAAGGTCTTCAAACCACAATGGAGTCATGCAAGAATCATGTTCAGAGAGTCCAAGAATGCTTGACCATACCCTAGGAATCATCCATAAATTATTATTTAGGTTGAGGAGGTGTGAATTCCAGAAATGTGAAGAGAAAGTATGGCATTCTGTCTGATCCCCCTGAAAATGAACCCCAGGGAAGGGATTAAGAAACAATCTCCTTAAACATAATATAGGCTCTTCATAGAGTCATGAGTTCAGTCTGTTTGGCCCCTGATGATACAGATGCTGCCATGAAATGATCTGGGGACACCTGTGGGAGGATGGGGAATCTGACATGCTTTAGTCCTTTCAGAGCTGGCAAAATTCTTTTCTGCGTATAGTGGGGATGAGAAAAGGAGATCTAGCCGGCCAATCTTCAGAGCCGTTGCTGGCATCATGGGAGAGAGTCTGAGGAGCCATTGAGCCCCTGAGCCTGGACTCTCCCAACTCACGCAGTGTCCACTTTTGTCAGCACTGGAATGAGCCTTGCATCAGGCTTTCTGACTATCCATGGACTTCCTGAGGGAAGTCCTCTGTGCATATTGCTTTCGGATACAGAGCTTTGTAGACAGTACATGTTCTGTTTTTGATCACACTGGTACTAACTTTACTGGAGGAGCCCGCTTTCCTGTTATCTGTGGGCTTCTTGATACTTTTTGTGTAGTTCTGGGGGGTAGAGGTCATCACTAGTTTCTCAGTGGATTTCTTGATTGTTATTCAGTATATGGACCTCAAGGTTTTGCTGGAGAAGGTATATGGGACCTGGATAGTTTGCCTCCAGTTAGGATAGCATCTTGCCAGGAAGTCTGATAGCAAACCTTTGTATTGAGTGCAAAGCCTTAAACACAGTATTTGCATTAAATATTTGTCAAATGAATGGAGAATCAATTATTTTGTGACCATTTATATGTCCAGGAAGTCTGGCCATTGCATGCAGGGCTTTGGGTTGAAAAGTGACTGAGGGTGTTAGAATCCTCCTAGTGACAGCATCTTGTCTTTGGCCCCAGAATCTTGATAGGGTCAATAGGGGTCCAGTCTGGGGCCCCAGTTCTTCCAGAAGGTGACAGTATTGGAGGATAAGCCTGCAGAGGAAAACTCCATCTCAGGAAGGATCATATAACTGCCCTGACACTTTTCACCATTGTCTGTGTAAACACTGATATTATAATTTGCCTATATTGACTAGGGAGATAAGACTTGGGAAAAGATTAAAACATGGATGACTCTAGAGGTCTTGGGCCTAATATTTGAAGAAGGAGGTAAGGAGCACAGAAGTCTAGTCCTTCCCGGTGTAGAAGGGTTTGGGAGAGAATCATCCAGAGTGAAATGATCACCATTGGAACTGATCCTGACTCTGTTTCCTCAACCCAACCCCATCCCCACCCCCCACCCCCATATATACATCTACCTGTGCTTTCCAGGTTCTGAGCTGGCGTAGTCCCCTGGCTGCCACTGCAGGGGTTGTTGCCCAAGGCAGGGAAATAGTCTTTCAATCAGTCCAAAATAATGGTTTTGTCAGAAGGAACTTGTACTGAGAAATTTAGAGGGACACCAGAATCAAAACCTTCATACTCCTAAACACAGAAGTGGATGGGACAATTTTTTTCTTGGTCATCTTACAAGTGTTTAGCTAGCAGTCCAGTGAGACCAGCAGGTCTTTTTCTCATGAACTCTTGTTCTCTCCCCTGGTACAATTGTTTGAACCCAGATGTAGTGTTTTTCTTTTATCTCTTTAATTTCATCTAATTAAATGTGGATTTTACATTCTAGGCTGCTAAGGTTGGTGTTTGTTTTTTAATGCTGATCTTCTCATCTGTCATACAAAATTTAAATCTATATGAAATCTATGTTTCTGCCCTTGGAGACAAAAAGAACATGTCATATCCCTGTTCCACACAGCAGTCTTTGGATTGCAGGTATCATGGCTGCCTTAAGTCTTCCTTTATTAGAACAAACACTGTGGTATTTAAACTGAAGCTTCACTATATAAAAACGCAGTTCTGTGGAGGACCCCTGGGCACGTTGCTTTGGATAGTCTCCACTTTACCAAAGTTCTTCCTAAAATGTGGAGTCCAGAACTGAACACAGCAGTATCCAGGCATCCTCTGACCAAGGCCACCACAGTCTCTCCCCTCCCTTATTCTGTGCAGCATAAAACGAATGTGGTTCTTTTGGCTGTGATATTGCACTCTTTTGTTGAGCCAGTAAGTCACCCAGAATAGTTCCTAATGCTTTCTTACGTGACCTGCAGGCTGGCCACACTTCCCGCCTTTGTACTTGTGCAGTTAACACTGATCACAAGTCTTAGACTTAACTTTTACCCTGTTGGTAAATTTCATCATTTAGATTCAGTCTAGTCCTGATTTCATCCAGTATGTTGATAGTCCCTCCCAGCTTGGTGTCATCTGGTAAACATGTTGTCAATGGATGCCTTTATCTAAATCCAGGATGAACATGTCCAGGGACAGATCCCTGGAAATTCTCCAATGACAATCTTCCACTTGGTCTTTTGGAGCTCAGCCATTCAGGCAATTTCCAGTACACATTACTGTATGTATTCTTATGTAGTCAAATCCTCTTCAGTTTGTCCACAAGGATGGCATGAGGCAAGCTATATCTGCTGCGTTTCTTTGACCTACCATTTCTACCAAAAAGGAAATGAGCAGAGTCTTGTAAGACCTTTAAAAATTGAAGCCTTTTCCTTTTATGCCAGTTATTTCTGGATAAGAGAAACTATACTTTCCCTCTCCTGCCAGTATTAAACCCTCCTGTATAAAAAGAAAAACAAATTAAAACTAACTGAACAGCTGAGGTGTTTGACAGCATATGCAACCTTCTGACCCACAGTGTCTCTTCTCCATAGAAAATGGAAAGGCATTTCTTCATCTCTCCATCCCTGTGGTGCCAAGATTGGTCATCACATTTAATCTATACTTAAAATATGTCTTTTACTATTATTTTCATTTACATTGTTAAAGTCATTGTATCTATTTTCCTGGTTCTGTTTTCCTCCTCCATTAGTTCATATAAATCTCCATGTTTCTTTGAATTCCACATGTTTGTCATTCTGTCCTGCAAAATGACATTCTGATACTTTCATTCACCATTGTTAAAAAAAAAAAATAAAACAACAACAAAATAAAACAAATACCCCCTTAGTTTCTATTTCTTTGCTGCCACAAATGGTGTTGCTCCTATATATTAAACCTTTCTAAGTCTTTGATCTCCTGGGTCATGTATTGGGACATAAAATGGTAGTCTGATAGTTGAGTTAGAGGATAAGGACGGTTTATTTACGTGGGTAATTTCAAGTTGAAATCCAGAATAGGTAGGCCATTTCCCACAGCCCCTCCACCATTGACTATTCCCATCTTTTGTCATCACACCAGTTTGTATGGTATGATCTGAAACCTTGGAGTTATTTTGATTTGTTTGTTTTTCTTTCTTTATTAGTGATTTGGACCATTAATAGTTTGCAGTTCTTTGATCTCCTTTGACTTCTCACCTTTTGAGGAATAACTATCAATGTTATGTATTTGTATCAGGTCTCTGTATATTTTAGAACTAAGACATTTATTGTGATATTCCATAGTCTTTCAGAGATCATGGGCAGAAACTCGGCTATTACAGCTGCGAATTCTTCTGGACTCTGGGAGGTAGTTTCTCTGGACCTTGTGTTTTGAACTGAGCAAAGGTAACTAGGCATTATGTTCATATTTCTATTAGCTACTTTTTCCTCTGTCCAGTCTTTCCCTAAAGGTTTCATTAACTTGATTCTGTGCATATCCTGTCGGACATGGAGGAGATGGGAAATATTTTTCTCAATTTGGTGAAGAAATTACTGAACCACAGAGAACTTGCTTTGCATACTCAGTATCATGTAGTTCTTTCCCTGTCTTCTCCATCACCTTGGAGTGTCCAGCACTAATACCCGCCACCCTTTCTCCTGGTTCTAGGAAAAGGTGAATTCTGGATGGGGTTGACTTCTCCCTCTGGAAAAGTCCTGTGTAAACTTACACTCAGATCAGGCATCATTGGGCTTGGTGGGCAGTTCCATCCTGGTGATTGTAGAAGCTGGAAAGGAAGGGAGGACTGGGATTCTTCATAACCTTTTCCTTCTCTGTCCACTCTGGCTTCTCAGGATTCTGGCATTTCCCAAGAAGGAGGAGCTGAAGTAAAGGAGAAGATGACGTCTGGGTTCCTCACAACCTGGTCTCAGGTTAGTCATCATTCCTCTCTTACCTGAAATGCCATCTCCTTCCTGAAAGTAGAAGCACCTTTCCTGCCCTTTTTCTCCAGCTTCTCTCCACTGCCAGGATGAATCCAGGGTCCTAAACATCTGTTGTTCTTTCCCAGATGTCTCTGGCTGTCCTTATGGGATGATGTAGGATTTCTGGTATTCATATCATGCAGTCACCCACAAGCACTGAGTATCACCCGCCCCTCTGCTTAAAAAGCAAATAGTCCCGTGAATCAAGGAGCTGACATTCTGTTGGGAGAGTCAGTGTGTACATCATAAGTGTAAATGGGAAATATATACAGTTTTAAAATGTTATAGTCCAATACCCCTTCAAGGAATGGACGTGGCTATGCCACCTCTTTTAGCTTCTGCTATGCTAGAAGGGCTTCATGTATAACCCCGACAACGTAATGAAGTTTTTTTTCTGAGGTTCATTGTAGCTAAGTGCAGAGAGGTATGCCCCCAGGAGACCATCTACCTTGGGTGAAGGGCAAAGTTTGGACCCTAAAACAAAGTACAAAATGGCCCTTGATTCTCCTCCCCCTCTGTTCCTTCTGCTTTTGTGGTGACAGGGGCATGGAAGCAAAAAGGGGGCAGAAGGTGCTAAGAATCGCTGATTTTGAACCAGCCATACACTTTAATTTGAATGTTGATACTCTAAACGCAAGATCTGTGTAATGACTGGGGACACATCTTGCTGTAGGATTGACAGTCTTGCTGTAAATAAAATCGGAAGGAAAAAAGGAATGGAAAGATGGGGGGGGGAAGAAAAGACTATCGCTGCCCTCAAGGAGTTTGCAATGTCATGACGGGAGGACACGAGCGAAGTAGGGAGTCCTGACAGAGCGTTTTCATTTGCAGAGTTACTTAGATGGTGAGTGGAGGACAGACTTTCTAGGAGTAATGATAGAGTTGATGATTATTCATCTAGAGCTGGGGAAGGGCACGTGGATGGTAGCAGGGAGTGAAGGCCCTGCCATCCTGATGGAGTCCACCTGTCAGGACCCCGGGGACCCAGTGTGACAGGTCCAGGGTACAGTGGTCCAACCATTCCAAGCTTGGCTTCTGGTCGAGGTACCACGGCAGCTCTTGAGAAGGTGACCAGGGAGTGATAAAGAGGTCCCTTAAATCAATGAATAACTTGATCAGATGCTCTAAATTAAAGCAATATCTGCTTGGCTCCATGGTGATTTCATGCCAACGGGAGCCCAGGGGAGGCTGGGGAGAAGTTTATGGGAAGGCGCGTTCAGGAAGGAGAAGAGGCCAAAGACTCACAGATTTAAGACAAAACACACACCTTTTTTTGTGATCCCTTCCTTTGTGAAGAATGATTGGTTAGCACTGGAAGTACAGCAAGTACCAAACAACTTGGAAAGCAAAGAAACTATTTTTTCCAAAACATAGAGCAGCATTTGTGAAGTGGGAGAGGCGATGGCTCCAGAGCCAGTGGGCCTGGATTCAGATCCCACCCCAAGGATGCCCTATATGACCTTGGGCCACTCACATTTCCTAAGCTTCACTTTACTCATCTCTAGAGTGAGGGGGCTGGATGAGATGGGCCGTGAAGTCCCTTCTGGCTCTAGATACAGGATCCTGTGGAAAGACTTGTTTTTGATGTGAGTTATCCCTGGTTTCACTGGGTGTATGTACAATCAAAACATGTACTTGTCACATTTAAGATCAGAATTAGCAAAAAGAAAGGATATTTAAAAGGACAAGGCATTATTTACAACTGAAACAGAATAGTCCCGAATGATTTAAACAGTAAACAAGGTAAATTGACAACAGAAATGACATTGTCACAATGAGAAGACACAGGGATCCCAGGGGCACCTTAGTTTTCAAACTTTGGACTTACTTGGGGGGAGAGAGATAGTTATGAAAGATCTGGGTTTAAACCATAAATTTGTTTATAAAATTAAGAAAGGACAATGGACATTGCTGAGCAGTAATATGTCATAAAGCAGAGAGGCAGGGGGAAGAGGTAAAATTAATTAAGAAGTGCTTGGCAAGACAGCAAACTAAGCAAAGTCATCCCAAAGGCATTTAAAGATGAAAAGAAAGAGAAGAATAATGGGAAAGATTTACTAACATCCTCATAACAGTTTATTCCATCAAGGACATCAAAACCCCTATACTTGAACACTAACAGGGTCCTGGCTGTGCACTTAGGGAAGCCAGAAATAGTACTAGAGAAAACAGAGATGGGAAAAGCAGCCAGATAGGATTTGACCTCATGTATCCAAAGGAATTAGATTCCTGCAGGAGTGATAGAATTGTGAAGACATTGGGGATTCAGTAGACAGGCTACCTGAAGAAGAGGATACCAGTAACGTGTAGAAAAATCTCTTATGTTATTAATACCCCCAAAAGCTGAGAAAGCATCCATAACTGCTGACCTCTATGTCTCATGTTCCATGTATACAGAATAATTTATCTGTGCTCAAATCGAGGGTCTACTCAATGCAGGATTCTTTAAGAATAAGTTGGCTTTCCCAGTAATATGTAAGAATAGACCATGTCAGTCATTCAACAGATATTTAGTAAGGCCAAAGCCATCTGCAAAATGCTAGGGATTCACAGACAGCAGTGAAAGGTTTATTCCAGTGGGGGAGACAATATATAAACATGTGAGTATATGTACAACACATACACATCTTTACCATTTTACAGTTGACTAAAACACATAGAGAATATACATTTCCATGGTACTTGTTGTTTGTTGATTATGAAAAAACCTCTATAGAACAGAACACTTCTTCACAGCCTAAACAGAAAGACTAGGTTTAGCAACCCTCTGAACTTGACTTTTAGGTGACATATAAGACAGGGAGATGAAGGCTCATCAAAAAAGATGTAGAGTCCAAAGTGCAAAGAGATTCCTTTTCCTCCTTCTGTTCCCTTCTTCCCAGACACTGTGGGGAAACCTGGGGAAAATAGATAGTGGGGGCCTCTTCTTCCCCATCCTTTCTGCAAGTGTCATTTTCTTGCATCATTCTCATTTCTCTTCCCAATTTTTCCTCCACCACTCTTATTTGGTTTTCAGAATCCTTCTTAAGCTCCTCTATGGCCTATAAGCAGCTTATTCTTTTCTTGGAAGCTTCTGGTGCAGGAGTTCTGACTTCATTTTTTTCCTCCTGTTCCATGTTTTGATTCTTTTTGTCCCCAAAAAGGAATCCAGAGTCAGACCACTGTGTTTGCCTTGCTCCCCTCATTTGCTCATGTTGCCACTCAATTACTTGACTTCTGAGCTTTTTGACACAGTAGAACTCTCCTGCCAGAGTGGGGAGCTTTGTCTCAATCACTGGGGTTTTCTCAACTGCTGAAGCTATTAGTTGGGTGCCTTCTTTGAAGCCTCCCCACGCTCTGGCAAGCTGGTCACCCATCCCAGGCCCTCCACCCTAGACAGTGATCCAGATCCAAGCAGGTTAAAGCAAGAGCAATTACCCCTCAGACCGGTCATTTGGTCCCCCTGCAATCTGCAGACCAGGAGCTCTGAAGCAGCCACATGGCAGTGGCTGCATGGCTGAAGCACCTCAGCTACTTCTCCCCCCAAGGGGTAAAGGCCGGACCACACTCCTGAACTCCTGGTTCACAAAGTCCACACTGTACTGACCTCTCACTTTGTCCTTAGCTTCTACGGTTTGATAATTCTGGAAACTGCCACAGCTCCTGGTGATCTGAAGTCCCTCCAGCTGGTGGCTGGTTGTGGCACCCTGAGGCTAAAATCTTGGACTTATGCAGGGCTGTGCTCAGCTCCCAGAGCGCTGCGCTGGCTGGCCACTTCTTGCCAGGCTGTCCACAGCAGGAGATTAGCTTCTCTGTGCCATTTTGTGGTTTTTGTAGCTCCAAAGTTTGTTCAGCTTCACCTTTTACATGAATTGGAGGAGGTGGGAGCAGGAGCCTTTCAGAAGTCCTGTTTCTGTTCCACCATCTTGACTCTGCCCACCTCATCGTTTCTTATAATGCAATAATGTTACATATTAGTTATGTTCATATGCCATATTTTGTTGAGCCATTTTCCAGTTAATGGACACCCACTTAGTGTCCAGTTCTTTGCTACAATAAAAAGTACTGATATAAAAATTTTTGTACATATACATCCTTTTCCTGTCTTTGATTTCTCTAGGGTATATGCCTACCAGTGGCATTGCCAATCGAAAGTGTGCACAACTTAATGATTTGGGGGGGTGGGTATTGTTCAAGGGTGGGGAGCCTGTGGCCTTGAGGCCACATGTGGCCCTCTAGGTCCTCAAATTCAACCCTTTGACTGAATCCAAATTTCTTTCTTTTTTTTTTTTACTTAAACAAATGCTTTATTAACTTCTGGTTTACATCATTCATTTCCACCAGATTATGAGTTACATTTTTCCCCCATTTTTTCCCTACCCACCACCCCAGAATAGCAGTCCCACTAGATATCCCCTCATCCAATCTGCTCTCTCCCATATCTTCTCCCATGCCCCCTTCAACTTTGCCATTAGGGCAAGGTGAATCTCTGAGCCCCACTGCCTGGACATCTTATGAAACATTTAATTTTAAAATTTCGATTTTGAGATCCATCCCCTTTCTCCCTTGTCACCCACTCCCTCTGAGAAGATAAGCAATTCAGTATGTGTTGTACATGTATAGCTATGCAAAACATTACCATAGTAGATATATTGTAAAAGACTGTTTATATTTCCCTCCCACCTATCTCACCTCCCACCTGGTCCATTCCCTACTTTGATCCTGTCCCTCTTTGATAGTGGGTACTTCCAACCTCCCCTCCCCCAGAATGCCCTCCCCTCCATCATCCTCCCTCTCATCCCCCTTTCCCCTACTCAGGAGAGTGAGTGAGGGTAAGATATTCCATTTAGTATGTATGTGATTCTCTCCTTGAGCCAACTTCAATGAGAATATGCTTTTGCCTTTTTGCCTTCCTGTTCTTCCCCTCCCCTGCAACTACTTCCCCTTGCCTCTTCTACAAGAGATAGTTTACCCTACCCTGTCTCTCTCCATCTCCTCTTGCCACTTTCCTCTCTCACCTCTTGACTTCACCCCTTAAGAATCATCCCTTCCTTGGGGCAGCTAGGTGGCGCAGCAAGCAGAGAGCCAGCCCCAGAGCCAGAAGGACCCGAGCTCGGATCTGGCCCCAGACACCCAACACACAAACAAAAACCCAGCCACGTGAACCTGGGCAAGTCACCCAACCCCAATTGCCCTCCAAAAAAAAAATAATAATCATCCCTTCCCATCGAATTCAACCTGTGCCCTCTATCCATGTATACCTGTGAACATATGCCATGTACCCTTCTTCAATTATTTTCATAATGAGAAAGGTTTCATCAAACACAGTTATTGTTTTTCAATGTAGGAATGTAAATAGTCCAACTTTGATAAGTTCCTTTTGATTTCTTTTCCTTGATTACCTTCTCAAGCATCTCTTGCTTCTTGCATCTGAATGTCAAATTTTCTATTCAACTCTGGTTTTTTCATCAAGAATGCTTGAAAGTCCCCTATTCCACTGAATGACCATATTTTCCCCTGAAACAAGATACTCAGTTTTGCTGGGTAGGTGACCCTTGGCTTCAATCCCAGCTCTTTTTCCCTCTGGAATATCATATTCCATGCCCTTCGATCCCTCAGTGTAGAAGCTGCCAGGTCCTGGGCTATTCTGATTGTGTTTCCACAATATTGAAATTGTTTCTTCCTGGCTGCTTGTAGTATTTTCTCCATGATCTGGGAGTTCTGGAGCCTGGCTATAATATTCCTAGGTGTTTTCTTTTTGGGATCTTTTTCAGGAGGCGATCGGTGGATTCTTTCAACCTCTATTTCCCCCTCTGGGTCTAAAACATCAGGGCAATTTTCCTTGAGAATTTCTTTAAGGATGATTTCTAGGTTCTTTCTTTGATCATGGCTTTCAGGTAGTCCAATAATTTTTAAATTATCTCTCCTGGATCTATTTTTCAGGTCAGTGGTTTTTCCTATGAGATATTTCACATTGCCTTCTATTCTTTCATTTGTTTGGATCTGTTTAATAATATCTTGATTTCTCATAAAGTCACTAGCTTCCATTTGCTCCAGTCTAACTCTGAAGGAATGAATCTCCTCAGTGAGCTTTTGAGATTCTTTTTCCATCTGGCAAATTCGACTTTTTAAGGCATTCTTCTCTTCATTGCCTTTCTGAGCCTCTTTTGCCGTTTGAGTTAGTCTATTTTTTCAGGTGTTATTTTCCTCAGTCAGGCTGTTGACTGTCATTTCATACTTTTCTTGCATCTTTTTCATTTCTCTTCCCAAATTTTCCCCCACTTCTCTTATCTGCTTCTTAAGGTCCTCTATGCCCTGTAGCCAGCTTGTATTTTCATTTGGGGCTTTTGGTGCAGGAGTTCTGACCTCACAGTCCTCCTCCATGCTTTGAGCCTCTTTGCCCCTAAAATAGGAGTCCAGTGTTGAACTTTTCTGTTTATTTTGTTTCCTTTGTCTAGGCATGTTGCCACTTAATTACTTGATTTTGGGGCTTGTTGCCACAGTAGGACTCTTGACACCAGACAGGGGAGCTTCTGCCCAAACGTGGGGTCTTCACAACTTCCGCCAGTTGTGTGGCCTCTGTAAAGCCTCCACCCACTCTGGCAAGTTGGATACCCACCCCAAACTTCCCCCCCCAGACCACAATCCAGATCCAGGCAGTTTAAAGCAAAAGCAATTAACCCCCAGACTGATTGCTGGATCTTCCTACAGTTCGAAGACCAGGAGCTAGAGCCACTACTGATGCTGCCAAATGGCTTCTGTGCAGCTGTTTCTTCAGCAGCTTTTTGCCCCCAAGGGAGGAAGCCACGTGTTCCCCAAATACTGGTCCCAAAGTCCATAGGGCACTGACCTCTCACTTTGTCCTAGGCATATCTGTGCTGATAATTCTGGAATCATCACAATTGCTGGTGTTCTGGGGTCCCTGCAGCCGGCTGAAGGCCCGGCCGCCCTGGGGCTAAAACCACAGACCTGGGCTCAGCTCTGTGGGCTGTGCTGCCTGTTCCCAGCGCGCTGTGCTGCCTGCTCTCAGAGTGCTGCGCTGGCCGCCCCTGCAGGGCTGCTGGGCTGTCCTCAGCAGGAGGTCAGCTTCTCTGTGCCGTTCTGTGGGTGCTGGGGCTCCAGAAGCTGTTCGGAGCCCCCTTTCACATTGTTTGAAATTTGTGTCAATCCAAATTTCACAGAACAAACCCTAAGAGGCTGCAGATTCCCCAACACTGGTATAAGGATGTCTCTAATGTTGTAGAACAAATAGACTCACTGCTGGAGTAAAGAGTCTGCTACGGTAGCCTACATGGCTCTCTTCTGTCTTTCCTCCTTTTATTGACCTTCAGGTTTCATCTTTAAAAGAGCCTCAGGGTTTTAGGTCTCACCACACTTCAGTTTTTACTCCTCTTGCCCTTGATTTGTAAGCTGCTAGACTAGACTACCTTGTAAGTCAAGGACAAGAGGAGTAGAAACTAAAGTGTGGTGAGACCTAAAGGATGTGTTTGTCCTTAATTTTCAAAGAGGACCGTGGCATCAGGGAAATGATGACATGACTTGCAGTTGACTTTGATGTGAGGGAGGGAGGGCTGTACAAGGTCACCAGCCTCACTTTCATCTCCACAGCCATCTGGACCCAGTGACCTGATATTCATCAGGATGACTGGAGATGACCCAGGATGCAGTGGGAGATTCTGGCCCTTTTAGGCTAAGGCCTTTTCAGATTCTCACTTTCAGTGAGGTAATGCTCATTCAGTGAGCATTTAAGAACCTTTAAGAAGTGAGTCTAGGAATGGCCCCTTTAATTAGAAAAAGAAAAAAAAATCAAACTGAGAGGGGAAGACCCTCGGGGTTGCTGTTCTAAAGAGAAACAATTACCATTGTCATTCACTCTAAACCAAGAGGACCCAAAATACCTCCATTAAGTGGAGCTTGGACAGGGACCTATTGTGGTCTAATCTATGAGCTTCAGAGTGAACTGTGTTAAGGAGAAAAGAGGTGATACTACTATCAGAGGACATTTCTGATGATATTCCACCATACATAACCAGCAACCTCTTGATTTTTATTTCCTTGCCAAGCAGAAAGACAAGGATGTTAAGGACAGTAATATTTGAGAGTATCAACTAAAAATATTTCATCACAAAATAACCAAGAGTGGTGGAAAAGGACCACAGGAGTCTAGAAAATTTGTTGTGGGACCTAATTAAGTCTGACCATCCTAAGAGTATTGGCTGATCAAGCTGGAAGGACATCAAAGTCAAGAAAAAGGGAGCTAATTTTCATCATTCCTAGAAAATGCCATTTTCAATAGCAGTGGCAGTGGTGCCACCAAGTGTAGATTCTAAGACAGCAATCCCCAGTGTGCTATAAGAGGAAGTGGGAAATCAAACCAGCTGGTCCAGACTTGTATTTGCGATGATTTCTGTACATAGTAGTGATGTAGGTAAAAAAAAAATTTGTCAATGGGTAACTTCCTACATTGCAGGAAAATTCATTTATACTAAGGAAAAGGTGATATACTTGAGTGTACTCCATCAAAGACTGCTACATGCAGTGGACAACTGATGGCCTTTTACGGATTGGACTAGGAGTAGTACAGGGTATACTGTGGCTTGTTTTGTTTCTCACCCACCATGATAAACACCAAAAAAATTATAGCCGTAATATACTGGGCTTTAAGTTTCCTCCCTTCTAGAGACAGCATGGAATAGACTACTGGATATGGATTTATGAAGTACTTAGTTTTCAGGAAAACAATTTATACAATAACAACGATATTGTAAAGACAACTTAGAGACACTTAGAAACTCTGATTAACACAGTGCCCAATAACAATTTTAGAGGACTGGGGAGGCTAGGTGGTGCAGTGAGTAGGAGGACCTGAGTTCAAATTGAGCCTCAGACACTCAACACAAAAACTAGCCATGTGACCTTGGGTAAGTCACTTAACCCCAAACCAACCCCAAAACACCAAACCAATTTCAAAGGACTGAGGAAACATGCTTCCCACCTCCTGATAGAGAGGTAATAGAGACAGGGCTAATTTGGACAGGGCTAATGCTGGTAATAGAGACAGAGGTAATTTGGACAGGGCTAATGCTGGAGTATGTTTTTGCTTGTTTGTAACTCATTTTTTGTTTGCTTTTTCTTCTTTGCTTTGTCAGTTGAGGAAGGAGAGTATGTGGATCTGAAAATAAAATTGAATAAGAAAAATGTTTTTAAAGTACCTGGTTTTTGAATCTCCCCTCTCACACGTATTAACTGTATTTAATCCATGACAAGTGATCTAGGAATAAGCAAGATAAAACAATAATCCTAATGGAAATAGGCAAATTTCATCTTAAAAGGTATCACTAAACCTTCATGTGACGAGACTCATAACTGGATTGTTATTAGGGAAGGATATCATCTATCCAAAAGATGTAAGAAAGGTAAAAGGGTTGGGTAAGGTAGCAGCAGTGTATATTTAAGAAGAGGTCATCCCATGAAGAAATGGAGGAACCAGAGGGATTTGGTAGGAGCAATATCCTCACCCTCTTGTGCAAGTTACACTCATTTTTCCTTGAAAGGTATTGAGGTCATTATTGAGTCTTGGTTAGCTCAGGGGACTAAAGGTTTAAGCTACTGAAGTTACTTCCTGGTCACCTGAGTACAAAACCACCAGGAGGAACTTTGGGCTAGCTCTGATGCTTGGTTGGTGAATCACAGTAGGCACTTAAAACTTCCTTTAGCATAATAAACTCAAGATGTTCTCCATGCCTCTCCATGTTGAATATCCTCCTTCTGCTATGGCAAAGCAGATCTTTTTTTTTTTTTTTTTTTTTTGGTTAAATGCTAAATGGATTACAAGTGGCTAATTTTGTTTCTTTAGGTAGTACTTTATCTATACAAGTCTTTTGTGTACTTTGGTAGGTTGATTCTCAGATATTTTATGCATTTTGTAGTTATTTGTTATGGCATTTCCCCTTCTATCATTGCCTCTTGAATTTTGTTCCAATATCAAACCAAGACTATCAGAGTATTGGTCTGAGTCAGCTCTCATCCTCAACATGGAAGGTAACATGGCAGAGAACATTGGGTAAAGGTAAAAAGAAGTAGACACTGGAATATTGTTACCACTGAGATATTTTACAATCTATACCAACCATGGAATTCTCCTGGAATAGAGGCATGATAACATGGAGATGGCATACTTTAATGATCTTTCATTTATGCAAGCTTTCTTTCTTTGCTAAAAGCAGTAGTCAGTTTCTTGATTCAATCACACTTTAATTCTTTATAAGGTAAAGTATTAAATTTCCCCAAGGGGAAATTCTGTTCTTTATCTAATAGGGAGGAACTGATTACTGGGTTGGAAATGATAGATTCCCTGATTCTCAATTAGCTTCTTTTTTTGCTTTTTTTTTTTTTTTTGGAGGGGGAAATGCAGGGCAATTGGGGTTAAGTGACTTGCCCAAAGTCACACAGCTAGTAAATGTTTAGTGTCTGAAGTCATATATTTGAATTCAGGTGCTCCTGACTCTAGGCCCAGTTCTCTATTCACTGCATTCACCTAGCCACCCCGGATTCCCTGATTCTAATTTTTTTCCCTAGCCTGTAATGATTATTACCATATGTCCCTGGCCTACCACTACCATACCCTTCCAGATCACCATGTGCTAGTGGGATCTGTGGATTTCTGGAAGTAAAATAAGTGATAGTTTTGGGAGAATAGCAGGGTCATCTTATTTAGAGAACAAAGCATTTGTATTTTTGCATCCATTTATGGCCTGGTTTCTGAGTAACACTACCCAAACTATGATTACTGGAACTAGAGAATGATTGATATGTTGTATCTAATTAGAAAGTAGTGCCATTTTAAAAATTATTTATTTATTCTTTTTGGATGGAGGAAGGTAGGGAAGTTGGGGTTAAGTGACTTGCCCAAGGTCACATGGCTAGTTTTATGTTAAGTGTCTGAGGCAGGATTTGAACTCAGGTCCTTCTGACTCCAAGGCCAATGCTCTATTCACTGTGCCACCTAGCCGCCCCAGTAGTACAATTTTTAAAGAATAAAACACAGTTATTGAGCTCTTGGAGCTCAGTGTGGGAAATGATTCATAAGGTTCTCCTTAACTTTGAAAGTAAAATTACTTGGTATAAAGTGAGATGCAAAGCATGTAGATAGATATAACTAGAACCTCTTAACATGACATATTCCAAATTCTGAATACTGTAAAAACCATTCCTTGTGTGTTGTACCAACTTCACTTCTCCCTTAGTACTCTCCAGTGAGCACGAATGTGTTTGGATATTTCAGAAATCACTGACATTCCAGGATGTTGCTGTGGAGTTCACCCAGGAGGAATGGGGGCTGTTGGAGCCAGCTCAGAAGGACCTGTTCAGGGAGGTGATGCTGGAGAACTATGAGAACTTTGTCTCCCTAGGTAAGAACGGCTTCTTTCTCCTGAATCATCTGGCCAGAGAGGTGACTTTGTAGTCTCACTTCCAAAAGGCTGTTGGAAACCAGAAATGCTTAGCAAATTTTTGGCTGGTGTGCAGGATGTAATTATAAGTGCATATGACGTGGAAAGATTTCTAAATCCCTTGGTGTAAACAGTCTCAGTGTTTCTCCTCCCTCTTTCCAGATAGAAGGTCTTTGTTCTGCACAAGTAGAAATCAGCAGCTTTACTGGGCTGGCTTCCTGAGGCTACAACTTCTCTGCCATCTTCTCCTCCAGGTCAAAGTTTTAGTGTAGATAGCTGAAAACAAAAACATTTCTCTCCTCTTGGTGCAGAGTGTGTTAAATGAACTCATTTTCTCTGAACCCAAATCAAACCCTGTCACTTATTCCACGTACTTTAATCAGAACACAAAACAGAATATCCTGCCGAGGCTCTGTTCCCTGAGCTAAAGTGACTGAGATGCGATTCTGAGATGTCCGTCTTTTTATAGCATTCTTCTTGTTATTACCTCATGTTCAGGGCTTCCAGTTTCTAAACCAGATGTGACCTCTCACCTGGAGAGAAGGGAAACATTCAGGCTGCCAGAGGGAGAATTCCCAAGAGGCACTTACCTAGGTGAGTGAATAAAAACTAGGCCAGTGGGTGTGATGGTGGATCAGTAGAGGGGGCGTCACCTTTGATGTGTTGGGCTAGGACCTTTAAGCCTCTGGAGAAGGGCTGAGCTACTTTCTGTAATTTTGTCTTTCAGTTCAGCAGATGAGGCTTTCTTTGTATTTCCCTACATTATCAGAGAAAGGATTTTTTCTTTTTTTTCTTGATGCTAAGAAAAAGCAGCATGGTGTAGTGGATAGAACACTAGAGTAGAGTTCAGTAAGACCTGGGTGTGAATTTGGCCTTAGATACTCCCCTGAAGCAAGCCACTGAACAAGAAGTTGGACTTGATCGTCTCAGATGTTTTCCCACTCTCTGACAGTAATGTTAATATCCCTCTATCTGTATTTTGGACCCTATTCTTTCTTGCCCCTTCCCATGATGATTTTCTTGTCTTCTTGTGTCCTCAGTCCTTCCTTTTTCACAGATTTTCTTTCTGCACATCTAGCTAAGTCTGACCTCAGTTTAAGAGGATTCAGCCTTTGCTTGTTTCTGTTACTGGTTTTATCTCCTTTCTCATTCTTCTCATTTCAGTTACTGCCAAACCCCACAAACGTGAGTTATGTTCTTTGTCTCTCACTCCTCCCATTCTCCCTTCTATTCCTATCTCTTCATGGAAAATAACATTTAAACGTGCCATAGACTTCTGTGATACTACCAGGGGTTTACATACCTATAGTACTTTTTGGCTTACATAAAGCGATTTTCTGTCCTGAAAGGTGGGAAGTGAGAAAAAAGCTACCCCTATTTTATCGAAGAGGACCATGGAGAGACTCAGTGAGGTTTTGGCATGTCTGTGGTCACTTGGCCAGTAGTATCAGAGCCTTAACTCAAGGTACACAGTCTCTAAGTCCACTATTTGTCCTCCTCTGCTTTGCTGATTCTCTTTCCTTTAAATCGAAATGTATTTTTCAAATCTTCATCATTTTCACCTCTTTACAGCTGTTCATAATTTTGCTAATTGTTTGTGACATTTCTTTGTTAAGGACAAATTGGACTAGATGTACTCTGGTTTCCTTTCCTACTCTGAGGTCTTATGATAGCTTCATGTACTCCACCATCTGGCCAGCTGTGGGCAGTTTTGTGTTTCACAGTTTAGGGAGGAATTAGACAAGTTGGAGCACTATCTGGAAGTTGACCAGAATGGTGAGAAGATTGGAGACAATATCATTATAGGACTGGTAGGAGAATCTGGGTATATTTGGCCTGAAGAAGAAAATGAAGGTGATAGTTCTCTCTTAAGTTTTTTATTATTTTTATTGTATTGTTTATATTATAGATTTCCCACTTTTATTACAAAATAAACATTTTCCTATATAAAGAATAGAAAACAAGGGTTGTATTTGAACTCCTATCATGTACATTTTTGTGTACTGAAATAATCCTAATGTCCTTTTCTTGACAACTCCTCTCATGTACATGTTAGTATTAATACTGCCCTGCTTGTGTCCCCTTTAAACTTCCTTTTGCTTTCCACATAATTGTGATAGGTATCTCCTTCCTTGCTTATCTAATTTATGAGATGACCTTTTATATCTAGGATGTGTGATTTGAAGTTTAGTGTGGTTTTTAGTGTGAGATGTTGGTCTAAAATGAATTCTGCCATGCTCTTTCTAGTTTTCCTGATAGTTTTTCTTAAATAGTCATCACTCAAGTAGTTGATATCCTTAGGTTTTTCAAACATAATGCTGTCATATTGATTGCTTCTGGGCCTTGTGTTCACGTTCTATTCCACTGAACAACTTTTGCATTTTTAAACTAGTACCACATAGTTTTAGTGATTATTGCTTTGTAGAATAGTTTGAAATCTGGTACAGTAAAATTTCCTTCCTTCCCACTTTTTTCATTATTTTCTTTTAGATAGTTGAATTTATCTTTCTCCAAATGAATTTTATTATTACTTGGTGTAGTTTTATAAAGTGACCCATTGATAATTTTATGGCATTACACTGAAACAGTACATTAATTTAGGCAGGATTGTCAGTTTTATTCTATTGGTACAGCACAACCACGAGCAAATAATCTCTCTCCAATTTGCAAGATACCTTTCTCTTAGTATTTTTGGAGCTATCATTTGGAAGATGAACGTAACTCATTCTTCTTGGTCCCACAGGGAAGAACTAGTAACAGTGAGTAGAAATTGTAGAGGCAGTTTAGACTTGATGTAAACAAAAACTTCCTATCAGTTGGTTCTATACAAAGGGGGAAGGACTAACTACTTCAAGAGAGAATAGTTTCTCCCTTAGTGAAAATCTTCAGGCAGAAGCTGAATGAGCATTTGACAACAATGCTATAGAGGGAAGTATTTTTCTTTTACAAGGTTTGTTGTTGGTGCAAAAAAAACTTCTTACCAATCAGCTATCTAAAACTGTGGTGGTCTGTCTCTGGAGGTAGTGGGGTCCCTCTTGCTAGAGTTCTCCAAATCAAGACTTGATGGCTATTTGTTAAGTGTTCTTAAGGGAGGGAGGGATAGAGATTTTCAAACAAATATGTACTGTACTAGTGTAAGGGTTATGGGATTTTGAAGACTTCTTAAGTCCTTTACAAATTAGATTCTTTTCCCATGCTTAAGAAACTTCTAGTCCTATAGCTACCTCCTTTGTTTGGGGAGTTCTTTCCTAGAACTTCCATTTTAGAAAGCAGCTGAGAGGAGGATAGCTTGGAAGGGAGAAAGACATTTTTTTTTCTTAATAAGAGAAAGATCATAAGTCTTTATTCCCTGACCAGTTTTACTGATATTGTTGTGGTCATTTCTGGTCAGCTTTAATCCTCAAGACTTTTGAATATGATTTAGTGCTTAATCAAGTATCCACTATACTGTTATTTGGTCAATTGATATTTTGAACAATGTTCAGGACTTTATACTTATTCTTGTTAAATTTCAAGTTGTTCATCTTGGCTCACTCATCTAGCCTGTTTAGGTTATGAAAAATTCTTAATTCAGTCATGCAGTCTATTAGGTATCTTGTGTCCTTTTTGTAATTATTAAATAGATTAATATTTCTATGATTTATTCCAAGATATTATTAAAATTCTTGCTTGTATCAGTTGGGCAGTCATTAAGGCATAAAACTCAAGAATACAATCCATTTTGGTAAAACCCATTTATTCAAGATAATTTTTAGTAGTATTTTTTAATTGGCTATAGACTCAGACTCTATCATGTGCCAATGTGCATATATCTTAACCATGTCAATAAAGATATCTTAAAAAGATTTTTGTCAAAAGAATTATTTAAAATTAGATATCAGTTACCTAAATCCCTCATGCACTTCTTCATAAAACTTACTAATGCTTCTGAGTCTCAGGAATCACTTTTTTTTTTCTAAACACTCAAAAATAGAAAATGGAATTTTGCCAGAGACTGGCTTCAGGTTTAGCAATCTATGTTTTCCAGAGTGAATCTGATAATTCAGCCATTCCTTAAATCCTTGGTAATCAGGTGTTCTTTTACTTTCTCTTCATCTACCTTGAATTTCAGTCCTTTCTTAGGAATGTTTGTTCTCCATATTCCCAATTATTCTTCCTTTTCTTTGTATAAAAAGAACTTTGTATAAAACAATTTTCTTTGATAACAACATTGAATATTGACACCTTTTTCCCCCCCCAGATTTTCTTCATGACTATAATATGTTTGGACGAAAATATGGTCTGGGAACAATCCTCATCCCATGGCAGAGAATACCTATAGGAAAATATCTCCATAACTACGATACACTTGGAAAGAGCTTCAAACATTTTTCAGATCTCATTGAACATAATAGAATATCTATAGGGGAAAATCTTTGTACTTATAATAAATGCAAGAAGCCCTTCATTTACCATTCAAATGGCATTCATTACAATGGAATATTTAATCAAGAAAAACACCCTAAATGTGATGAATTTGGTGATGCCTTCAGCATCAATTCATGCCTTCTGGTACATCAAAGAATTCATACTCCATTGAAACCATTCGAATATAATGAATGTGAGAAGGCCTTCAGCCCAAAGGGAAACCTCTTTTCACATAAGAGAATTCACAGTGGAGAAAAACCCTATAAATATAATGGGTATGGAAAAGTCTTCAGCAACAATCAAAAGCTGTCCCCACATCATAGAATTCATATTGAAGAAAAGTTTCGTAATTATAATGAGTGTGAGAAAATTTTCATGCAAAGCTCATCCCTTATGCAGCATCAAACAATTTATACTGAAGGCAAACCCTATACATGTAATCAGTGTGGGAAAATATTTAGCAGTAATAACTATCTTATTCAGCATCAAAGAATCCATACTGAAGAAAAGCCCTATAAATGTAACGAATGTGGGAAAGCCTTCATTGATAATCAAAACCTATCACAACATCAAAGAACCCATACTGGAGAGAAGCCCTATAAATGTAATGAATGTGGAAAGGTCTTCATCAATAATCGAAACCTATCACGACATCAGAGAATACATAGTGGAGAGAAGCCCTATAAATGTAATGAATGTGGAAAAGCCTTTTGTACCACTTCTCGTCTTGATGTACATAAGGTAATTCACCCTGGAGAAAGACTCTTTGAATGTAATGAATGTGGGAAAGGTTTCAGGTTCAGGTCTGCCTTTATGAAACATCTGAGAAGTCATACTGGAGAGAAACCCTATGAATGTAATGAATGTGGGAAAGCCTTCAGCTGGAAAGGAAACCTTAATACACATAAGAGAATTCATACTGGGGAAAAACCATATTTATGTAACGAATGTGGGAAAGCCTTTAGCAATAATGAAAGCCTAACACGACATCAAAGAATCCATACTGGAGAAAGACCCTACAAGTGTAATGAATGTGGGAAAAGCTTCAGGCAAAGTTCATCTCTTATGCAGCATCATAGAATTCATACTGGTGAGAAACCTTACAAATGTAATGAATGTGGAAAAGCCTTCAATAATAGTCAAAACCTAACCAGACATCAAAGAATTCATACTGGAGAGAGACCATTTGAATGTAATGAATGTGGAGAAGGCTTCAGATTCAGCTCAAGTCTTATGAAACATAAGAGTAGTCATATTGGAGACAAACCTTATAATAATAATGAATGTGGGATAAATTTCAGCCCAAAGGGAAGCTTTAATACACTTGAGAATTCATACAGGTGACATTCCCCACCCCTACGCCCCCTTTGAATCTAATGAATGTGGGAAAACGTTTAGTCAGAAAGGAAACCTTAAGAAAACTAATACTAAAACTAATACTAATATTAAGGAAATATCTTTTTAGTGTAATGAGTGTCAAAAAGCTTTCAAATGATGTGAAAACATAGTCCTTCTGCCTAGACATAGACAATAGGAGCTAGAAACCTGTTGAATGTAAGGAATGTGAGAAAAGTTTCATGAGGAAGCCACACTTGCTGCACATTAGAGCTTTCATCCTGATTACTGAGATTTTTAGGGTAATGAATGAGGGAAGACTTTCAGAGTAGAGACCTTGAGGACCATAAGAAACAATACTGGAAGGAGAAATCTTTTTAATGTAATGAATGTGTGGGAATATTCAGGCTGGGTCAATTTTTTTTGCTACGTATAAGGGGATTATTACTGTATAGAACTTTAAGTATGTCATATGTGTGGGAAAGTTTCAGCTAGTGGGGACACCTTTCAGATATTTAGTACTCATGAGAATCCCCATGGATGCAGTTAAAAGCTCATGAGAGATTTCATACTGGATGTTACCTGGGCGTATGTAATCATATAGGAAAAGTTTCAGAAAATTTTTCAGTCACAGAATTTCAGAGTTGGAAGAGGCCATAGAGATCATCTAGTACAACCTTTATCTATAAAATAATCCTATGTACACAATCAAATAAGTCACTATCCAGCCTTTGTTTTAAGACCTCTGTTGAAGGAGAAACTACTGTCTAATGAGGCAGCCACCTCTGCCTTTGGATAATGCTAATCATTAGGAAATGTGTCCTTCCTTGTCAGTTCTATATTTATTTGCCTCTTTAATTTCCACCCCATTTCTCTTAGTTTTACCAACTGTAGCCAAGCTGAACAAGCATAATCCTATTTCCCTTCAGAGGCCTATAAAATGCTTGAAGTGAACTTTTATGTCCTTGCTAGGTCTTCTCTTCTTCCATGGTTACATACCTGTTTCCTTCAGCTCATTTTCATATAACATGAGCTAGCTGCCCTTTACCATGCTGATTGCCCTCCTCCATGTCATTCCTGAAGTGGAGTGCCCAGGCATGATAAATACAGCAAGACTCTCACCTCTATCACTGGATCTTGTGCCCTCTCCAAATGTAGCCCAAGGTCAAGTGGGCCTTTTGGACTGTTCTTTGGCACTTTTGACTCCTTTTGAGCTAGTCTTGGGATCTTTTTTTTTCAGATGGATAGTTGTATAACTTTGCCATTTTTACTTTGTACTTATTCATTTAATGTTTTGAACCTAAGTATAAGACTTCACATTTATCCTCTTACATTTCATGTTATTTATTTTGTCCCTATGATCTCACAGCTAAGATATTATGAATTCTAATTCCATGTTCCCTTGTGTGAGCTCTCCCTCCCAGGTTTGTGTCATCTGAAAATTTAATTTGACAGGGATTCCCTCTATGACTTGATATGAGCCATTAATAATAATGTTAAATGGCACAGGTTCCAGCACCACTCCCTGGGACATTCCACTGGATATCTCCTTCTTTGTTGATATCGAACCATTGGCATAAAATTGAATCATAATTCAACACTGGAGATTCAGAGTGTCAGATTTTGCCACTGATGATAATTGTATGTTGCTTTTAGGGAGAAAAATGGATAAGCATTATGTCTCTCTTTCTGGTAATACCCAATTAACACTCTTCTAGGTGCTATGGGAGAATAAGTAAAACATGGTCCCTGATTGCATGCAGCTCGCAGTCAGGGTCTGGGGGTAAGGAACATGACACATAATACAGATAACTAATGACACATGATCAACATAGTTTGTGTTGTCCCAAGTGGGGAAGAATCATGCACTGTAGGGTTTGTTTTTGTTTTTTTCACAAGCATTTATTAAGGGCCCACTATGTGCCAGGCACTGTGCTGAGCACTTTATAATATTATTTCATTTTATCTTCACAACAACCCAGGGGGTAGGTGCTATTATTATCCCTATTTTACAGATGAAAATACTGAGGCAGACAGAGGATAAGTGACTTGCTCAGGGTCACACAGCAAGTAAGTATCAGAAATCACATTTGAATTCAGGTCTTCCTAACTCAAAGTCCAGGGCTCTAGCCACTTCTTCACCTACCTGTCCTTTACATAGTGAGGGAATCAGAGAAAGATTCATAGAGATTTTGTGTGCTGAGCTATAAAGGACAGGGAGAATTTTAGACAAATAGCAATTGGAAGGTCATAACAGATTTAGTAAACACTTTCAGCAGAGGTAGCGTGGACAGAGATGGAGGGCCAGTCAAGAGTGTGATTTGGGCAAATCATAGTTGTACATAAGAGGTGACTGTAGTATAGGGGTCTGCACTAGAAGATCACATGTTACCAGATGGTGAGTCATTCTCTCCTCTTAGGGTTCCTACTCCATGCTGACATTGAGAGTTCTGTACAGCCACAACTAGACAGCACAGACCAATGACTGACTGCTCTGATACCATGAGGCATCTTAGTTTCTTCTAATCACAATGAGATCATCCAGGTTTAAAAAAACAAAAAGAAAAACCTCCAAGTAGTGTATGACTACATTCCCATTTTGCATGTGGCTGCTGAAAAATGGCAACCCTCCAGTCCCTGAAATTCTGTGGGTTATGCCATAAAATTCATAGAATCCTGTTGTATAGATGAAGACTGTCTCTTCCTTGTTTGTGGTAGGGAGCTGAAGGTACCTACTGTGCAGTTATATCACTTGGCACAACCAGCTGGAGCAAGGCATAGTCCAATACCCCCCAAATACCTTAACATTGAGAGGTTAAGAAACATTGTTTTAAAAGTTCAGGAGACATCTAGTAGGTTGGAGTGGAGTGTACATAAGGGGGAGTGATGGGAAATAAGACTGGAAAGCAAAGGTGGGTGCCAGCATGTAGAAGGATTTAAATGCCTGGCTGAGGAATTTGATACATAAGTGAGAGGACTTTGGGAACCACCAAAGCCCCATTTTGTTCTGACATTTAAAAAGCCTACCTATCCCACAGTGACTTACTCCAGCGGTTAAGAGCATCTAATGATGATAGATGCAAATTTGGAATGAGATGGCTGCAGGTTCAAATGCTGGATTATTTTTACTAGCTAGATCACTTAGCTTTTCTGGGCGTCAGTATCTTCAGTAAAATTAGGGTATTGGATTAACTCTAAGGTCACTTCCAGTTCTAGACATACAAACCACTCCACTGATGCAGATCAGTGGCTTGTGTAATGTATAATCTTAGGGCTCAGATAGCTAGTCCTTATGAAGCTAGAATGTATCATGACTTATACCCAGGTCTTTCTGGCCCTAAGGCCAGCCCCCTACCCACTATAGTCATAGTAAATGTATATCTCATGTTTTTAGTTTACTGTTCATGGAAAGGAAGGCTGTGTCCTTTTATTGTAGTTTTTGGAACTATCCTTACTGTGACCGGACCTGTACACTTTATAAGGAAGGAGGTAGGTTTGGGGAAGCAGCTAGAATTTCCTGAGGGTAGTACCAGTGCTGCAGTGAGGTTCGGCTTTCCTAGGGGAAGTTGCTATCCTATAGAGCAGTTAGGGTTATAAACCACAAGAATGCTGGTAGGCAGTCCCTTCCACTTAAGTAGCCATAGCATAAAGGTTTCTTTGTTTCATGCTCAGCTGAAGGTTTTGCACAGGTAATGTATCTGGTAGTGCCCCCCCCACACCCACAGTGGACTCATTAAAGTTCCTACACTCCTACAGGGGGGTCATATTGCCTCAGACCAGCATGTCTGAGGTGTCCAAAGTAGCAATTTTGTGAGCATGTCCACGAGGCTAAGGGAGACAAAAAGAGAACCTTGCCTCAGCTGAGTGACATTTGGGTCCCCATAAATCAGAAGCACCGCCAGGACTACCAACATGTATGCTTCTCCAGTCAGTAACTGTATCCTTATTCTAAGTAAACTTATTCTTTTATCTTCCTTGCTGGGTCAGGTTATTTGTGCTGTCGGGTCCCAGGCTTAGGATGGCTTTCTGAGCCTCCTGGCATGCTAGCCCATTGTATTTGACCTAAGTCTTGATACCTTTAGTGTTGTTGCATCTCCATCATTGAAGTTATGCTGTATGTAATTCTTTTAGCCCTGCTTTCTTCACTGTGTTACTTAATACAAGTCTTTTTGTGTTTCTCTGAATGCGTATTTATCATTACATTGTTTATAACCCTGTTTGTTCAGTCATTCCTCAATTATTGAGCCCATCTCCTCCTCCCATATATAATTCTGTGCAAACTTTTGGCACCTAGGAGTTCCCTCAGGTGATTCTGCATTTGTTTGTGGGCTGCTGTGCACCGATTGCATCTTCTGCTAGTCTGTCGGTTGAAATAAAAGCTGTCCTGTACCCAGTACTTTCTGTTACCTTGAGTGCCTTAATAGGAACTGAGGCACTTTGATACAAACCGTTTTCAGAGATTTCCCAGAGTGAACTCCAGGCTCTGTAGGCAGAGACTGGTCTTTTCTGTTGACTCCTGAGTTCAGTTTATAGGAATCCAGAACTTGAATCACTCCAGATCTACTCACCTCTCTCCAGGAGGCTGGGGTTTAGGACCATTCTCCATGAACTCCTCACTCACCCCAGATGTTTATGCTACAAAGTAGCAATTAATGAACTGGGGACAGGTGGAATAGTTTCTCCCCCATAACTGCCACCATCTCAGAGAATAGAAACAGTGGAAAGAAACCAAATAGGCCAGAGCATGTTTATTGAATCACTTTTGGGAGAGCCTATACCAAGGCATTTCTCCTAAAAGGCCTCTGGTATTTACTGTGGTAAATCTGGACATGGCCTGCATAGAGTTTGTGTCTAGGATTCCACAGATGGGCTTAACAAGGTTCACAGCTCCTGTGCAAGCACTCAGTGTAACAGTTCACAAGGTTCAAGACAGCTGTTATTTCACTCTAAAGACAATGCAGAAACCCAGAAAGACTTAGAGGAGACTATAAACAAATGTAGAAAACATATAAAGGGACTCAAAATTGCCTACAAGCAATCCACAGCTTTCCTTTCTCACTGCTGAGTTCTACTTTTCTATCAAGGTCCTGAATGGTCTGATGGTCCTACTAAGGTCTGATGCAGCACATCTGGGCCATGGTTTGTATTCCTCTTAGAAGATAGCTGAACTTGTGGTTGCCAACCTTAACATTCTATGGAATTCCTTGATTCCACACAATTTTCTCAAATTGTGCTTTGGACTCCCTCAGGAGGGAATACACACTTCAGGGTTCCTGATCAGGCAATACCTGCAATACGAGTAATACACTTGTACTGTACTGGAATAACTGGTGGTTATTTCCATTTCACTCAGAATTTCAGTTGGAGAAAAGTGAAAGGGAAAAGCAGATGACCAAGCAAGTTTGTTGATTCCCTTTTAGGCCCTCACGAAAGGGCATTTCTTCCCTCCAGAGTTCTTCCTCCCTTCTAGGACTTAAGAACCAACTCATTTATCTTGGAGACAACCCAGTCACTAAAATGTACCCTAGGATAGTAATCTCCAAGGTGAAGAAAACATTAGCATTTCTGTCTCTATTTATTTAAACATGTAAGTTAAACTTTACTAATATTTAACTTTTGGATGGACTCTGGTGCCCTCACTTACTCTGTATATCTGAGAATGACCTGTCAATATGGTTTTCTGAAGGAAGAATGAGAGTACCATATTCTAGGGACATTCACAGTGTCACCTTCAGCCATTCATTTGCTTTCACCATATTTATTGTGTTATGATTTACATGTTGCTGGGTAAGTGGATTTCTAGATCATATTATGTAGTCCTAATTAAACTAACATTCATAGAATTCCTGCAAAAAAAAAATCCTCAGATTGGAGATAACACTAATACTAAGAGAAAAAATAAACTAAAAATGGCAGAGCCAACACTGCCTACTCCTAGTATAGCTCTTTCTTCTGCATTACAAGTTGAAAGCTATGATGGGCTATTCAGATGTGACATGTTGGGCAAAAACATTTCCAAATTATTTGAAAAAATATGAATTTACATCCCCTATAATTAATGATGAACTTTGCCCTATGTAATAGGAGCCTTTGTTACCTTCTAAAGTTCTGCCACATTGGTGAGGCTAACCCTAGCTCTGCCCCACTCAGAAGAGGCTAATTTTCCATCTAAAGGTATTAAAACTGTACTCAAGACTTAATTGGCCCATGAACTAAGGCTCAAAACATTGACACAGCTTTGTGGTGGCCTAAATGTAAAAGCTAGCACACAAGGAATCAGGAGCTTCTCCTTCAGTCTTTTGAACCAGCATGGCCAATACAGAGGCAGATAAGGTACACCCAAATGAATCAGTGCCAGCTAGGTGGTGCAGAAGGCTGGGCTGGGGTCAGGAAGACCTTAGTTCAAATCTAGCATCAGTTGCTAGTCGTGTAACTTTGGGCAAGTCAACCTGCCTCAGTTTCCTCAACTATAAAATGAGGATAATAATAGCATTTGTCTCCTAGGGTTGTTGTGAAAATCAAATGTACTTAGCACAAGTGCCCATCAACCAGTAAACATTTATTAAGCATCTACTATGTGCCAGGCACTGTGCTAAGTGCTAGAGATACAAAAAGAGGCAAAAGACAGTCCCTGCCCTCAAGGAGCTTATAATCTAATAGATTCTCTTGTTTTCTGACTGTCATTCTGCCCCTGTCTGTATCTATCTCTTCTCCCTCCCTCCTTGCTGAATATCATTCCCTTTCTGGGGCTAAGTAGATTTCCTTTCGTTCAGATGGAAAGTACTGAGAAATCCTGAGCCTGAGTCAGGCCTAGCCTCCAGGTTCCGGAGGGTATATTGTCCTTTTGGACATTAGCTAATGATAATAGGAAACCATGATAATTATTAAAACAGACATTGAAAAACGTGGCTTTTGTTGCCAAAATAGTGTGTCACCTATAAAAATATGCATATATACATACTTTTAAAACTTGGAAAAATTTTCTAACTTCCTTAAAAATTTTCCAAATGAGGCATTTCTGAGGATTTTGTACTCATCTGTTAAAAGTACATAAAAATATATCTTCCAGCTGGTTTTCAAGGACACTGATTGACATCAGGGAAAATGGAAATTGAATACATTGATTTCAACAAAACCTTTGTATTATTGGTGGCTGGAACTGACAAGGTGGCCTGTGATTTAGTTAGGTGTGGTTGTTTTCTTCCATTAGGAGCTGCATAATATTCTGTAGCTGTTTCATATATGACAGCCATTCAGACCAAGTACCAAAATAAATAATTTAGAGCCAGACTTCTGAATTGCTGTTTCATAGTGTCAAGCTAAGAGTTTCAAAAATAACAAAGTATATGGAATCATATTCCTCTTACAAAAATGTTATCAGTGATATTTGTTATCAGAGAGGTGGTATGATACAGAGATTCATCCACAAAGTCAGGAATAACTTGTTTCATATACTGTCTCTGACAGTGTCTCAGTGACCTTGGGCAAGTCACTTCTCCTACACTTGTCCTACTGCCCCATTCAAGCCTTTAAGGCAGACAGCTGAGAGGCCTAGTGAGTAGCATGCTGGATTTGGAGTCAGGAAGACCTCCATTCAAATCCTGCCTCAGACACTTTCTGACTTTAGGGTAAGTCACCCTCTCTAAGCTTCAATTTTCTCATCTTTAAAATGGGGATAATAAAAGCTCCTACCTCTTAGGGTTAAGTGGATAGGATGAGGTAATATGAGTAAAGCACTTTGCAAACCTAGAAGCACTATATAAATGCTAGCTATCACCTGTAGAATGGGTACAGACCTGCATTGCTAGAGAGTTTCCTCACATGGTGTTCCCTATGCCAATGAAACTGAAGATCCCTGCCTACATTTTATTGTTCTTGTTAATGAATTAGAATGTAAGCTCCTTGTGAGTAAGAAATATTTTATTCTTTGTGTCACCAGCATGTAGTACAGTATCTGGCATCACTTAATGATAGACAAATATTCTACCATCATTGTTATTAATATTCTAAAGGGAGAGCAAAACGCTCTTGTATTACTAATAAATAAGATGCTTCTAAATATTGTTTATTTCATGTCAAAAACAAGCGTAGCAAGTGGTTAGAATGAACTTACTATGCACTGGAGATACAAAGATAAAAACAGTCACTTTTTCTCTTTATCACATCCTTAAGCATTTTCTATTGTGCATATTTTATAATGTACATGATATATTGTGTGTTAGTCCATGTATATATACTGAGTCAATTCTCAGAAATGTTTGTTGATAGGAGTATGTGAACAAAAAGGTTAGGAGACCACTGCCCTAGTTGATTCCATGGAACAGCTCTGGGTCAGTTTATCTTGGGGCAACCACAGTCACTGAAACTTAATCCTGAATCATCTTTTCTCCTTTAACAAGGCATGGGTGGACATACCCATAATCTGTAGAGAGAGGCATAAGCAATACAGGATTCCAAACAAAGGTCTGTTGCCCCATGAGCTCATCAAGTGGATTTGGGAAATTTCCCTTGATAAACTCCTTTGATGTGTGAACATATTCCAAGGCTGCTTCCTTTGAGAAGGAATAGTTGTGAGGAGGGGAGAGAGAATCTTTGGCTCCTCTCCTCTCACTATAGACCAAAGAAAGACCTTACAAACTTCTAAAGGTGGGAAGATGTGGCACTTCCCCTTGGCATCCTAGAAGGGTCCCCAGAAAAATAGTGACTGCCAGCAGCACCTGCATTGGCACAAAGAACCAACAATACACTGAAGAAAAGCAGCTCAGGACCTTATAAGGAACCCAGCAGAGATCTGCACCATACCTATGGGGAACTTCATGAGGACTCCATAAGGGAGAAAAGAACTTCTATCAGCCAGGAGCTGTGAGTTACCCCTTGGCTATATGTGCTTTCTAAGCTTGGGCCCACTTTCCCTGGGAGTCTTCATGTGCTTGTGGGGAAATGTGCTTCTGGTTTGGGGGAAATCTTTTGTATCAAGTGTTCTAACTATATCACCTTAGTATATATTCCTAACTAGAAACAAATAAAGTCTGAATGTGTCATACCCCTTACTTAATTGACTCCAATGACTCCCTGTTACCTTCAGGATCAAATATAAAATGCTTCACAATTAAAACCCTCCACCTTTCTATATATGATATGACTCTACCTACAAAACACTCTTTATAGAAAAATAAAGATATGCTTAAATAATTGGACAGATATTAATGGCTCATAGTTGGACCATGACAATCTAATAATAATATCAATGCTATATAAATTAATTTACAGATTCAATGCCATATCAATCAAACTACCAAAGAGTTACTTTGTAAAACTCAACAAAATAATTTTAAAGATTCACTTGGAGAAACAAAAGAATCTGAGGGGGAATAATAAAAAGAAGTGGAAAGGAAGTAGACATTACTCTACCAGTTCTCAAGCTATATACTACAAAGCAGTAATAGTTTAGAATGATTTTGTATGGGTTTAAAAAATAGAAAGTTTGCTTTATGAAACAGATTAGTTAATAATATCCTGAGAACAATCCAACATAATAACATAGTGTTTGGTAAACCCAAAGACTCCAAATGCTATGGTAATAAAACTATTTGAGAATAATGTTGGGAAAGCTAGAAAACAGTGTGACAGAAATTAGGTTTAGACCAGCATCTTACACCATATACCATAATAATCACAAAATAAATAACATTGATTTTCAAAAGGTCATATCATGCACAAGTTAGAGGAGCAGGAAAGGAAATAGTTATCAAAACTACAATAGGATCAAAGGAAATAATGTGGACAATCTTAGTTATACAAAGTTGAAAAACTTTTGTACAAATCAATACAGTTAGCATTAGAAGGGAAACAGTTAACTTGAAAAATCATTGAAACAAATTTCTTTGTTAAAGACCTGATATCTAAGGCACATAAGTAATTCAAATATGTTTTAAAAATTCCATTTCCTAATAGATTGGTCAAAAGATATGAATAAACAGCTCTCAAAATAAGAAAGGTAAGCTATCAACAACCATGGAAAAATGTTCCAAGTAACTAATGGTAACAGATGGCAGTTATAATAACTGATTTTCTGCCTTATATCATACCTATTCAGATCAGCAAGGATGACCCTCCCCCACCCCCCAAAAAAAGATAATGACAAACACACTAATGCACCATACTAGTGGAGGGTGAAATGATCAGATCATACTGGAAAACAATTTGAGACTGGGAGCTAGAAGAACAAAGACCTCTCTGGTAAGCTTTCAGCAACTCTTACTCTAATGTAGGCATGAAGCATGGAGTAATTGCTTATGAATGAGGAGAGTCTTACACAAATTACCTTGAATTCTGGGTTACATTCCCTATTTCATTTGGCTCTCCAACACATTCTACAGATGTTGTTATTGTATCTTTAAGAACCAACTGCTGCTGCTGTTTGTCCTTTGTTCTCGAAGAAGACCATGACATCAGGGAGGGGATTCCATGACATGCAAGTGAATAGGATTTAAGTGAGGCAGGGCTGTACAAAGTCACTAACCTCACTTTCACCTCCAGAGCCATCTGGGTCCAGTGGCCAGATGTAGATCAGGACAACTGGAGATGATCCAGGAATTTGAGTGTTAGGAAAATGTCAATATGTCAGCAGTCATCTGACATATTAACTTAACACAAAGGAAGGTGCTAATTAAAATGGTCTTGAGGGTATGTGACATAAGTCACTCAAATTTCGGTCAAAGAGACATCAATTTTCATACCACCTCTCTTGACAATAGGGAGAATTAACCTTTCCCCAGACCTGTCTGAACAAACATAATGATCAGGAATACACTAATTAGCCCAAACTTAAATTTTCTTTTACTGTCTGATTAGATCTTAACCAGGGTAAATCTTTTTTTTTTTTTTTTTGGAGGGCTAAGTGACTTGCCCAAGGTCGCATGGCTAGTTTTTATATTAAGTGTCTGAAGCCGTATTTGAATTCAGGTCCTCCTGACACCAGAGCCAGTGCTGCTCACTGCCACCTAGCCGCACCCAGGGTAAATATTAAAGAGAGCTTTCCCACACTGGTCCTAGTACAATAATTAGTCACTAAATCCAAGAGAGAAATAATTAATTTCTCACACCCCTGATAGTGATGTGTTGCTTACTGGAAAATTTTAAAGGCCCTGCCTTTGAATACTTGTGAAACATGACAAAATGAAACCTTGAGTTTATATACATAGATTGCATATGTGAACTCAAATTATTATATGACCCTGCAAGCAATGGCTATGATTCAGTTTTGTAAGGTGGGGGGGAGATTCAGTGAAGGGGGAACTGCCACCCCAAGTCTTATCACTGGTGAACAACCACTTATTCAGATTTATCACAAGAAGGGTGATGCCCCCTGAATAGACTTGGTCAGAATGACCTAAGTCTCTTTAGGACCATGGTTACTAACAATATTGACCTGACTTTAAGAAGATTTGTAAAGGCTACTATAGCAGAGTGAATATTAATCTATGATGTAACTGAAAAATTACATGAAATCATCTGAGTGCATAAATGATGAGTCACTGAGATATATCATATAAAATATACTTGACTCTCCTGAGAGGACATTTTCTTGTGTATAGTACAAGGAAACTAAGCAAAAGAATGATCTTGCAAGGGTAAACTCTATTGAAGGAACTCACAGAAATTCTAGGGAAAGGTGGACCCTGAGACAAATGTATCGCACCTGGAAATGCAGTGAGATAAGGGAATGAGGGTCTAGCTAACTTGACAGACAAACATTACCATCAAAAGAAAACCATTAAAAAAAGATGTTCTTTCTCACAATTATTTGTGGAGAATATGGTTCTAAAAATAGTAAATATACCCAAAGAGAGAATGTAACTTTGATAGAACCAAAACTGAGGGCTACAAATCCAGCAATGGGAAGAGATGGGAGTCAATGAAGGTTGCCCTGTTTTCTGAAATCAATAACCATGACACCATGGACCAAGCTATCAATAGCCATATGGAAAAATGCTCCAAATCATCAATAAGAAGACAAATGCAAATTAAAGTGACTGAGCTTCTTGCCCAAGGCAATCAGATCAGTAAAGTTGATAAAAAAGGAAAGAGACCAATATTGAAGGAGCTATAGGGAAATAGGTACATTAATGCACTGTTAGCAAATATGTGAATTGGTCATTCTGGAAAACAATTTGGAACTATGCCCTAAAAGTTACAAAACTATACATATCCTCTGACTGAGTGAGATCACTACTAGAGCTATACCCCAAAGACAAAAAATAAAAGAAAAAGGACCCTGATAAAAACACATTTATAGCAACTCTTTTTTGAGTGGCAAAGAACTAGAAACTGAAAGCCATGAATTGGGGAATGACGGAACAAATTAGGGCATACAAATGTAATAGAATTCTGTAGTGCTGTCGGAAATGATAAATGTTCCTGAGTAATCTGAAAAGACATATATGAACTGATGAAGAATGAAGTTGTGTGGGACAAGAACAACCCTTGCCCCAAATAAAATAAGCAGAGATATCTCCAAGTAGAGACAGGAAGGATTTATTTAATTATTTCTTCTTGCAAAAAGGGTGGTCTCAGTACTAGAGGCAGTCTAGTAGGAGAGGCAAAATACAAAATACAAAACCTGGTTATATACCCAAAAGATCACCCCTTCCTCCCCTCCCTTGTCCTGTTCCCATTAATTAGGAACTGAGGCACACAATCTTAACCACAAAAATCTGCTGGCATTTGCAGGTGAAATGTTGGAAATATCAAAAAGGAGAAGGTCCATGTCTAGCGGACATGGAAACAGACAAAATATGTTACCAGTATCAACTTAGATATGAAAGCAGAAGATAAATGTTCTAACAATATCAATATAGATATGAAAGTAGACACTATTTTATGAAGTCATGGGGATTTTAGGACATGGTGACCTGCTTGGAGTTCCACAACAGGAGTTCCAATTTTGTATTTGTACAGGTCAGATGGTGGTCAGTGGAAACAAGTCTGGAACATTTGGGCCTGTAGTTAAATTTCTAGAGTCTGTGTTTTCCCCTCCTACGCTTAGCTAAGCTTAGCAAAAACTTCAACTTGTGACCAGGGAAGGAAGGCAAGTGCCCTAGATTCCCAGCCCAGGTTACTAAGTCTTTGGTACTTTACTACAATTCTGTTCAGATTTCTGGAATGTTACCTGAGAAGTTTTCACTTTTATTCCATTCAAAATGAACAAAATGAGGAGGGCAATTTACAATAACAACAATATTATGAAGACCAATACTTTTAAAAACGTAAAAATTCTGGTCAGTATGATGACCAAGCATGATTCCAGAGGACTGACAGTATAGCATGCTACCACATCCTGACAGAATCTAAATTTAGACTTTTTTTGTCATAGCTAATGGAAGAATTTGCATTGTTTGATTTTTAAAATTAAATTTTATGTTTATATATAGTTTACATCATTCATTTCCACAAGATTTTGAGTTACAAATTTTCTCCCCATCTTTCCTCTACCCACCACCCCAAAACAGTGATCCCACTATATACCCCCTCCCCCAATCTGCTCTCTACTATATCCTCCCCCATTCCCCCTCCAACTTTCCCGTAGGGCAAGATGGATTCTATACCCCAGTGCCTGTATATCTTATTTCCCAGTTGCATGTAAAAATAATAATAATAATTTAAAAAAAACATTTGATTTTAAAACTTTGAATTCTAGATTCTTTCTCTTCCTCCCTCATCACCCACCCTTACTAGGAAGATAAGCAATTCAATATAGGTTGTACATGTGTAGCTACGCAAAACATTTCCACAGTGGATATATTGTGAAAGATTGACTATATTTCCCTCCATTCCATTCCACCTCCCACTTGTTCTATTCTCTACTTTTTTTTTTTCTTTTTTGGAGGGGGGGAAGACAGGGCAATTGGGGTTAAGTGACTTGTCCAAGGTCACATGGCTAGTAAAGTGTTGTGTCTGATGCCGGATTTGAACTCAGGTCCTCTTGACTCCAGAGCCTGGTGCTCTATTCACTGCACCACCTAGCCACCCCTCTATTCTCTACTTTGATCCTGTCCCTTTTCAAAAGTGGGTGCTTCCAACTTCCCTCCCCCCAGCCTGCCCTCCCTTCCATCATCCCCCCTCTCAACCCCTTCCCCTCTACTCTCCTGTAGGGTAAGATACCCTATTTAGTGTGTATGTTATTCCCTCCCTAAGCCAAATTCATTGAAAATAAGGTTGACTCATTCATTACCTTTTGCTTTCCTGTTCTTCCTCTCCATTGTAACAGTTTTCCTTTGCCTCTTCTATATGAGATAATTTACCCCCATTCTATCTCTCCCCATCTCCTCTCATTATATTCCTCTCTCACCTCTTAATTTCACCTTTTAAGTATCATCCCTTCCTATTTAACTGGTCCTGTACCCTCTATGTATACCTGTACACATATATACACATACTCACATATGTATTCATATGCCCATATACCCTCCTATATATATATACATTTCTATTCCCTTCAACTATTCTCATACTGAGAAATAAGTTACATTATCATAAGTTATAATTATAGTTTTTCCATGTAGGAATTTAAGTAGTTCAATATTCATAAGTTCCTTATAATTTCTTTCCCATGTCTACTTTCTCATGCTTCTCTTGCTTCTTGTATCTGAATGTCAGATTTTCTGTTCAATTCTGGTTTTTTCATCAAGAATGATTGAAAGTGGGGCGGCTAGGTGGCGAAGTGAGTAGAGCACTGGCCCTGGAGTCAGAAGGACCTGAGTTTGGATCTGGCCTCAGACACTTAACGCACACACACACACACACACACACACAAACAAACAAACAAAAAACCTAGCCGTGTGACCTTGGGCAAGTTACTTAAACCCAATTGCCCTCCAAAAAGCAAAAAAAAAAAAAAAGAATGCTTGAAAGTCCTCTATTCCATTGAATAACCATATTTTCCCCAAAAACATGATAGACAGTTTTGTTGGGTAGGTGATTCTTGGTTTTAATCCCAGCTCCTTTGACCTCTGGAATATCATATTCCATGCCCTTTGATCCCTCATTGTAGAAGCTGCCAGATCCTGTGTTATCCTGATTGTGTTTCCACAATATTTAAATTGTTTCTTCCTGGCTGCTTGTAATATTTTCTCCTTGATCTGGGAACTCTGGAACCTGGCAGCTTTTAAGATTCTGATTATACAGGGGGCGGCTAGGTGGCACAGTGAGTAGAGCGTCCCTGGAGTCAGAAGGACCTGAGTTCGGATCCAGCCTCAGACACTTAACGCACACACAAACGAAAACCTAGCCTTGTGACCTTGGGCAAGTTACTTAACCCCAATTGCCCTCCCAAAAGGCAAAAAAAAAAAAAGATTCTGATTATACAGTATAGTGATCACTCTATTTATTCCATAACAAAAGCAAAACATCCACAGAAAATCAAGGTACAGCATTCACAATATTACAACTTATCACAGAAAATCACAATATAATATTCACAACATAGTCTCAAAAGTAAAATAGTCACTCAAGTTAACTCAATCAGTCACTTATGAGTAGTCCCAAAGTACAATAGTCAAAGTCTTCCACTCTTGGGGCAAAGTCTTGATTAACTCCATCAGTCACTTATTCAGCAATCAATTACTAAATATCATACACAAAACCCTCCGCCCCTTAGGTCACTAGTAAACTACAATTCCATAATTACTCAGTACCCAAGGAAAGATCTTTTCATCTTGACTTGGGGCCTATTCTGAGATTCCCTGGATCCCCTTCCATGGTCCCAGATTCTTCTACCTGGATTCACCAGACTGTCACCTGGGTTCAATGGCAGATAGCTCCCAGTTCCTTGACCAGCTCTCTGGGCAGATCCTGCTCCACACTGAAGTTCACAGGGTCTGGTCCATATCAGATCCTTCACCATTGCTGCCCCAGGGAATTAAAAGCTCAACCAAGCCATAAACAAAGTCTCAGCATCCCAGTCATGCTTCCTCAGTCACCTGGGCTCCTGGGCTCCTGGGCTCCTGGCTCCAGTCCAGAAGAAGCTCCACCACCACAAGCTCTCAGGAAATTCTGGCTCAGTTCTCCATTCTTCTGTAGCTCCTCTGCCACCAGATCTTAGTCTCAAGAAAATTCTGACTGCCTCTCTGGGGCTTTTCTTATATACACAGCAATAGCTACTTCCTACTACAGCCAACCCCTTCCTGTTATGTCAGCAACAGGAGACAGAAGTTCATACCTTCTGTTTCCCCAAAAGAGGCTTGATCAGTTACTAAGTGCTAAGTACCTGCTACTTTTGCCAACACAAAGGGATCTTCAAATTCAAAATTACATTACCATTACAGCAGGCTAGAATGAATTCACAGGCTCAAGCATTCCAAGTCAAGTTGGTAAAAGGTTATTGTTACCTTTACAGCAGAAAACAGTTCTTAGGGAACCTGCAGCCTTAAAGGGGTAGAGTTAAAGTTTTTATAGGATAATCTTTAGTAAAAACAGTGTCAATTATGCTAACTAGGTGCGTAAGGGTGGGATTAGGGAGGAGTTAAGGAGTGATCAGTGCTTAAAGGAACATGCACTTTTAATATGTACTTCATAGGCATATTGCCCATAATTCACTGGGAAATAGCCCAAGGGGGGGCTGCATGGAGGTGTGGTTTTAGGCTTGAAATGTCACTAAGTCAGTTAGTGGTCAGGGCTCACCAAGCTACCATCCATCAATGTCATGCTTGACAAGATGGATATTGGGAGTGTACATATGTCCCAAGCTAATGAGGGATCCAGGATCTGTATAATGGGCTAGAGAATTACTTATAGATAGTTCTAGCTAAGGATTCATAGGTGCAGCAGGTTATTATACTAAGGGGAGATAAACAGTTCATGAACAGTTGCTAGGCAGAGTGCTGGCAGGGGAAGGGGCAGAAATAATGCTCTGAGCCTTTGAAGATCTCAGCATTCTGTACCCAGAAGATAAAGGTGAGCCTGGGACCTGCCAGCCTATTGTGCATAGCAGATATTGATGGAAGAGGACACTGATAAACATCAGACAATATAAATCAGCTCTAGACAGGGACCCACCATTCTATTCAAGTGTATAGGAACAGTTGGATCATGGCCCTAGGAGAAAAAAGATCAATTCAGGAAGTAAAACTCAAAATATGAATAAGCAGAAGAAAACATCAATGGTATAGACATTTTATTCAGCAAGGAATTTCTAGGACATAAACCTAAAGGAAGAGACTAACTCCACTGTAACTATAAGCAGAACTTCATTCAGATAAAGGTATGGCATGCCTATGAGGTCTGTTAGAATTTCTGGAAAATATAAACAAGATATACAAAAGGATTCTATGAATAAAATGAGGACTCTTAAAGAAGAGAATTGGGAGGAGATTAAACAGTGTGGGGCCAAAAAATGGACCAAAGAGAACTAGATGACTCCATGACAAAAAAAGAAATAAGAAAACAACTACAAAACACTTTATAGAAATAAAGACAGACCTAAATAAGTGGAGAAATGTTCATTGCTCCAGGTTGGATTGTCAGTATAATAAAACTGACAGTACTCCCTAACGTGACTTATTCAACGCAATATCAAACTGCCAAAGGATTACTGCAAAGAGCAGTAAAAAATTATAACAAAATTAGTCTGGAGATCAACAACCTTAGGGAAATGATGAAGAAAAATGGGAAACAAAACAGACTAGCAGTACCAGATCTCAAACAATACAACAAAACAGTAATTGTTAAAATTATTTGTTACTGCCTAAAAAATAGGGCGGGAGGGGGATGACTATGATGGTTTAGGTATACAAAATACAAAAGAAAACAAACATAGTAAGTGTTTGATAAAACCAGAGATAGTAAATACTGGAGTAAGGTCTCACTTTTGGGAAAAAAAAACTACTGAGAAAATCAGAACTCAGTATGAGCAAACATTACCTTTAGACCAACAATTCACGTGATATCCCACAATAAATTCAGAATGGATACATTATCCAGATATACAAAGTCACAACGTAATCCTTTGTTAGAGCAAAGGAAGCTTTTACAGCTATGGAAAGGGGAAGAGTGAATGTCTAGAGAAGGGATAGAGATGATCAAAGAAGATAAAGTGGGCAATTTTTATTATATAAAATTGAAAAGTTCTTGCAAAATTAAATTCAATGCAATTGGAATGAGAAGGGAAAACAATTAACTAGGAAATGTGCTTGATCATGCTCAATTGTTACAGACTGTAATCGGGTTTTTTTCCTTTTATTTGTAGTGGATTTCTAGAGGGAGTGAGGAGCTAAAAATAATATTGCTTCCCCCTCAAAGAAGCCATTGAAACATTTTTGAAAAGCACAGAAGGGAGCTCAGAAGGAAATACAGATAAGCAGACCCTTGTTTTTGAAGTTATATGTTGAATTAGTTATATATTTTTAAAAAGCAAACCATTTTGTATGTGGAAAAAGTCTCTCTCTCTTATTTTGGCCATTAGTAAAGTTCAGAATTAAAAAAATAAAGTCGTTGCCTTCTGGAAAACCTACTTTATTATCTAGTTTACTGTCTAGAATGTCCTCAAGGAATAGGATAATGATAGAGATATAACAAATGGAGAAATGCCTCTCAGCACCCACCTCTCCAACTTCCTAAGACCTGACCAATTGTCCAGCCAAATATAAGGACTTTTGCTAAGTCGTCATCCTTCTTGATTCTCTGTAGCCTTTAACACTGTTGATCTCTCTCTTCTCTTTGATACTCTCTTCCCTCTAGGTTTCATGACACTCCACTCTTCCAGTTCTCCTCCTCCTGACTGCTCCTTCTCAGTCTTCTTTGTTGCATCTTCAAGTCACACCTGGTGTAAACCCTCTTCATCTCAGCAGGCAAATAACCTGCTGGTTGGTCTCCCTGCCTTTAAGTCTCTCCACTCCAGACCATTCGTCAAATTGATCTTCCTAAGTACAGGCTGACCATGTCACCCCCCTCTCCTTCTCCACCCCACTGTCCTCCTGCAATAAGTTCCAGTGGCTTCCTCTTCAGGATCAACTATAAAATCCTTTGGCATACAAAACCCTTCATAACCTGGCTCCCTCCTAATTTTCCAATCTTCTTACATCTTACTCTCTGTCACATACTTTGTGATCCAGTAACACTGGCCTCCTGGCTGTTCCAAGAACAAGAAACTCTTATCTACCAACTGTGCGCATTTTCACTGGCTATCCCTCCATGCCTGGAATGCTCTCCCTCTTCATCTCTTCCTACTGGCTTTCCTGGCTTCCCCTTAACTCTAGTGCCTTCTGAATGGAATAAAAGTGAAAACTTCTCAAGTAACATTCCAGAAATCTGAATAGAATTGCAATAAAGTACGAAAGACTTAATAATGTGGGCTCTAGGACCCTTGCCATACTTCCCTGGTCATAAGTTGAAGTTTTTGCTAAGCTTAGCTAAGCATAGGAGGGAAAATCACAGACCATGCAAATTTAACCACAGGCCCAAATGTTCCAGACTTGTTTCCACTGACCACCATCTGACCTGTACAAATATAAAATTTGAAATACTGTTGTAGAACTCCGGGCAGGTCGCCATGTCCTAAAATCCCCATGACTTCATAAAATATTGTCAGCTTGCATATCTACATTAATAGTGTTAGAACATTTATCTCCTGCTTTCATATTTAAGTTGATATTGATGACACATTTTGTCTATTTTCATGTCCTCTAGACATGTATCTTCAGTTTTTTGATATTACTGACATTTCATCTGTAAACACCAGCAGATTTTTGTGGTTAAGATTGTGCGCCTTGGGGGCAGCTAGTTGGTGCAGTGAAGAGAGCACCGGCCTTGGCATCAGGAGGACCTGAGTTCAAACCTAGCCTCAGACACTTAACACAAAAACTGGCCTTGTGACCTTGGGCAAGTCACTTAACCCCAATTGCCTCAAAAAAGCAAAAAAAAAAAAAAAAATTGTGCACCTTAGTCCCTAATTAACGGCAATAGGACAGGACAAAGGGGGGGAGAAGAGGTGATCTTTTGGATATATAACCAAGCTTTGCGCTTTGTATTTTGCCTCTCCTACTAGACTGCCTCTAGTAGTGAGACTGCCCTTCTTGCAAGAGGAAATAATTAAATAAATCCTTCCTGTCTCTACTTAGAGATATCTCTCCTTATTTTATTTTGGGCAAGGGTCGTTCTTGTCCCACACACTTCCATCCATTGATAATTCCTAGTTTATCCTGTATATAACTTGTTTGTGCATGTTCATCTTGTCTTCCATACTAGACAATGAACTCTCTGAGATCAGGGACACTATTTTTATCTTTCTTTGTATCCCTAGCAATCAGTATCAGCTTGGCACATAGTAGGTGCTTACTTGGATTGACTGATAATACCTTTGTCATTTTCATTCACCATATTTCTGAAAATCTTAATCTGGCCAACTCCTAGGTGGATGGGCATGGGCTCTAGCATAAATATAAAAGAATCTGTCTCCACTCTACTCAACATCACACAAATTAGACAGAGTAGGTCCTAGCTAGCATGCTATCTACATCCCTGACTCTTCTGTCAACCTTACAGACAGTATGTGCCACGTAAACAGCAGTTAATTAATCAGCAATTAATTAATAATAAAGTCTACAAAGAAGGGTCCTGTTTAGCCGGCTTCCTAGTCAATCAATAAGTATTCAGTGTCTACTATGTACCACACATCGTGCTTAGTGCTAGGGATGAACAGAAAGGCAAAGACAGTTCCTGTTCTTAAATAGTTTGCAGTCTAATGGAGAAGACAACATAAAAAATTTTTTTTATAAACAAGATATATAGAAGCTAAGTTAGAGCTCATCAACAGGGGAAGGGACTAACATTAAAGGGAACGGGGAAAGGCTTTTCATATAAGGTGAGATTTTTAGCTGAGATGTGAGGAAGGCAGGGAAGCCAAGAGACAGAGAGAGACAAGGAGGAAGAGCATTCCAGGAAGTGGGGGATGGACTGGGAAAATGCCCAGAGTGTCAGAAGATGGAGTGTTTTGTTCAAGGAATGACACTTTTGCTTTATGGATTCACACAATGCAGGGTAAATTTTGTTCCAAATTCTAATTTTGATTCTAGATTTGATTCTCATAATTCAGTCATTCCCTAACTGATGAGCACCCTCTTAGTTTCCAATTCTAGGCTACTAAAAAAAAAGACTACTGTAAATATTTTTGTATATGTAGATACTTTTCTTTCCATGACCTCTCTGGAGTACAAACCTAGTAGTGGTATTGCTGGGTCATAGGTTAAATAGTTTGGTAACTTTGGGGACATAGCTCCAAATTGCTTTCCAGAATGGCTGGACCAGTTCATGACCCCATCAACACCTCTAGTGTGCCTGTTTTCACTTAGCCTTTCCACACTTGTTATTTTTCATCTTCGTCATCTTTGTCAATCTAGATTTATGGTTGCTTTAAGTTGCTTTTTCCTAATAGTCATTTGGGATTTTTTCTCCCACATAGCTGTCCGTAGCTTGGATTTATTCCTTTGAAAAGTCCCTGTTCCTAGCCTTTGTTCATTTAACAATTAGGAAATGGTTCTTATTTTTATACATTTGAATCAGTTCCTTAAATGCTTTGAAAATGAGATCTTTAAAAGAGAAATCTGCCACAAAAATATCTTCCCAGTTAACAGTTTGCTGTCTAATTTTAACTGCATTGTTTTTGTGTAAAAACTTTAAATTTTATGTAACAAAATTGTTCTTTTTTATTATCTGTGATTCTTCCTATCCCTTGTATAAACTCTTCCCCTGGCTGTAGCTTCAAAATTAATCTTCAAAATTCTTCCTTGTTCCTCTAATTTATTTACAATTCGACCTCTTATACTCCATTTGGAGCTTATTGTGGTTTATAGTGTGACCTACTGCTTTAAACCTAATTTCTGCCAGGTTGCTTTTTAGTTTTTCAGAAATTGTCAAATAATGATTCCTCACCACAGTAACTTTAATGGCACTGAATACTTAGCTACTAGTTTGATTCTTTTTCTATATGTTCCTGTTGCATGAATTTTCTTGTAGTTCATTTGACCAGCTACTATCATTTAAGGCAGCATGAGCCAGAGAGAGATTTTACTGTAGCTTATTCACTTAGTGAGACACACTCCAACAGTAGTTAATGGAAAATGTGTCTCATAAATTAGCTAGGAATATCTATATGCTACATGAGAATGAAAAAAATAGCTGCTCTTACAGTGCAGATGGTAATATACAAAGGAAAAACAGTGTGCTCATTAAGGAGAATGTAGAACAAAAGTTACAGCAGATAGCAAAAGAATGTATCTTTGTCTAGGTAGTCCAATCAAAAGAAAGGAGACCAATATCACTTAAGAGACAAGATAAAAGGGTGAGGGTGCCTGGAACTGCTGATGGACTTGATTGCAAGTTGGGTCTTTTCTATCAACTAGGAGAGGAAAGAAGACATGGAAGGCAACAAGGTTTCCATTGCGTGTAGCAAAATAGAGACCACAGAACAAAATCAACATCCTACTAGCTCTTAAAAATCAACTTTTAACATTCTTAATTGGTTCCAGTGATTGACTCTTCTATTTTTTTTTGCTAGTACCAAGCATTTCTGATAATTATTGCGCCGCAGTAGTTTGTTATCTGGCACCGCTATAGGTCCCCTCCCTCCTTTTTCATCATTTGAGATTCTTGACCTTTCGTTCTCCAGCTGAATTGTTTTAAAATTCTATAAAGTCATCTCTTGACTCTGTGCCCTTCCAGTTGGATTTTTTTTCTAACTTCTGTAAAGTAATCCCTTGGCCTTTCCCTCCTCTCGCTGAAAGTACTGGGTATGGCATTGATTTGGGCAATGCTGTCATCTTCATTACGCACAGGCTCGCCCTGCGGTCATTTGTGTGGAGCTTTGGGACTGTGTGCTTAGGGTGAACGGTGAGACAAAGGGTGGCAGGCTTCCAGGCATTTTATATGTTCTGAAATTATGCCGCTGACACGGAGAAACTGGGTCTTACGGGGAAGGATGGAAGGAGGCAAAGATGGGCAAAAAAGACGCCACAGACCGAAGCTTTGGTTAGTGCAACTGCGCAGGAGCGGCCCTCCGACTACATTTCCCAGCATTCCGGGGCAACGAGAGATTTCAATTGGCGGAAACGCCATTTCCCAGAATCCATCTGAGCGAGTGGGTTTGTTCATTGGCCCGGGCCCCTAGTGTTCTCCACCTCCCAGAGTCTCGGGTTCCTGGTGGATTCTGGGAGTCATAGTTCGGGAGCTTATTAATGTGTGCAGGCGCAGTCCCAGGACTTAGCCATTTTTTTTTTTTTTGCCGCCGGTGAGTGCGAAGGATCGTGGGAACGGCCTGTGCGTGCGTGTGCTCGTGCGTGTGCTCGCGCTTACGCGCGCCGGGGAGGACGGGCTTCTGCCCCTCCCCTTCACTCACCGCTCTGTTCCCTCTGGCTTGGGTCCTGGCTGGGACCTTGAACTGGGCTTTGTCTGAACCACGCCCTCGCTATCGGAACCGGGCCTTGGTTTCCTCATCAGACAAAGGAAGCCGGAAGTGGGGGATGGGCGGGGATAGAACCGGAGCTTGATGGCTCCAGTCCCCCTCAGACCCGGGGGAGGGGCCGAAAGGAACCCTCTAAGGTGGGGGAGGAGTGAGGCTCAGATGCGTAGTATACCCCCTCCCCCACTCCTGGGAAGGGGAGGAGCGTGGCTGCACCTTCCTGCCCCCCCACCCCAGTTGCCTGCCCCCCCACCCCCAGGCCACACCTTCAGGTAGTGTCCAGTCTCTGTCTGCCCCGGACGTAACGTTTGTGGGCTGGACTGGAACCTGAGCCTCGTCTTCCCTTTCTGTGAGATGAGATCTGTCATCCTAGCGCCCCCGCCCCCGTGGGGGGCTCCAAGGCGGTCACAGGTCTAGTGCTTGGTGGACCGTCTGTCTAGCCCCTGGGGAGTAACGACCTCCCCTCCCCTCCCCTATCTGGATCCTTCTCCCCATCACTCCTCTAACAGTAAGGATCAGCCAAGGTTCTGTCCTGGGCCCTCTTCTCTTCCATCTCTTGTGATCTCATCAGCTCCCCTAGATTCCGCTGTGCTGGTGATTCCCAGATCTCTTTGTCCAGCGCTCTCCTGACGCCTTGTCTCCAAACTGAACTTGTCATCTTTCCCCACAAACCCTCGCCTTCTCCTCATATCCCTACTGCTGTTGGTGCTACCAGTCTTTCTGTCACCCAGGCTCGCAACCGAGGTGTCCTCCTCTGCTCCTCACTCTCAGATCAGTTTTGCCCAGGCTTGTCATGACATTTCATGTATGTGCCCCTTTCTCCTTGATGCTTTCACCTTAATCCTGGACTATTGCAGTGGCCTTCGGGCTTGTCTTGCTGTCTTAAGTCTTTCCCCACTCCAGGCCTCCACTCAGTTGTCAAATTGATCTTCCTTAAGTTCAGGTCCGACTATATTACTGCATCTGTACTTCTTCCTCATTCAACTCCATTTGCTCTTTCTTCCAGGATCAAATAGAATATCTTCTGTTTAACTTTTAAAGGCCTTCATAACCTCCTTCCTCCACTTTTCCAATTTTCTTATACCACATACTCTCTGATCCAGTGACACTGGCCTACTTTCTTTTCCTCCCATATAACATTCCATTTCCTGACTATCCCCAGTGCCTGGAATTCACCTTTTTTATCTCTGCTTCTTAGCTTTCCTGGTTTCCTTCAAACCTTAGCTGAAGTCCCACCTTCTACAGGAAGCCTTTCCTGACCTCCCTTAATCCTGGTGCCTTCCTTCCAAGATTACCTCTAAATTATCCTGTATCTATCTAGTTTGCATGTTGTTTCCCCTTCTACATTGTGAACTCCGTGAAAGCTTATTTTTTTTTACTTTTCTTCTTGACCCCAGTGCCTGGACACATAAGAGGCACTGACTGTCTGGCTTGAGTCAGAGGCACCAACCAGAAGACCTACTACTACAGCAAAGAATGAGGAATTAAGGAAGATAATGTGAAGATTCCCAAAGTACAACAACACTAGTAGGCCTTGGATCTACTTATCACCTCTAGAATTCTACCTGCCCTGTATTGTATCATTTGTTTTCTGTAAAAGACTAAGGAACTCATAGATTGTCAATTAACATTTATTATGGGTCTAATATGTTTGAGGAACTGTGCTAATGCACTGGGAATACAAAAAAGAAAAACAGTCCCTGCCCTCAAAGAGTGTACAATCTAATGGTGAAAGATACCCAGGAAAGGAAGTTGGAAAGAGGGTTGGGGGAGTGAAGGTATCCTAGGTAGGGGGCTGATGGAGAAGTTCAGAGGAGTGAAGCTGGTTGGGAAGTGAAGAGACAACTGACCTGGGAGCCTTCCTTAGATGGAGATTCTGGAAGGAGCTCACCACTCTCCAAATCAGAGGGATAGGTCCCAGGGGAGAGGATGCTGATGAAATGTGAATTTCATCAATGATGAAGATTATTTGCATGTAATTTCATCTGGATGAGTTTTAGATCTGCAATGCAGAATTGGTCCTCTGTTTAACATTTTTTCCTCCTCCTTCAGTTTAAATTCTCAAGACTGGCCTTTCTCCAAAAGAGAGAATCAGGGTGGAGGTGAGAATGACTTCTGGGCTCCTGACAGTTGGACTTCAGGTGAGTCATTTCTTTTCTTTCCTGAAATGCTTTATCCTCCATTTTCTGACCTCATCTGCGGCACATCAGATTAGAACAGGGTTTGGCAAACCGGTTCAAGGACCAAATACATCCCAACAATACATCCCTATTGTTTTTGAATAGCCCCTGAGCTAAAAATGATTTTTACTTTTTAAAATACAATTTTATTGGAACACAACCTTGCTCCACTCATTTGTTGACATTGTCTATGGCTGTTTCATGCTGTCAGGGCAGAATGGATTAGCTGCAGTGGAGACTGTATGTAACGCTCTCATTGCTTCTCGATTCTATTCAGCATGCTACAGATCACAGTGATGCAGTTATAGCTTGACAGCGTTTTGAGTTACACACATATCACTCTATTCCTATTATAACCTTTTCTTATTATTACCACTACTATTCATCCTGTCAAAACAGGAAAAGAAGAAAAGAAAAAAAGTTTTATTACAACTTTTTTAGCTCAGGGATGAGGTTAAAATTCTTCTGAATGAGAAATGCCTTCAACTATTATTAGACATGGAATAGCTTTGAAAATTAGCGTTTGCTCATATTGTTTTGATACTGTTTCTTAATGAGTGCAACCTAAAATTACTAGGCAAAAATATGTAAAACTTATGCTACAGTAAAGTCAATGACAGCTAATGTTTGAATTACAAGTAATGTCAAGCTGCTTTATATACTTCTTGGGTTGCTAAAAGTTATAACAAGAAGTGATATCTCCATTCCCACATACATTTACAGCAAATATATTTTCTGAGCTCAAACTACAGTTCCAACTGCATTTTTCAAACCTCAGTGAATGTGCAAAAGGAATGATAAAGGCAGTATCAAGAGAAGAATCTAATAAAATTCTATAAATGCTTTCCAACCAGTGAATATGCCTAATTAAAATAACATGCTTATGGATTGATATAAGTATTTGGCAGTGCTTATCTGTGTGAAAATATATTTTCAAAAATGAAATATGAACATTTGCATTTCTTATGCTAGGGAACACTAACTTTGAACCCCAATTAAGTGAAATGTTATCCCCGCATAAAAAATTGCATTCTTCTTATCAATAGTCCTATGTTACAAAAATTTGTACGTATGATTATTATCATACTATGAATTTCATCAATTAAAAACTTGTGAAAGTTTGTTTTCTCTTTTATAATCCATATAATCTACATAACATCCTGAGTTTTGCCTCTTAGCTTGCAAAGCCTAAAATATTTACTTTGCTGACCCCTGTACTAGGACATCAGTTGTTATCTTCCAGAAGACTTTGACTCTCCTTATATATTATGTAGAGTTCCTAGAGTTCTAGATCTTTAGAGTTGGAAGATATCTTAAGAATTGTGTAGTCTGGGGCGGCTAGGTGGCACAGTGAGTAAGAGCGCTGGCCCTGGAGTCCGGAGGACCCAGGATCGGTTCCAGCCTCAGAAAATGAGCACCCACACATAAATAATGACTGGCCGTGTAACCTTGAGCAAGTTACTTAACCCCGATTGCTTTTTAAAAAAAAAAAAAAAGAATTGTGTAGTCCATCTCCATAATATGATACATGAAGTATCTGAGTTTCAGACAGCTGAAGTGTCGTCCTCAGGCCCACTTTTTGTAGACTGTTGCCTAAAACCTGGGTCCCCACATATGTTGCTCAAATCCTCATTACATTGTATCATGATTTTCTCTTGGCAATGGTTCCCACTTGTCTAGTACATTTGCCCAACACTTAAATCTTCACTATTAATTCAGTCTACTCTCTGCACTGCATTGAACTAGAAAATACAGGGAAGAAAACAAGTGTGAAATGTGGTTCTTATGCTTCCTTCTGTAGTCCTTTAGGGTTTTCTTTGTTTTCCTAGCTTTTGAAAGCTTTTAAAAATCTTTATATCTTATTTCTACATCACCTTTGCTTCTAAAAATGTTCATTCCTCTCCTATTTCTGGGGAGTTTTCTCTTGTGACAAAGATTAAAAAGAAAGGGGGAAAAACAGTTTAGCAAAAGCAGTGTGCACATGAGCCGTCTGACAGCATATAAAATGCACCACACCCTGCCAATAAAGGGACAACAGGGCATTTTCTCATTTCTTTGTGTCCAGCTTAGTCATTATAATTACACAGCATTTGGTGATGCTCTGTGGTCTTTTTATGGATGCAGACCAACTCAATGATAATAATTATAATTAATATGGCCACCTATGAACATATTAGGTAACAGTATGAGGCAATAGAGATAATATGGACAAACAGTGATACAAATAACAAAAGTTGAATATAGAAAAGGACTTGGTCAGAGTGTGCTTCCTGAATGAAGGATGACTGTGATGTGGATAGTTGGAGAAGGGTTGGGAAGACATTCTAATTGTAACAAGTAGTGGGAGCCACAGCTGGAAAGGTACAGAGTCTTTCATTCCTTTGAACCAGTAAAGAGAACATCATGGCGGGCAGGCAGGAGTCCAGGGCCGTCTTTGGGGACTTCTGAGTGAAGTTTAGCTATAGCTCAGAGACAAGTTATTCATTCACTCAGCAAACATTTAGGTAAATTGAATGCTTTTTCCAGCCACAAGTTGTTATAGAAGACATCACAGATCTTTTTCATTTTCTAGCTGTTTGTTGCTCTTCATCTTTAGATGATGTTGGAGGAGTCTAGTTTAATTGAGTCTTGCCAAGCTTTCAGTAAAATTATTTTTTTCTCTATAATTTCTTGCTGTCTTTTTTTTTTTTTATTAAAGCAATTGGGGTTAAGTAACTTGCTCAAGGTTACATGGCTAGTCATTGTTTATGCATGGGTGCTCATTTTCTGAGGCCGGATCTAATCTCGGGTCATCCCAACTCCAAAGCCGGCGCTCTTACTCACTGCACCACCTAGCCACCCCAGTTTCTCGCTATCTTATGAGATAATGTTGCTGTTCATTATATTTCCCCATCCTCTTATGTAGGAATATACTCCAGGTTGATTTTCTAAATTGATACTGGCCTTGGCTCCCTTTTCCTTGCTTCTAAGAGATTCTGATTCCAAATGATTCCTTCATTGGTAACCAGTCATTTTCTATCTATAAATAATCAGTCTTATTATTTGTAATGGTATTTCATGCAAGGAAGTATTCTCTCTGTAGGCATGAATTAGACTTCTGTCAGGACCCCAAGTTTTGGCCTCTTCTTTTTACTCTTCCTATTTTCCAGATATTTTTTACCATCTTTTCCAAGGCCCACCTCTGTATTGAAGATACTTAGTGGTAAAGATAACGTTGATTTCCTTTGGAATCTACCTTTTTCATAGAAATGCTTTGCCTCTTCATTGTATACAACAGCTGTTGGTCAAGAAGTTGGGGGGCAGCTGGTGGTACACTGGGTAGAGTGCTGGGTCTGGAGTCCAGTTTTAGACACTTACTAGCTGTGTGACTCCTGTCAAGTCATTTTGTCTGTCTCAGTTTCTTCAACTGTGAAATAGGGATAATAATAGCACCCACCTCCCAGGGTTGTTGTAAGGATAAAATAAAATATCATTTGTAAAATGCTTGTGGACAAACCTTAAAACTTTATATAAATTTTATATGCATCATAGAATTTTTTTCATTGATTTATGGGTAACTATGTTTAAAGGATAAATTAATCTTGAATTCACTGTGGTATGCTGGGTCAGGCATATTTGAATTTCATTTTCTCCTTATAGTTATTTACTTTTCCCAACATTTATGAAATAATGGTAATTTTCTTTATTTAATTTCATCATATTTTCCATATATTAATCTTTTACAATTTTTAGCTTATTATGAAAATCACCTAAACATATTCTATAGTGATTTATGTTTTAATACATGAATATTGATCTGTTAAATATTGAAAACAAATATTTATTCCTTTCTCATATCTTTTGATTTCCCCTGCCCCATTTATTGCTATATATTTATTTGTTTATATATTTTAGCTTTTGTGCATTTATGTTCAAAGTCTTTTATTTTTCTGGTTCTTAATTCATTTTTTCTGCAGTGCTTCATTTAGATCTTTTCATCTTTTTTTCAATTTTAATTATAGTATTCCAAAACATTAATATACTTTAAATTATTTTGCAAGTCTCAATTGTTGAATGTTTCAGTTCTTTATTTTCATTCCAGTGGCAAATATTTAAGCTCAGAGTTTCTGCTCTATGCTACCACTATACACTTAGATGTAACAGGTTATGCTGAATAATAAGATTATTGTTCAAGGCTATAATTATTCATATGCATCTTGTACTATCTTGCCAGAGTAATCTTTTATAAGACCCAACAGGCAATTTAAGTCCATCAGTTTTTTCATGACCTTACCACTGTTGAATTTTATTATTGAAAATTACTTTTGTCATTTCAATGGATGTTAGGTGATATCTGACAGCTGTGGGACTTTAAACTTCTCTGAGTAGAAGAGTTGCTGACCAATCAACCAAGCGCCTCTTGCATGAGACTTGACAGTACATAATTGCCTCCTTTGTAAATTCTACTTCTATCTTTGGACCCTTTGTCTTTTGGGAATAATTAGGCTTAGCTCATAACTATTTTTATACTTTTGAAAACAAATTTCAGATAATTGTGTTTTTCTTTATACATTCTGTTTTTCCTAGCTTGTTTTTATTATTTTTAGTTTATTATTTTTTGCTCTATAATTTTTTTCATTTTATGTAACTTGCTGCATTTCTCTTGCCCCTAATAATTTTTCTATATGTTTAGTAAAAATTTCCCCTCTACAATTGAGAGAAGTATGTTATTTTGTTGTTTTCTACGTATTTATATTTAATCACTTTATTTTTATGCTGTATGTAAATCCTATTAGAATGTAAGTTCCTCATAAGTATGGATTGTTTGATAGTTTATGTCCCCAGTATCTAACATATATTAGAGGCTTAATAACTGATTCTTAATATGGTATATATTGTATGGTATAGATTTAAGTTTTAAATAAAAATTCATTCTTCAGTTTTTATTTCCATGGCTATATCAGATACTGATCTTTTATGTGTATTTAGTTTGATGTCTGAGATTGCTTTCATTTCCATTTTTTGCTAATTTTTTTTGTCCATTACCAGATGGTTCCAATAATTACTTTGTGATGTGTTTGAAAATCTTAAAGTCCAAGCCTACCTTAATTAGCATTTTAGAAAAAATTGGAAATAATATTTTTTTTGGAAAGGATTTTTTAAATCTTTGTTTTGAGTGTATAGGAATGCAAATGACTTATGGATTTAGCTAATATTTTTAAAATTATATTTATTCTTTAATGTTCATATTTAAAAATTTTGAGTTCTAAATTCTTCCCCCTTCTCAAGCTTCTCCCCCACCCCTTGAGACAGCAAGCAGTATGATACCCATTATACATGTGATGTTTTGCAAAATATAAATCCATATTAGCCACATTAAATAAAAAAGCAAGAAAAATAAAGAAAAAATTTTAAAATATGCTTCAGTTTACACTCAGAGTTCATCAGTTCTCTCTCTGATGGTTGATAACATTTTTCATCATGAGTTCTTTGGTATTGTCTTAGATCATTATATTGATCAGAGTAGCTAAATCTTTCGCAGTTGGTTGTTGTTATAATATTGCTGTTACTCTGTACAGTATTTTCCTGGTGCTGTTCACTTCACTTTGTGTCAATCCCAGGTTTTTCTGAAACCATTCCCCTCATTATTTCTCATAGAACAATAGTATTCCATCATAATTACATACCCCATCTTGTTCAGCCATTCCCCAATTGATAGGCATCCCCTCAATTTGCAATTCTTTACAACCATGAAAAAGGTTGCTATAAATATATTTGTATATATAGGTACTTTTCCTTTTTCTTTGATTTCTTTGGGATATATAATATTTTGTCACCAAATAAAGGTATTTGCTGTCTGCTATTTTTGTTGAGAATGTTGAATTTTCTAGTTATATAGTCATGTTGATATCGATTGTATCTTATGTCACCCTATTGTCATTGTCAGACACATTGTATGTAATTCCAGTTTCCTATTCAGAAAATCTTGTAACACTTTAGGAAATGGGTAAAGGAAAGGACATCAATAGAACTGTCACTATATTCTACAGAAATTTAACTTCTTGTAAAGTAGTTTCCCAAATAAGGAAAAGAACTTAACCTTAGCAAGCAATCAGTTTTTATTTTCATGACTGTCAATGGTTTAGACTAAAAACTGAAAACAGGGAAAAAGAAAAAGGCAGATATATCTGCAGAAAGCTTTTTGTGAAATCCAAGTAAGCTTGGTCATTTCCAGTGCATTTATTTATCAAGCTAAAAAAAGAATAACAAACCTAAGGCAAGTGGAGCAGATTTGTCAGAGTCTGTATGAAAATGATTTTCACAGGCAGTGACAGTAGAATCCCACCACAAGAAAGCTTCAGCCACCAATGCCTGGTAAACTGTAGGAAGAAGTGAACATGGGGTGAAGAAGATAATGGAAGAATAGCTTTACTAGACGGATATTTAAGGTTCTGTTCATTAAACAAGTGAGCAATCTCTGGACACAAAAGGTGCGAGTGAGAGTTGGTCATGCCTCTTCAGATCCCTGTCCTGGAGGGCTCCAACCATCACTCTTGCTTATGCTGCCAAACAAAGCTGGAAGCTGTTAAGAAACCGTGCTAACTTGGACCACCACTAATTTACGTTTTCTAATCTTTATTGGGCTCTTATCTGCAGCAAGGCAATGTTTCTTTCCTACTGTCTACAAAGAAAAAATCCTAAATAGATCCCACTATACATTTAGCTATTATACTATATCCTCTTCCCCTTTTGAACTAAATTTCTTGAAAAACCTCTCTAAACTTGAAATCTAACCTGCTTTTGCTCTCACTTGCTTCTGCACTGTTTGCAATCTGGCTTTCAGCCTCACCATTCAACTAAAATTGTTCTCTTCAAAGTTGTCACATCTCCTATTTGCCAAATCTAATGACCTTTTCTCAGTTCTCATCCTTCTGGATCTCTAGATCACTTGGCACTAATGATCACCATTTGGATATACCTTTTTCTCTCAGTTTTCAAGAAACTCTTCTGCCCTGGTTTGACTCCCACCTGTCTGATCCCTTTCTTGTTCTCTGTCTGCTTTACTGGATCTTCTTTCATGTTGTGCCTGCTAATTGTGGATGCCCTTCAAGTCATTCCCCTGGGTGTTCTTTTCTCTCCATACTCTCACTTGGTGATGTTTTCATCTCCCATGGGGTCAGTTATCAATTCTATGCCTGTGACCCCCCAGTTCTACAAGTCTATCTATCTGTCTGTCTATCTATCTATCTATCTATCTATCCATCCATCCATCCCTCTGTCTGTCTATCTATCTATCTATCTATCCATCCATCCATCCATCCCTCCCTCCCTCCCTCTATCTATCTATCTATCTATCTTCTAACCTTAGTGTCTCTTCTGAGTTCCAGTCTCATTTCACCAACTGCCTGTTGAGCATTTTGAATTGAATGTCCTACAGGCATCTCAAACTCATTATATCCAAAACAGAACTCATTATCTTTCTTTTAAATTACCCTTCTTCTGAACTTTCCTATTACTGTTGAAGGCTTATTACATTGTATGTGCTATATTGTATATCGTATATACTATTGAAGCTTATAGTAGATTCCTGTCTCTGTCAGTGGTTCACAGGTTATTGAGGTTGGGAGAGATGACAAGGAAGGAAGTTTTATTTGAAATTTGAGGTGATTCACGGCCATCTTTTCAATCCTCCAGGCTTGCAGAATTTGTTTCATCTGGATTTCTCACATTCATACCATATATCTAATAAATTGATAAATCTCATTTCTTTTTTCAAAACATCTCTTTTTTATATTTTCTCATTTCTTCTTTTCTCTGCTCACAGAACCGCTATCCCTTTCATCTGGACTACTGCAGTAGCCTTCTAATGTTTCTCCGTGCCTCAAGTCCTCTTCCTATTCCCATCCATCCTGCACATAACTGCCAACGTTTTTCCTAAAGTATAAATCTGACGTATTACTGTCCTACTCAAATTCCTCCCTGTGGGTTCCCTGGGATGAAATATAAACGCTCTTCTACCAATGTGTCTCCCCTTTTTTAGTCTCCTTACCATCAGTGCCTTTTGCCTGCCTTCTGATTCAGCTTAGTGATCTATTTACTGTTCTTCACACAAGATGCTGAATCTCTCTATGTACCTTTGCACTGGTTGTTCCATATGCTTGGACTGCTCTGTCTCCTAAATTCTTTTTTTTTTTTTTTTTTGCTTTTTGGAGGTCAATTGGGGTTAAGTGACTTGCCCAAAATCACAGTTAGTAAGTGTATCAAGTGTCTGAGGCCGCATTTGAACTCAGGTCCTCCTGATTCCAGGGCCAGTGCTCTATTCACTGTGCCACCTAGCCAGCCCCCTCCTAAACTTTTTACCTTTTAAAATCTTTTGTTATAAGAATAAGCTCAAATACCACCTATTTCAGGAGGCCTTTTCAGGTACCCCCAGCTGCTAAACCCTCTAAGGTTGCCTTCCACCTACTCTGTAGAGTATCTATGTGCGTGTTGTTTCATTATAATGTAAGCTCCTTATGAGCTGGGACTGGTTTTTTGTTTTTGTTTTTTTGCTTTTTCCTTTTATTTCTAATGCTTAGCACAGTCTGGCAAAGAGTATGTGCTTGCTTAATAAATGTTTGTTGGGTGGTACATTGCAGTAGCATTACTAACCCATTTAAATACTCAAAAGTGCATTTTTGTGTAGTCTGACAATGATATTTTGACCTCTTCATTTCCATTGTTAATCTTTATAATGTTGCTCAGCCAGTGTTCCCCTGGTACCCCAGCAATGTCAGGTGAAAGTGTTGAGTGGACCCTCTGTGATGAACTTTGGGGAAGGACATGAAGGAGACTAGCACAGGATGTGCAGGCAAGGAGAAACATTAGAAGGCTACTGCAGTAGTCCAGATGAAAGGGATAGCGGTTCTGTGAGCAGAGAAAAGAAGAGATAAGAAAATATAAAAAAGAGATGTTTTGAAAAAAGAAATGAGATGTATCAGTGGATTCTAATCTGCCTCCCTGGAATCCAAGCAGTGAGATTGCACGGGTTATGCATGATAGGCTGAAAAGAGATACTTAGCAATTTGGGGGATAAGACTCTAGCAACTGAGAGGATTCTAAGGGGCAGGGTTGAGGAAGAAATACATTCCAGACATAGGAGCAGCCAGTGAAAAAGTGAGGAGTGGTTTGAGGAGGAAACAATGTATTCTATTTTAGACATGTCCAGTTGGGTTTGGCTACTGTGGATCTGTTTTGAAATGTCTGATAGACAGTTGTTGATACAGGACTAGAGCTCAGGAGAAAAACTATATAAATATGAGAGTTACTAGGATAGAGAGGGTGATTAAATGAGTATGAACTGATGAGGCCACTGAGAGGGAGAGTGGAGTGAAAGAGGACAAGAGTCTTGGGGGTAATTAGAAGATGTCTGGAAGAAAGAAAGCAGTTTAGGAGAGAGCTGGGTCCTATTGGTTTGGGTCTAGAGAGAATGTAAATTTTAATGTCTGGGGTTTGTGGCATGCTGGGATTAGCACCTCTGCTTTGCAAAGCTCCTCATTCACCTTTAGTGTCTGCCTTCACCCACCTCTCACCTACGGCTCCAAGAAGTTATAGTGTACACAGTGGCCACAACCTGATAAGCTGTCTGGGCAGATGGGCTAGTTTACTAGGTTGACTGACTGGCCTCAAACCTGTCTGTGAGGTAGGAAGGTATCTACTAAATGCATGTGAAGACCTTCCCAAGTGGAATGAGTGAATGAGAATATTTTTTTGCAACAGCCATGGAATTGGCTGAAGCAGTCTCTGCTTGGTGAGGAGCCAATCATCTTTACTTTTGTCCTGCTACTTGACTTTAGTAACTGGAAGAGTGAGGCTGATGACTGCACAACTCTGCTTCACTTAAATCTAATTCCTACTCAAGTCAGTACATCACCCATGATGTCATTGGTCTTCAATAAATGAAGAATGAAAAACAATGTTTGTGGCCTTCCTACTGAGTAATTCTTCCCAAATGTCACAACTAGCACTGAAGAGTGATGAATATGATGTATATAATAGAAAGTAGTGTGATTTTTAAAGAGTAACAGGCATGTTTTGCTTAGGGCTCAGTGCAAGAAATTATTTGTAAGGTTGAATTTGACAATTTGAAATTACTTATATAGTCTACTAAGAAGTAACATGGCAAGTAGATTTTCAAGAAATACTTGATCTGGAGTACTTCAAATCCTTAATGCTGTTGGAACCGCTCACTTTAAGCTCTAACAACTTCATACCTACCTCATGCTCCATGGGAGCAGGAATGTTTTTTGATATCTCAAGAGGTCCTAAAATTCCAAGATGTGACAGTGAACTTCACCTAGGAGGAATGGGGGTAATTGGAACCTGCTCAGAGGGACCTGTTTAGGGATATAATGCTGGAAAACTATGAGAATGTTCTCTTCCTTAGCAAGAAAAGGTTTTCATACTATAAATGGACTGACCACTGGGGTCCCTTTACATTCTTATTTCCTAAAGGTTATAGGATGTCTCAAGAGATTTTCTAAATTCTGACTTGGAGGGTAGGAATAGTCTAACAAATATATTTGATGTAAAAAAGCTTCTATGTCCTGTTTCTACTCTGCCATCTCGACTCTGTCCCCAAAAAGCTCCTACGTCCTTTGATGTAAAGAGACAAAGTGTCTCCATTTCTGTTTTCCAAATAACAGTCCTTTGCTATGTACAATTGGAAATCAACAACTTTATTGTGCTGCCCCAAGGTTACAACTTTTCCTACTGGTCAGGGTCAAAAAAATTCTCTACTTAAGTCTTAGTGTAACTTCTTGGAGACATGGAAAATTTCTATGTGCTTAGTTTGGAGTTTGTTGAAATAAATTGTATTTGAATCCACTTCAGACCCTGTTGGTTATCCACCATACTATATGGAACTGAAACCATAACACAAAGGTCTTTCTTACTAAAGAAAAACAGCCAAGATTATATCCTTAGATGTCTGTCTCTTTCTCTTAGCACTTTTCCAATTATCTCCCCATGAGCAGGAGTCTAGTTTACAATCCTCTGATCTCTCATTTGGAGAAAAGAGAAGTACCAGAGCTGGAAGTCCCAAGAAGCAGTTATGTGGATGAGTGAACAAAAATCAAGCAGATGGGTATGATTGCAAGCAGTTGCCTTCCTAGTCAGTAAGAGTACATTACCTTTGAACTCTTGGACTAGAACTGATCATAAAAGGCCCTCAAACATCTGGAGAAAGTTGTAGCTATCCCTCTTTCCTCATCTTAAACATGAAAAAAAAAAAACTCCTAATCTCCTTGTTCTCATATTTCCTCCCAGCCCCAGAGAAAGGGTGTGGGGGGGAGGGGAGAGAGAATGCCAACCCTCTACTTGTGTTCCGGTTCCCATCCTTTGTGGCCCTTTCCCGTAATTATTTTCTCCTTTTCTTGCATCTTCAGTCCCTTCAGAGGTTCCTTTCCTCCTGATTTCAGAAATCATCTGATTTCTATTTAAAAGATCTACACCTTTTGCTTGTTCTCATTATCTGTTTTGTCTTTCTTCTTATTATCCCCATGCATTATCACAATCCCCAAACACAAAGTCTATACACTCTCTCTCTATTTCATATAATCAATTTTTGTCCTGAAGTGCTATAATCTGTTTTCTATTCCTACTCCTCCATGGAAATTATTTTAAGGTTACCATTGCCTTTAATGATAAGACTTAGAACCCTTCATGCTTTATGGGATGCTTTCCCAACCTGTGAATATGCAGTAATATTGTTATAGGATTTTGGTTTCATAGATGATTAACCTGAATGCAACTCAGTTCACTTTTGACATACCATAGTACCTCAGCTAGTAGTAACCTTCTATCTTCAATTTATCACTTTGCCCCCTTGAATTTTCCCTGAAGAGATCTTAGGTTCAAGAGTTGGCTTGAAGGAAAGCTTGGACTATAGTTAAACTAATTTTGTCTTTACTAAAATCATTTTAGGATTCATAATGAAAGTTGATGGGACTTCCAGTTCCTCCCTAAGCCTTTGTCCTTTTTCCCAATGGCAACTGTCCACATGAAGCTGAAGATCTCTCCAGGTCTGAACAGAAAGAAACTCCCTCTCCAATAACCGCATTTTTTTCCTTTTTTTTTTTTTTTTTGCTTTTTGGAGGGCAGTGGGGGTTAAGCGACTTACCCAAGGTCACACGGCTAGTTTTGTGTTAAGTGTGTGAGGCCGGATTTGAACTCAGGTCCTCCTGACTCCAGGGCCAGTGCTCTATTCACTGTGCCACCTAGCCACCCCTCCAATATTCGCTTTTATCTTCCAAAGCTCAGTACTTCACTATTCTGGTGATAACTGGGACAGTTATGAAAACCAAGCTACCTGACTTGGGACGACATTTCTTTTTGCTTTGTGACTCAATATTTCCCCCTTTCTTTCTCTGTCCCTTATTTTGCTACATTTATCTTCCTCTCTTTCAGCCGTGTCTTTCTGCTTCCACCTAAACAAATTTTTACCATACCTGTTGTCCTTATGGTTCTTTTTCCTTCTATCTTTCTGCACAACAGTTGAGATCTTATTTAGTGGTTGCAGTAGAGCAACACTACTACAGTTCACCCATTGGTCTTGCCTGTGCGTGGACATATCACAATCAGACCACTACTGTCATCCAGTCCCAGTTACTGCATTGTGTCCCTTCCTTGAGGCACAGAAAACATATCCCTGAGTTAGGTCATAGTAGCTAAAATACATCAATGCTTGAAAGATAAACTTCCCAGTAGGTCCCTACCACCTCACTGGCCAAAATATTCTCTGTGATATCCAGGGCCACCAGTTGCTCATCTCTGCCATGGCTATTGTGCGAAAGATAGCTGCCTTTTCCTGTATTTTGTGTCTTGATGACAAAAGAAGTAATTTATTTCATTGATTAGGATGCAAACCTTGCCCTGAAAGGCCAGTATTGAATCCAAACAGCTACCAATTCTGGGGGACAATGTAGCCTACATTTTCATTTGCATCCTATTGACAGACTTTATTGACTGACTGACTGTTATTTACCTTCATCCTAAGTTTCATAAGTTCTTCAGCAGTAGCAAATAATGTTAATGGCCTTTTCCAACCCAACTACCCCTACTTTTAGGAATGATGCTGAACCCAATTGATAGAGTTTTGTGTTTTTCTAGCTCTCCAAATTCTTGAATTCAGTTAAGGGGTTGAGACGATAATCTTGTCTTTCACATACCTAGGGTTTCCCCATTGCTTCTTCTGTAGACCAGAAAGTATGGATAGGCTTGCAAATCAATGCAGAAAGTCTATCTCATATTTTTACCTTTTTCAAAGCCCACATTCCTAATGTGCATGTCTCCCTTTAGTCCAGAGAGAGATGTTTGTATCTCTGACTGCACAGTCCAAAGCAGCTATGCCCCAGCCTTCCACTATGGCATCCTTAAAGCCTCAATTTCATAAATCAGGAACTTGGTAAATGTTCCATTGGCAGCCTCCACCCTCAGAGTCCCTGGTGATGCTGCTAGATCTATGGGACTTTGTGAGAAATTATACTCCCCTCTTTTAATTCTATTTACCTCCTTAGTTTGTTTGTTTTTTTTGGAGGGGCAATTGGGGATTATGTGACTTTCCCAAGGTCAAATGGCTAATAAGTGTAAAGTGTCTGAGGCCGGATTTGAACTCGGGTCCTCTTGGCTCCAGGGCGGGTGCTCTATTCACTGTGCCACCTAGCTACCCCTCTCCTTAGTTTTTTTTTTTCTTGTTTATTTTTTGGTTGGATTTATCAAGTTCTGAGAGGGGACAATTGAAGTCCCCCACTAGTATAGTTTTGCTGTTTCTTTCTGTAACTTACATAACTTTTCCTTTACGAATTTGGATGCTATACAACTTTGTGCATATATGTTTAGTATTGATATTGCTTCATTGTCTATGGTACATTTTAGTAAAATGTAGTTTCCTGTCTTAACTATTTTAATTTGCTTTTACTTTGTCTAAGATACTAAAGTGGTTTACTATTTCCTTACCCAGTTTATTCTATAGGTGAGGAGCTGAGGCAAACAATGCTAAATTACTTTCCCAGGGTCACACAGCTAATAATTGTCTAAGACCAGATTTGAACTCAGGTCCTTTTGACATGAGGGCCAGTACTCCCCTGCAGCACCTAGCTGCCCCATCTGTCCTTTAATGCCTCCTATTGTTTAAGGGAAGCAAAATCTTTCAGATGTGCCTGTAGTCCTGTGCTGTTCTCTTTGGTTTGAGAGAGAAAAGCAGAAAAGGGAAATTGTGACAAATGAAAAACCCAAGAGACATAGTTTTAGGGTAATTGATAATCAGTTTATTAATTAGGCTAGCTAATAATCAATAAATTGATGCTCAGTGATTTCTCTCAGAAAACCAAAGAATCCCAGTGGAGACACTGAATGCTTTAAATACTTCTGTAAAACAGAATATCCCTAACAAGTGAACATCATCCCTGAATGGTGGACTTTAATGAGGAAGCAGTCTAGGAATTTTCAGCTACTTCTGCTGAGAATGTGGCTTGATCATAAGACTTAGCCACCTCCAGCAAATTGGATAGGGGTATTCTTCTCCACCCAGACCACTCCAGTTGGTTTTCTCCCTCATGACCTGGGTCACCCTAAATTCTAATGGATGAGTACAAGGACAGGGCTGTTCTCCTTGGGGCAAGAACTCTCCAGACTGTATTCTGTTTATACTCTCCTCATCCTGGTTGAACAGGTTTGATTGAAGAGCATGTTTTTGGGTATAATCTCATCAATCAGTCATGTCCTTCAAAGACTGACTGACCTCCTACAGGGGCTGGACCCAAATGAGGAAATAGAAAAAGCCCTGATCCCAATTTAATAATTGGTTATTAATATAATGGAAAACAGTTTCTCTCAAAAAACAGCTACTGCAACTGCTTTGCTATATAAGAAGAGCTGACTAGGCTGATTTTCATTGCCCAGAAAGTCTGTCAGAGCTGTTTTGCTATGAGTACTATTCTTATTGGACAAAATAGTATCCTTATGACCAAAGAATTCGTTGAGCTAGTCTATGTAGCCCAGAGACAGTAAGCCTAATCAGCTTCATAAATCTCTGACTTAAAAAGAACTGCTATTTAGATAAGAAAGTTACACTTCCTAAACACTTTTTAAAGGGTGATTGCAACTAGGTTTGACCTAGGTTTATGTGCAGATTGTGATGTATTGATTATTTATTCACTTGCTTTAATCTAGGAATATCTGCAATATTATTGTTGATTTTTGCCCTATTGTTAAGTATATGGTTATTTGTAAGGTTGAACAGTGTCATCTTTATGAGTAGCTGGTTGTATAAATAGAAACACATCAGTGAGGGCTCAAGAGCTAGCATGGTAGTGGGGGATTATTAAGCCTAGCACCCTGAGGAAATTTAAGTGCCTACCAGCACTCTTTCTCTGGGACTCTAGACCTACTAGCGTAAGAACAGGCTAGAATGAAGGGGCCAACCCAAAGGGTAAGTAGGTGTCTGTATGCCTAGGTGGGGATTATTAAGCCTTACACCATGTGAGTGGACATGCACGCTATCTATCATACTTATCGTCATGTGGTGCTAGCTACCATAATTCTAGATATGGCATCTGGAATGAATTGAACAGCTAATGTTCTGGCCCTGAAACCCAAGCCTACAAACAATTATGAATGGCCTGGTAATGTAAATCACCTTTCCCAGTTACCCATGTGGTATCTATGTTCTACAGTGTTGACCTCACAGGCTTGGAAAATACTTCAAATACTTTAATTTTTGTTGAATAACATGTTATAATTCAGTCAGCTATAAATTTATCCAGACATTTATTGACTGGTGATATATTCTATAGGAAATTAATTACATGTCCACTGGCAGCTCTGTAAGGACATTCATCCCTTTTCTTACTTTGATACTTCCTTTTCTTTTGCCACTACCTCTCCAACATTTATCATTTTATTTCTTTTTGACTGTGTCTTTAATGTGATCAGCAACTCCCTTCTCTGATGAGTGATTAAAACCATCAGAGTAATTTTAATTAGCATATCTCTGAATATGAGTGGTTTGGGGGATTTTTCATATGGCTATTTGATTTGGGATTAAAACATGAGTAGAAATTCAGTCAGCAATATACTATGGTCAAGTTGGATTTATGCCAGGAATCGTGACTTGAATTGACTTGGATTTCTTGAGAACTGCTTGTTCATATCATTTCACCTTTTATCAATTTGAGAATGGTTCTTATTCTTGCAAATTGGAATCAGTTCCTTATATATCTTTGAAATGTTAACTTTATCAGTGAAACTTACTGCAAAGATTCTCCCGCCCCCTTCCTCCCCCCAATTTAACTGCTTCCATTGTAATTGTCCTATAAGTTTCTAGAGTTTTGACGAATGGAATGCAACGACACTAGGATGGGTCAAAATGGTTTATTAATACAGCCATGCACAGTATGGGTAGAGTTTAGATGGACATTGATTCTAGCAGGGATAAAAATGGGCTTCCCTTACTCCTGATGTCCAGCAGAACAGCATATGCAGCTTGATGACCCAGATATTCGGTGGGATATGCTCTCCAAAGTTTCAAAGCTGTTGGGATCTCCTGTTTACATCCAGTTTTCAGACAAAGGGCTTGCCATGGCAGCTGCCACATTGTTGATGGAGTGATTGGATCAAAGAGTGGGGGGGTGGGGGGGGAATCCAGTAGCAAAGGGAGTTCTCCAGAGGCTTATAATAGCTTCACCAAAGGATGTGAAGCATAGAAGACCTCAAGAAGAGAAAGGTAGAATTATAATTGTTCTGCATCAGCTACCTTGTGGACGATCACAGCTGCCAGTTCTCAATAGAACTGAGTTAGGTTGTTAAGTGCACCAGCATTGAATACCAAGAGCCAGGCCTGGGATAGTAGGGCTGTAGACTCTTCTGGCTGTTCACTTAGCTGTATTGTATTTATCTGTGCAAACACTTAATTTTTTTTTTTTTAGTAATCAATTTTTAGTGATCCATTTTGCTTTTTGTGATACTCATTCTTTTTTTGCTCCTGAACTTTTCCTCTATGCATGGATGCATTTCATCCTGTTCTAATTTGTTTATGATGTGACCTTTCTATGTCTGGGTCATATATCCTTTTGCATCTTATTTTAGTAAATAGTCTTTGGTAAAAGGCAGAGGTGCCAAACACTTGGCTAGTGGACCACATGTATTTCCCAGTACTTGTTTGTAAGTATTGTGGGAACAAAAATATAATTAGGGAAATTAAATAATTAACTTAATTATTTTAAAATAAAAATGTAAAACAGTATTATATTTTTGGTTTTGGTTTTGTTTTTGGAGGGCAATTGGGGTTAAGTAACTTGCCCAAGGTTACACGGCTAGGTTTTTGTTTGTTTGTTTGTGCGTGTTAATTGTCTGAGGCCGGATCCGAACTCAGGTCCTTCTGACTCCAGGGCCCATGCTCTACTCACTGCGCCACCTAGCCACCCCAACAGTATTATATTTTAAAACTTAAGTCAATATGTAACCTACAGAGATTCTTACATATGGATTAGTGACCCCAATTTTTATTTGAATTTGATACCACCGGTCTAAGGTGTTGGTATAATTTCTATTAGACAGATGTCTAGTTGTCACAGCATTTTCTTATCCCAGGAGCTAGGGTCTTTGGGTTGATCAAACACTAGGCTACTAAATTCATTTGCTTTTGTTTGTTGGGTACCTAATCTCTCATGGTGGTTGAACTGTTTTTATTTATTTTTTAAAAGTTTTTATTTTATTTTTCTCAATTACATGTAAAAATAATTTTTAACATTCATTTTTTATAATTTTTGAGTTCTAAATTCTCTCCTTCTCTGCCCTTCTGTAGTGCCAACGCAATATTTACAGCACCCACAATCATGATAAAGACCGTGACTATAAGTCACATGACATTCCATTGCAAAATATACCAAACTCTCCAGATAGAGGACAGAACTGAAGCATTTATTTAGACACCAGAAAACCGAATCTCCAAACCATTAAGCCAATTCCATCATAGTACTAGAGATATCCAGAAGCCATAATAACACTGAGAGCCACAGCATCCTTCAGCCTTCCCACAAACCAATACAAAATCAATATTTACTCATAAACCTCTCTATTTTCTTGTCTGAGTGTGCTCTTTCTCCCCCACCTTCTGGCTAACAGGGACCAGCTTCCTGTGGGCTCTGCTTCCCTTCGGCAAACTCCTCCTACCACAGGCTCCATGTGACTACATTCAGCCTATTAGGGGGCAGAATTTACTTTCAAAGCAAGGGAGGTCTTCAAACTCCCCTCTAGGTCTATTAAGGGGCAGGGAAGATCTTCAAATTCCCATTCTCATTACACCTTCCCCTTCCTTGAGAAGGCAAGCAATTTGATGTAGTTTATACATGTGCAATTATGAAAAATGTTTCATATTAGCCATTTTGCAAAAGAGAATACATACAATATTGCTATTACTATGTACAATTATTTCCTGGCTCTTCTCACTTCACTTTACATCATTTCATATAGGTGTTCCCAGGTTTTTCTGAAACTATCCTGCTCATCATTTCTTATAGCAGATAAGTATTCCATAACAAGCATAAACCACAACTTGTTCAGCCATTTCCCAGTTGATGGACATCCCCTCAATTTCCAACTCTTTGCCACTACAAAAGACTGATCTATTTTAAACCAAGACAAAATTGTTTAGATGATTACTTTTCTGTAATTTCATTTAAGATCTTATATTGCTAGGATCTCTCCCTTTCCACTTTTTTTTTTATTATTTCCATTGAGATTCTTGACCATTTGTACCTCCAGATGAATTTTATTATTTTTTTCCTATTTCTACATAATAATTCTTCAGTAATTTGATTAATACAACACTGATTAAAGAAATTAACTTAGTAACATTATCCCTTATATTAACTTGACCTATGTTCAGTTAGTATTTTTCCCATCATTTGGGGCTGTCTTTATTTCCATAAAGTTGTATTTATATAGTTTCTGTTACTGTCTGGTTAAGTAGACTCCCAAACATTTATATATTATTCACTTATTTTGAGTGGGATGTCTCTAACTTTTCCTGCTGGTTTTTGTTGGTTATACAAAAATGCTGATGGTTTATGTGAATTTATTTTATATCCTACTACTTTGCTGAAGTTATTGTTTCAATGAAATTTTAGTTCTCCAGAGCTTCCTAGGTACCAAATCAAATCATCTTTAAAAAGTGATACTTTTTTTTTTTCCTCTTTGCCAATGCTTATTCCCTCAATTTCTTTTTTATTGTCTTTTTGCTCTGGCTAGCCTTTCTAGCACTAATATTACATAATAATGGTGACAGTGGAGATCCTTGCTTCACTGCTGATCTTAATTGGAAAGGATTCTACATCATTCCCATCCCATATAATATTGCCTCTTGGTTTTAGATATATACTAGTTACCATGTTAAGGGAAGGTCCATTTATTCCTGTTTTCTCATGTTTTGTTTTGTTAACAGAAATGAGTGTTGTATTTCATCAAAAGTTTTTTCAGTGTTGATCTATTATTTTTATTGTTGTTATTAATAGTCAATTATGAGTATAGTTTTCCTAATATTAAACCTATCCTGCACTATCTTCCAAAGTCTGTCCAAGAGCATAATACTATCTATCCATCTCATCCTCTGCCATCCCCTTCTTTTGATTTCATTATTTCCCAACATTAGGGTCTTTTCCAATGAGTCCTGTGTTCCAAGTATGTGGCCAAAGTATTTAAGCTTCAGCTTCATTGCCAGTGTTGATGATCTAAAGGGTTTGGAACAAGGAGAAACTCTGAGAACTCTGTGGACCCCTTAATTGAAAACTGGATAATTGGGGCGGCTAGGTGGCAAAGTGACTATAGCACCCATCCTGGAGTCAGGAGGACCTGAGTTCAAATGAGGCCTCAGACACTTAACACTTACTAGCTATGTGACCTTGGGCAAGTTACTTAACCCCAATTGCCTTCCAAAAAGAAAAAGAAAGAAAGAAAAAGAAAACTGGATAATTGGAATTGGTCGGGGCTGGTTAGTATCACCCTTTTCAGGAGGTGAAGCACAAAGCTGTGCTATAGGACAGACCTGGGCAAGGGGGACTTTCCGGGCTCATTAGGGGTTATTCCTCTTTATTCTCCTTGGGACCTCACAAACAGCTCTCATGCTGTTCCTCACATGGCACATTCTATTTCCCTTGACCCTGCCTTAGCACTGGTTGCCCCCCCATTCCACAAACACAATTCTCTTATTTTCGTACCCCCCCCCCCTTTCAACCGTGTGGGAGGACTGGGGCAGGGGAGAAAGAAAAACAAAATCAGTGTAACAAATTATTCATAGTGAAGTAAAACAAATTCCCCGATTGGCCCTCTCCAGCAAAACAGACGTCATTCTGCCCCTAGTCTATCGCCTCTCCAGGGAGGTGGGCAGCTTGCAGCCTCCCTCGGCCTCTGCAATCAGGGATTGAATTGAATTGCTCACGGTGCTTCTTTTAGTTTATATAAATTGTAACCACTTTTGTAGGCAAGTCTCCCCCGTGGGATGTAAGCTCCCTGCGGACAGGGACAATTTTTTTTTCTCTTTGTATCCCTTAGTACGAAGGCTGACACATAGCATAGCAGGCGCTGAATAAATGCTTTTTGCTTGCCTGGTACTTGTACAAGTAGCTAGAGTGGGTTAGGGCAGAAACAGCCCCTGGACTGCAATTCCCAGAAGGCTGCGGACTGCGACGGGTACATGGGACAAGACTCTGGTTTCCCAGAATCCATCCCGCGGGAGACCGGATGCGCCTCTTCCCGATGCATTCTGGGAATTAGAGTTCGCTCCTGAAAATGCGCAGGCGCAGTTCCAGAACTGTAGAGATTCTTGCCTGTCATTTTTTTTTTTTGCAGCGGGTGAGTGATTGTGAGTGAGTGTGAGCATGACCGTGGATGTGCAAGCGCGCCGCGTATCTGCCTGCCCCTCCTCTTTTCCTTCCCCCCTTCTCGCTCCTCTCCCCCTACCCAAGACTCTTGTCCATCTGGACAAAGACCGGCTGGGCACCCCCTCTTTCCTTCCAGGGCTGAGGACTTGGGAGGAGCAGGACGGTGGGAGAGGGGGTGGGAAGGCAGCTGTGGGATGGGAGAAGGGACTAGGGCTGTTTAAGGTGGGGGCAGGGCCCTCACTGGGTCCCACTACGGGACCTCCCTCCCCTGGGGTCCGGCTGCCCCAGGTGTCGCAGGTGAGTCTTCCCCGGTCCCACCTGTGGCAAGTGCTGAGGACAGAATGAGAGCCCAGGAGCCGGGGCTCCTCCCTCGAGGGGCTTGAGGGTCAGGACCAGCTGGGTCCGAGACTCAGGGTGTCCCCAACCTCATTCTCCGCCAAGACCTCTGACTTCGCTGGGGTATTCAGAGGAGATTGTGTTTTGTGTAAAGGCTTTAGTGAACATGCGGGTACAGGTGTATCACTCCCTCATATGTGTCACCTACAGTCCTGGAGACCTTGCCTTTGGCCAGGGGTTCCAGCTCTGTTTTGTGTCTGGATCCCTTGGACAGTCTGATGACTCTTCTCAGAATCATGTTTTTAAAAATACATCAAACAGAAATACATCCGGAAACCAATTGTAGTTAAATAGACATTTTTTTCTTCCAAGGTGCTAGACTACCACCCACTTCCCTGAAATCTATTTTTAGACGCTTGGTGGGGAGGAAGGTTTCAGGACCCCAGATTAAGAACCTCTGATTTAGCGCATTTCCTGATAGGGTGTGCCAGCTCCCAAAAGAGCATTTTTACATTTTCAGGAATTCTGTGACCCTGTGTGAAACAACCAATGCTGAATTCAATCAGCTCCTAACAAGTGATGTTGTTACTTTAAAAGAATTAGCGTCAACTACAGCAAAGTGTACTTTTAATATGTTACTGTCTAATTAATAATTTAATTTGATGACAGGAGATGAATATGGCCATGGCTGGGCCACAGGGTATAGAAAGGGAGTTTAGGGTAGCTTTGGGTGGAATGTCAGTCTGGGATCAGGTTGAAGAGAACTTTAGAAGTCAGACATAGGAGTTTATATTTGATCTCAAAGTTGATATAGGGAAGCTTTGGAGTTCATTGAGGAAGGATGTGACCTGGTCAGACCTGTGCTTTATGAAAAGATCACTTAAGCTATTTAGATTACCTCCTCTAAAATAAGGGGATTGGCTGAGATGATTACTAGGATTCTCTCTACTGTTTTATTTAGTCTTCCTTTCCAGTTCTTTTCTCTTTTATTGCCTGTTTCTTTCAGGCTGAGTTAGTGGATAGAGATCAAAATATAGAAATCAAGAAGCCCTGAGTTGAAATATTTTTTCAGACAGTTGCCAGCTGTGTGACTTTTGGCAGCATAAGTCAATATATGGTCAGGTAAAATCCTGAAGACCTTTTCTTTGGCCAGGGTTTCTGACCCTTATTTGATTCTTCGATTCCTTGATCAATCTGATGAAGTCTATGGACTCTTACAACCATGTTTTAAAATGTATAAAACAAAATTCATGGGAAACCAATTATATGTAAGTAAAGATGTAATTTTTATCCATCCAAAGTGCTTATATATTATATATTACAATGTATAATTTGTTAGCATTGTATTATATATTATCCCTGTTAAACAACTTCAGTTTACTCGTTTGTCAAATGAAGACAATAATGGCACCTATATCACAGAATTATTTAGAAGACCATATTAAGTAATGTGTGCAGAATACTTTGTAATCCTTACATCTGTGTATAAATGGTGATTATTAATATTCCCCAGGTCCTTGAAGGTAAATAGTTTTATCCTTTCATTTTTTGTTACATACATACATATACACATACATGGATGTATATGTGTGTGTTTATATATGGGTATATGACATATGCATAATTTTCTACTTTAAATTAAATTTTCTTTTTCATTATGAACTTAAACATCAGTAAACACGAACATTGCACTACATAAAAAATAAGAAAGGAGATTGTAGGGGCGGCTAGGTGGCGCAGTGAATAGAGCGCCGGCCCCGGAGTCAGAAGGACCTGAGCCGGCCTCCGACACTTAACCCACACAAACAAAAACCTAGCCGTGTAACCTTGGGCAAGTTACTTAACCCCAATTGCCCTAAAGGGGCGGCTAGGTGGCGCAGTGAGTAAGAGTGCCGGCCTCGGAGTTGGGATGACCCAAGATCAGATCCGGCCTCAGAAAATGAGCACCCACACATAAATAATGACTAGCCGTGTAACCTTGAGCAAGTTACTTAACCCCAATTGCTTTAAAAAAAAAAAAAAAAGGAGATTGTAATAAAACTCTGAATTTAGTATAAATTTGATTCTCTCATCTGTGTATCTTAAAAAAATATTTAATTAATGCTTCCTTTTTTTTAATATCTGTCACTACTTGATCAACTGCTCCTTCCCAATGTAATTTCTACCCTTTATCAAATGAATGTTATCAAGCAAAACAAATCGACACGTAGGCTATGTCTAAAAAACTATATGCTTCATTCTGTACCTCACTGGAAAGGGCTAGATACAGAAGAATTAGAAATAATTGAAATCATTTACCAATCTAAAGACATAAATTCTTAGGAAAGAACTTATTTAATTATTTCATGCAAATCTTTGTATGTTTTCCTAAAATAAATCAGCTCATCATTTCTTGTAGCACAAACTAGTGTTCTGTCACAATCATATACCACAACTTGTATAACTATTCTCTAATTGACAGGTATCTCCTCAATTTACAGTCTTTTGCCACCACAAAGAGAGCTGTTATAAATATTTTAGAAGGTAAACATACTTTTCCCTAATTACCTTGGGAAATAGACCTAATAGTGATGTTGTTGGGTAAAAGGGTATAGAGAGTTTAATAACTCTTTTGGCATAATTCCATATTAGTCTCCCAAGTGGTCAGATCAGTTCTCAGTTCTACCAACATCGAATTAGTGTCCCAATTTTTCCACATCCCCTACAATATTTGTCATTTTTCCCTTCCATCAAGTTAGCTAGTCTAATAGATATAAGATGATATGTCAACGTAGTTTTAATTTGCATTTCTCTAATCAATAGTAATATAGAATATTATTCTCCATATGGCTATGTATGGTTGTGATTTCCTCATACTTTTCACAGGAATGTATAGTGTGCACCTTTTTAACAAAAGGTGTAATAGAGGCGGTTCTAGAAGACAAAAAATAGTCATTTACAAGAAATTGAAGTCTTTTAAGTTATTTTCCTTTGTATTACTGGTCATATAATTTATTCTTATGGTTTTGCTCATTTTACTCTCCATTTCCTACAAGTCTTGGTGGGTCATTTTTAATCAGTCCTGTGTGTCATATTTTTGTATATATTGGACCTTTGTCTCTATTTGAATTCCTAGGTCATAAACTGCATTTTCTACAGAGTAATGTGATTGTTGAATCACAGAGAATGAACAGTTGAGTTACTTTTGTTACATAGTTCCAAAATGAAATTCACAGTAGTTAGGCTACTTCATAGATACCCCATCAGTGGCCTGTCTTTGCTCAGCTCTCCTAACACTGAACCCAGGGAAAGATTAAATGAAATTTATGTGTTAAATATTTTGTAGACCTTAAAGTGATATACAAATGCTACCTAATATTATTATTCCATGTTTTGTTTGTTATCCTTGCCAGTTTATATGGTGTGTTATGCCTTTTTTTTTTTTTAGTAATTTAGACCATGTTTTAGGTGGCCATTTGAGGTTTTATAATTCTTTTAAAAACAGCTTGTTTATCTTCTTAGACCACTTATCTGTTATGACAGTTTTTGGTATTATACATTTGTATCAATTTGCTGTACAGCTTAGAAATCAGAATTTTATCAGTGATATCCCACAGTTTTTCATAGATCACAGGCAGTGAACATCTCAGCATTCCCAATTTAAAATCTTTCGGTACCTTTGAGCTTTGTGATTTGAACTTTTGAAAAGTAGCTTGGTACCTTCCTACTATCCTCATACTTTAGTTAATCAATAAACATTTATTAAGTACCTACTATGGACCAGGTATTGTGCTACGCTCTGGTGATATACATTTTTAAAAAAGGAAGAAAAACAGCACCTACCCTCAAGGGACTTTTACTCTAACGTAGGAAGACAACACACAAAATGAAGTTGGAAAGTATATGTGTGTGTGTGTGTATGTGTGTGTTGGGGGGAAGGTTTCAGTTCCCTATTAGCCATATTTGTTATTTATTTTTCTTTCTTGTCATAGAATTTTCTTTTTTTCTTTTCTGATATAAATATATTTGTATTTCATTAAATATTTCCCAATTGCATTTTTTTTTTTTTTGGTTTTTGGAGGGCAATTGGGGTTAAGTAACTTGCCCAAGGCCACACGGCTAAGTTTTTATTTGTGTGTGTGTTGTGTCTGAGGCCGGATCCAAACTCAGGTCCTTCTGACTCCAGGGCCAACACTCTACTCACTGCGCCACCTAGCTGCCCCCCAATTGCATTTTTAAATGTTAAAAAATTTTGAGTTTCAAATTCTCTCCCTCCTGCTGCTTATCTGTCCCTTAAGAAGGCAAGCAATGTGTTATCAATTACACTTGTGAAGTGATGAAAAAACATTTCCACATTAGTGTGTTGCAAAAAATAACAACATAGGGAAAAATACAAGAAAAATGAAGAAAGTGGAAAAAAGTATACTTCAGTTTGCACTTAGAACTCATCAATTCTCTCTCTGGAGGCAGATAGCATTTTTCATCATGGCTCCTTTGGAATTGCCTTGGATCATTGTCTTGATCAGAGTAGCTACGTTTTTCAAGGTTGATCATTGTTACAATATTGCTGTTACTGTGCATAATACTGTTTACAATAACTTCTTCAGCCATCCCCAAATTGATAAGCATTACCTCAATTTCCAATTCTTTGTCATTACAAAAAGAGCTGCTGTAAATAATTTTGTATAAATAGGTTCTTTTCCCTTTTCTTTGATCTCTTTAGGATATAGACCTAGTAGTGATATTCCTGGGTCAAATGGTTGTATAGCCTTTTGGGCATAGATCCAAATTGTTCCCCATAATGGTCGAACCAGTTTGTGGCTCCACCAACAGAGCATAATGTCACAAAATTGTATCAAAAAATTTCAGCAAATTAATTTTGTGCGTGTACTGTGAGGAATAGAAGGCAATGAAAATATTTTACTTAATTCAGTGGGGGATGATTGAACCATAGCTTGGCTCACATACTCAGTATCAGTGCAGAATGTAGAAGCAGTTTCTGTGAATTTAACTCACATCAACTAATTCCCTTTTCTGGATCCTTGTCCCTTGGAGCTTGCTAGAAGCAAAGGCTTAGAATCCAGCTTCAGATACTTGACATACTTACTAGCCATGTGACTTTGGGCAAGTCACTTAACCCCAGTTGCCCTCCAAAAAAAAAAAAGCATAAAAAAATCCCTTTTTGGGGTGGCTAGGTGGCGCAGTGAATAGAGCACCAGCCCTGGAGTCAGGAGGACCTGAGTTCAAATCTGGCCTCAGACACAACACAAAACTAGCCGGTGTGACCTTGGGCAAGTCACTTGACCCCAATTGCCCTGCAAAAAGCAAAAAAGGAAAAAAAAAGAATAGAAGTAAAGGCTTAGAATCCAGGTCTCAGGGACTAATATCTGCGGCTCTTCCCATTGATTTTAGGTAAAATTAAGTTTTTCTTTGGTAGGTTTGACTTCTGTTTCTGTAGAGAATTGATGCTCAAGTTGGGGGTCTTACATTTCTTTCTTGGTGAGTATAGGGAATGCAAGATAAGCTTGATTTTCTGCTTAACATATTTCTCCTTCCCCAGTTTTGGCTTCTCAAGACTTTGACCAAAAAGTGAGAATCAAGGAGGCAAAGAGAATGGCTTCTGAGTGCCTAACAGACTTGTCCCACGTAAGTTATTTTGTTCTCTTCCTCCTGAAAAGTAGTTTCGTTACTAAAAGTGTGGACACATTTCATTCGCTTTAACTCCTTCTTCTAACAAATAATACAAGGGTCCTAAATATCAATTATTCTTTCTTAGAAGACTTTGCTTCTTCTTGTGTCTGATGAAGGGCTCCTAGAGTTCATATCTTTTAAAAAAAATTTTTTTTAGTCAAAAATCTATTTTTTCCACTTCCACTTTCACCCTCTGTCTCCCCACTCCATTTCTGAGAAAAAACCAACTCTTTTAAGAAACATGGGTAGTCAAGCAAAACAAATAACTATTATCCAGGTCCAACAACATTCTTTATCGTTAGTTCTCTGGAATCATGGTCAAGGTTGGAATATATCTTAAGAATCATGTGGACAGATATGTGAGTTATCAGAGGTACAGAGAAGTGATGTATCTCATTCAGATAATGAATAAACATTTATTAAGTACCTATTATGTGCCACGCATTGTGCTAAGTGCACAAAAAGAAGCAAAAGATGAAGTTTCTGGCTTAAAGGAACTCACAGTCTAGTGTGTGTGTGTGTGTGTGTGTGTGTGTGTGTGTGTGTGACAACAAGCAAATATATATTTACAAACAAGCTATATACAGTATAAATAGATAATTAAAGGAGGGACGGCACTAGAAACAAGAAGGGTTGGGGAAGGCTTCCAGTAGGAGATAGAATTTTAGTTGGGACTTAAAGGAAGCCAGAGAGCTTAGTGGTTGGAACAAAGAAGGAAAGCATTCCAGACATTGTAGACAGCCAGAGAAAATGTCCAGAGCTGAGAGATGGAGTGTCTTGTTTGCAGAACAGTCAGGAAGTCACTGTCACTGGATCAAGGAATACATGTCAGGGAGTAAGGCATAAGAAGACTGGAAAGGTAGGAGGTGTCTGGCTTATGCAGGGCTTTGAGAGCCAAATAGAACATTTTATATTAGTTCCTGGTGGTGAAAGGGAACCACTGGAGTTTATTTAGTGGAGGATGGTGGGGAGTGATATGATCAGACCTGCATTTTAGGAAAATCACTTTACAAAATTGTTACAAAATAGACCTAACCATAAAAGTCAATACCATTTTAATTTATTACAAAGTCCAGGAGGTAATAGTAAAAAAGGAAGTCTCATTCAAAATAACTACAAAATGCATAAACTAGGAGCGAATCTACTGTAGCATACCCAATACCTATATGGAGACACTACAAAGTGAGTCTTAAAGAAATGAAAAAAAAAAACCAAACCAAATTAAGTAAATGTCTCTGAGGGACTAGAAAAGAAGGTGTGTATAAACTATAGAGTAAATCAGGAGCATCACAAGGTATATTTTCGACTTGTTTGATTTTTTTTTACTCAAAGTAATAAGAGGGCTTATTAAATTACTTAACAAAATTACTTAACAGCCCCAATGCATCCCTGTGTATGTGTCTTTGGTGAAAGCTATTTTTTCACTTGAAATCAAATCTTTAGCTCTCAGATCTGGAAACATTATTTTCAGGTCTTCTATACCCCACCTTTTTGTGATGTAAGTATTAAAGTGTTGTCAGACAGAATAAAAATACATTCAAGATAAAACACAAAGAAGAGCTTGATGATGAAGAAAACACAATATTGAAAGCATTGAAGAAATAAATGCTTTACCCCATCTTCATAGTCGTGTGACATTTAAAAAGCTTAAGAGACATAGTTTATGGGTAATTAATAATTTTATTAATTATGCCACATATTAACAAAAGGGATGATCATTGGGCCATCTTTCGTGGACCACAGATGAATCATGACAGTGGGCTCATAGTTTATATGCTCTTGGAAGAGTGGTTTTTCTTGAGGGTGGCAATCAACTCTGATTGGTTAACAATTAATAAAAGAGAATGAATATTATAATGAGACATAGACTTATTCTGATGAGGGACTGAGGGGGAATGTGGCTTTGATCATGTCTTTTACTTCTAAATCATCCCCAGCCTCAGGGAAATCCAGACAAAGGATATCCCCAACCCAAGCAATTACAGAACATAGTGGGGTGGAGTTTCACCTTAGATTAAATTTCTTTTAAGTTTGGGTGGGAATAGCAATACCAAGATTGAGGAGAATGTTAATCCTATCTATTATCATCAGTCCTATACTTCCGAAGCTGAACCTTAAAACAAGAACTTTAGAAAAGGGCGGGAAAACTCTGTATCTCCCCAAATCATTGGTCATTAATAATAATTTTTCTTGTTCCCTCATTTGACTCTGTTGATAGACATAGTCTCTTCAATGCATCACCAACTGATATAAAAAGCACCTCATCAAGGGTTTCTAACTATGGAACTTATGAGGGGAAACAAAGTGAGGAGAAAAAGGAAAGATCAATCACTGCTTTGACAAAATTAAAGGGGACAATCCCTTTTGATAAGTATACCTTACACATAAAAGGTGCAGAGGGAAAAATAAACAATGAGAAAATAAAATTGTCTGTTTCATAGATGTCCTATATCCTGTAGTCATCTGATTATCTGGAAGCATCTAATGCAGCTCTGTGCTTTGGGTGTGGTCTCAGAGCTGTACTGGCTTCTCTGATTCAGGTTATTTGTAGTGATCCTCCCCTCTTTCCAAAAAATATCCTTCAAAATTGGCCCTAACACAAATTTTAGTTTATTTTGCCAATAAGCAGGTAAAATAGTGAAAAAAAAGCTCACATCTTATGTCTCTATTTTTAGAAAGTCAAATTTGGAACCCTTTAGACTAGAATTTATATTTTTACATTAGTCAGTTGTCATGTTGATATATCTAAGAAACTCAAATACAAACTGAAAGTCAGAACCCAGTTTTTATACTTGGCATTATTCATTCCCAGATTAGGAGGATGAGATTCTGCTAAGGAATTAATAACAGAATATTTTCATAAGAAGATGAACTCTAATACAAAAAATGAATTCATTTCAAAATTGCCAGATTAATTTCAATTGTAGCAAAAGATTCCAGGATGGGTTTATATAAATACATTGGATAATCAATATCAAAACAGTGTGTATCAAGTAAGTTTTTTTATAATAAAACATAAGTGAATCTTTTAAGTCATAAGATCACAAGCCATTTTTCATTTGAGATAATTAATTGTTAATAATAACAGAACTGAGTCAGTTATATTAACCTCACAAATAACAGAATTATATACTGGTTTCACAAGTCTTTGCATAATTTTCCCAACTGTCCCCATACTATTATGAGAAATTAAAGGACCTTTATCTTATACCTGAATATATAATTAATAACAGCAGATGACAAGGCTAAATACTTATTTACTTAGTTGTGCAGAATATAGAAATGACTATAATTCTTTTTTTTTTTGCTTTTTTTGGAGGGCAATTGGGGGGTTAAGTAACTTGCCCAAGGTCACACAGCTAGCTTTTGTTTGTGTGCATTAAGTGTCTGAGGCCAGATGCTAACTCAGGTCCTTCTGACTCCAGGGCCGACACTCTACTCACTGCGCCACCTAGCCGCCCCCATGACTATACTTCTTGACCAAATAGCTGAAATATTATACCTGCACCTCACTATGGTTACTCAGATGTAGTCCAGTATTAATCTTAAAAAAAAAAACAAAACAAAACTACTTGGTCACATTTAAACCAATCATCTAACATAATTACAAAAATTTTTCATAAAAAAAGAACAGGGACATAGTTACACAGTAATGGAATAATGCTTCCCTAACATCATGTCAATTCCAGGTGAAAGTTATGTAGATAACCAGTTGCATTGAGACAGAAATAAATTCAGCTAGCTGGGATATTTTCTATTTAAGAGGAAATGTCATACTGGTGAAAATGAGTCAAGAGAATCCTACCTCAGCCCATACCAAAAGTTGCTCCCCCAACCTTTCCATGAGAACTCCACCTGCAGTTCATGGTTGTCAATCCCATAGGGTTGCTGGCATCATGGATCATTGGCTTAATGGCACTCCTTGATAATCATACCTGAAATTAGACTCAGAATAATATTATTTATAGTCCCATAAGGACTAAAATAGCAAATTCCAATTATCATAGCTTTCAGTGGGTTCAGCTCTCAAGGATCACATTTCCTTGATAACAAGTATTGACTGTAATCTCACATTTGCAACAGTAAGAGATTCATCTTGAAAAATAACAATTTATCCTGATGCAACTAATACTGATGGCAAGTAGGTCCTTTTTCATCCCTAGGTTCAAAATTACATTGATTTTGCTTAAAGATGCTTAATAATAAAAAACAAAAGACAAGATGAGATATGTAAATATAATAATCCCAAATTGTATACAGAGGACAGTTTATGTGAAATGTTGTCTATAGTAAAACACATTCAATTAATAACCATGTTTGAACGGAAATAAACATAGACTACTGCTCTCAGAATTCTTTTAAACAATGGAAACATTTTGAGGAAACTCTAAAGCAGTTTGCATGCATTTCAGGGCATGCTCAGATTAAATAACAAACATGAGTAAAATCAGATTTCCCTTTAAGGTGACACAAGATAGCTCATAAGTTACTATTCTTCACTAACATAACTAACTGTACTGAAATCCTGTTACTTAAAGCGTAAAGAAAAGAGGTTCCTGACTTTAACCTCACAATTTAATGGATTCATTTCTTTGTTTCACAGGATCCTCTACCTTTGTCGAATTATGCTCTTATCATTCTAAAAGAATGAGATACTTGGGGCGGCTAGGTGGTACAGTGAATAGAGCACTGGCCCTGGAGTCAGGAGAACCTGAGTTCAAATGTGGCCTCAGACACTTGACACAATTACTAGCCGTGTAACTTTGGGCAAGTCACTTAACCCCAATTGCCCTCCAAAAAGCAAAAAAAAAAAAAAAAAGAATGAGATACTTCAGGAACTGAGTCTTATACATATGACAAATTCAAGCACTGATTTAATTCTTGCTTAGACTATGGAATGATTACAAATCCAGGTCAAAATAGCAATATCTTCCCCACTTGCAGCTTATTACAGTAATTCAGATGCTTTAGTATTAATATAATAACTAGTAGATCCAGTATTGCAATGGCAAACTTTCACTGTTTGCCTACCCTCATAAGAGAAATTTCCTGTGAGAATTAGAAGCAGGAACATGGTTATAAAAGCCTCAGACATTTTTACATGTCCATTGTGGGATTTTATTTTGCTTAACTGCATATTTTTTTAGTGGATTTTGTTTTTCTTTTTCAATGGTAAGAGAGTTGAGGATAAGAAATAAATGTATGTTAATTGAATAAAGATTAAAATTTTAAAAGAATAACTTGAATGTTTTACTTGGACTTCATTGTGCAGAATGATTTGTAAGGTTGACTTTAAGCAATAAATTAAAATTATTTATAATTTACAAAGTTTAGTGTAAAGTAAAGAACATGTTAAATAAATTTTCAAGGAATACTTGACATGAAATACTCCAGTTTCTTGATTCTATGGAAACTACTCACTATAGACTTAACCAATTTCATCTCTTCCTCATGTTCCATGTGAAGAATGGTCCTTGAATGCATGGGAATGTTTTTGACTATTTCAGAAATTGTTAACATTGCAAGATGTGGTTGTAGACTTCACCCAAGAGGAATGGAGCTTGTTGGATTCTGCTAAGAAGGACCTTTTCTGGGATGTGATGCTTGAAAACTATGAGAATTTTGTCTCCCTTGGTAAGGATGGCTTCTCTCTCATGAATTGCCTCATTCTCATTTCCTAGAGGTCATGGAATGTCTTAAGTGATTTGCTGAGTTCTGACTTGGTGTTTAGAGATTTCTCATGAATACATGTATTAAGACCCCTTTACCTTTTGGTGTCAAGAGGCAAGATATTCTTGCTCCTTATTCAGAGGAAAGGTCTTGGCTTTTTACAACTAGAAATCAGCTGCTTTATTATATTGCTTCTGAAGCTGTACTTTGCCTACTTTATACTCAGAAAAAACAAAAACTTCCCCACTCAAATACCTATTCCAGTTACTCTTTGGAGACATGGAAGATTTCTATAGTCTTTGTAGGGAATGTGCTGAAATAAAATAATTTTGTTTGAACCTAAGTCAAACCCTGTCAGTTATCTTCCATGTTAGATGTGATTGAACCATAATATATAGCATTCTTAAGAGTTTCTTTCTAGACTGCTCTCTATTTCCCTAAAGAGAAAGAGGTTAAGATTGAATTCTTAAATGTCTCTTTGTTCTCAGCGTGTTTCCAAATGTTTCCTCATGAGCAAGGACTTCCTGATTCCAAACCACTTTTGATTTCTCAGTTGGAGAGAAGAGAAGCACCATGGCTGCCAATGGAAGAAGTCCTAAAAAGCATTTATGTGGGTGAGTGAATAAAAACCAGGCAAATGGTTATATAAGATTGCAGGCTACATTATAGCTACTCAGTAAGGATGCATTTACCTTTGGAATGTTAGACTGGACCTCATTCTAAAAGACCCCTAAGCCTCTGGAGAAAGACTGTGGTTGTCCCTGTTTAGCTACTTCTACATGTTATTTTCTCCTGATCTTCCTGTTCTCATATTTCCCTATAGCCTCAGAAAAAGAGGTATTCCTTGTCCAGAAAGATATCTTGTCAGACTTTTTCAAATGTGTTTATAAATATAGTCACCTGTTCTCTATATCTATTATGCACCTCTTCATACATCTTAAAGAAAATGAGCTGCATTGTGTACAATCTGCACTTGTTAAATTGATGTTGCTTTTGGGGGATTAATACTTTTCTAAAAATAAGTGATTTTTTTTTGCCAGAGATTTTCTTTGGTTTAAGAAATCTATTTGTTAGAAATAACCTCTTTTCATTTTCTGATAAGGCATTCATGAAGTTCTCTGTAATTAACTGTTCTTTTACTATCGTCATACCCACTTGGGCCTCACTTCCTTTCCAGGAATGTTCTTTCTACCTGTACCATATTAATTTTCATTATTCTTCATGAATGTGACAGAATCTAGAACTCAGTATGAATTAATTTAATTTTGTCACTGAGCATTGAATATTGATACCTTTTACTCCCCTCCCCCTTAGATTTTCTTCCTGAACATAATGCATTTGAACTGAAATGCAGTCTGGGATCAATCCTCACTACACAAGAGGAAATTCCTGAAAAAAAATGTGTCCATGAATATGACAACCTTGGGAAGAACTTCAATCTGTTTCCAAACATAAGTGAACATAATAGAATTTGCTTAGGAGTGAAACTATCTCAGCATAAGAAATGCAAGAAGCCCCCCTTCATTCACCATTCAAAATGTATGCATTCCCATAGGACATATCCTCAAGGACAGCTGTCTAAACATGAAGTTGGCAAAGATTTCAGCATCAATTCAAAGGTTCCTGAACCTCAAAGTGTTTATAGTGGTGAAGAGAAAATTTTTGGATGTAATGAACATGGGCAAGCTGACCACAATAAACAATACCTAACTGTATATCAAACAACTCATACTGGAGAAAAGCCCCATAAATGCAAAGAATGTGAAAAAATCTTTAGCTCCTGGATAAACCTTTTTCTGCATAAGAAAAGTCATAGTGGAGAGAAATCCTTCTTATGTAATGAATGTGGCAAAGCCTTTAAGCAGAAACGACACCTTAAAATCCATAAAATGATTCATGCTAGACAGAAGACTTATGAATGTAATATGTGTTTGAAAGCCTTCCCTAAGAAATACTTAGACCAACATAAAAAACCCCATACTAGTGATACACTCTATAAATGTAATCATTGCGGGAAAGCATTCTGCCAGGAATCACACTTTATTAAGCATAAGTTAATTCATACTAAAGAAAGACCATATGGATGTAATGAATGTGGGAAAGCTTTCAGCAATAAACACTATCTAAGCAAACATCAAAAAATTCATATTGGAGTGAAACCCTTCAAATGTAATGAATGTGGGAAGGCCTTTAGCAGTAATAGCTACCTGATTCAGCATAAAAAAATTCATACTGGAGTGAAACCCTTCAAATGTAATCAATGTGGGAAAGGCTTTATGAGTAACAGCTACCTAATTCAGCATCAAAGAATCCATGCTGGAGGGAAACCCTATAAATGTTATGAATGTGGGAAAGCTTTCAGCAGTAACAGCTACCTAATTCAGCATCAGAGAATTCATACAGGTGAGAAACTGTATAAATGTAATGAATGTGGGAAGACTTTCATTAGTAATAAACAGCTATCACAGCATAAAAGAATCCATACTGGAGAGAAGCCTTATAGCTGTAATGAATGTGGAAAAACCTTCAGGCAGATGGGACATGTTGAAACTCATAAAAAGATTCATACAGGTGAGAAGCCTTTTGAATGTAATGAATGTGGGAAAGCCTTCATCAGTAATCAACAGCTATCCCGACATCAAAGAATTCATATTGGAGGGAAACCCTATAAATGTAATGAATGTGGAAAAGCTTTCAGTAGTAATAGCTATTTGACTCTACATCAAAGAATTCATCCTGGAGGGAAGCCCTATAAATGTAATGAATGTGGCAAAGTCTTTATCAGTAATAATAACCTAATTCAGCATCAAAAAATACACCCTGGAGAAAACCCCTATAAATGTAATGAATGTGGGAAAGTCTTCAGTAGTAATAGCTACCTAATTCAACATCAAAGAATTCATACTGGAGAGAAACCCTACAAATGTAATGAATGTGGAAAAGCCTTCATCTGTAATAGCTACCTAGTTCAACATCAACGAATCCATACTGGAGGGAAGGCCTATACATGTAATGAATGTGGAAAAGCCTTTAGCAGCCATCAAAAGCTCACTCTTCATCAAAGAATCCATACTGGAGAGAAACCCTACAAATGTAATACATGTGGCAAAGCCTTCAACAGTAACAGCTATCTCATTGAACATCAAAGAATCCATACTGGAGAGAAACCCTACAAATGTAAGGAATGTGGCAAAGCCTTCAGGCAAAGTTCATCCCTTATGCAACATCAGAAAATCCATACTGGAGAGAAACCTTATAATTGTAATGAATGTGGGAAGGCCTTCAGGCAAAGTTCATCCCTTATGCAACATCAGGTAATTCATACTGGGGAGAAACCCTACAAATGTAATGAGTGTGGGAAAGCATTCAACAATAATCAAAATTTATCACGACACCAAAGAACTCATACTGGAGAGAAGCCCTATAAGTGTAATAAATGTGGGAAAGCCTTTAGCAGTAATAGCTACCTAACTCAGCATCAAAGAATCCATACTGGAGAGAAACCCTATAAATGTAATGCATGTTGGAAAGCCTTTAGTAGTAATCAAAAGCTCTCAAGACATCAAAGAGTCCATACTGGAGAAAAACCCTATAAATGTAATGCATGTGGGAAAGCCTTCTGTACCAGTTCTAGATTTGAAACACACAAGGCAATTCATTCTGGAGAGAGACCCGTTTAAATAGAATGAATACAGGAGAAGCTTTAGGTTTGAGACTCATATGATATGAATGTGCAGCTGTACTGGAAAGAAATCCTAAGCAATTAAAATCAATGTGTGAAAGCCTTCTGCAGAAGGGAAAATCCTAATATACACAAGAAAACTCAAGGATCTTGAGAAACCCTTTAAGTGTAATGAGTGTAGAAAACTAGATTGGAATCTTAAAGAACATGACTCAGTGCTGCTAAAGGTGCATTGAACTTACAGAATATTGTAAAGGTTTCATATGGGAAGTGGTTATTATAAATCAGAGTTTTCATACTGAAAATACATTCTGGGTAGTAAATGTGTGAAAACTTTCAAATGGCAATATCATAAGACACTTCATACTAAAAAGAGGAACCTATTAGATATGAAGAATCTTAGAAAATATTCAGGCTCAATCAGATCTTTGTATATAAGAAAATTATTATCATAGAGAATGAAATGTTTTTTTCCAGAAACCTTTGGCTAAAGAACTTGCAAGTTATCTTATAATACTGATGAGATTCTTTATTAATAAAAATCATAGTTCCTGAGAGAATTCATATTAAAGATTAACTGCATTTATTATAATGCAGTAATGTTTTGAAAAAATATGCAAAATCATAAATTTTCAGAGTTAGAGAGGACTTCAGAGAACATCTAGTCCAAGTTTTATATGAACAAAATTGCCCCATACTCCATACAAATCCTCATCCAGATTTTGTTCTTTAATGAGGAGGAACCGAAAGGGTTCCTGAGTGAGTCTGCTCTACTTTTGGATAGTGCCTGTTATTAGGAAGTTTTTCCATCTATCAAGTCTAAATTTGCTTCTTTGTAATTTCCCTCCCTTTTTCTTGTTTATATTCTCTATGGCCCAAGAGAACAAGCCGAATTCTTCTTGCCTGTGAGAAACCACATGCTTAAGGTCAGCTATGATAGATAGCCTGTTTTTAATTCTTCAGATAAAATACCCTCAGTTTATCCTCATATAACATGAACTAACATGTGATTTGCCATTTAAGGTTGCTTTCCTCCATATTCCTTAAGCTTATCGATGTCTTTCCTAAAATATGGTATGCAAATCTGAGGACAAAATTCTAAATCTATTCCAACTGAAGTGCACACTCATAATACTGTCACTCCTGGTCTTATTCCTCTCCTAACATAGCCTAAGACTGAATTTGCTATTTTGGCTTCCCCTTCAATCTTTGACTCCTTAATGAGATTAGTTCAGGGCAAAAAGTCAGCACCCTGATCTTCAGAAAATACAAACAGAAATTACAAGCAAACAAAAAATTCACAGAGAATAACACAATTCAGCAGACCAACAGACAGGGCTTCTAGCTGTCTGACTATTACATACATACAGTATTAGTTACCAGAGAGAGAAGCACCAACATCTGGGTTTTCAAAGCTGGGGGGGTTCAAAGGCTACCCAGAATCTCATCTGGCCAAATCAAACAATTCTTCCTATAAATGAGCCCCAAAGCAAAACCTCACATCAGAGTATATATAGCCTTCTCCAGGGTCAGAGAACATCACAACCTTTGTGACCCACTGCCTAATTACAAAATAACAAAAGGTATGTGCCTTCCTGAAAACAAGCCTCCTCTAAGCAAGCTTCTCTTATTGCGCTCCAAGTGAGGCCCACTAAGGGGCAGGGAAGACCTTCACATTCCCTTACCATTACAACATCTGCTACAGTGGTTTGTGTTTTGTTCTCAACCTGGCCTTACCCTACCTTTCCTATTGCATTCTATGGTTGATCTATCCTGACCTGCTTACCTTCCTCAGACATAACCTTCCACCTCTTCTCTCTAACTTTGTGCTAACCATCCCCCATATCTGGAACATTTTCCCTCATGGCTTCTTGTACTCCTTTTAGGCCTGGGTTCAGATACCACCATCTGAGGAACTCAGCTTCTGGTGCCTTTCTTCCCAGAATTTCCTTCTATCAACCCTCTGTTTATCTTATGACCACTTCTATATGTACGTGTATTCTTTATTAGAATGTAAGCTCCTTGATAGAAAAAATTTTTAGTTTTTTTTAGTTTTCTTTATATCAGAAAGACTCAGCACAGTGTTTGGCACATAGCTAGAGCTTAATAAATACTTACTGATTCACTCATTGATTGTTGTCTAAGTGGAAAAGGATCATTGCTTGGTGGAGAGGTCAGGGAAGGAATGAATAGAAGGGTTTGCATTTATGTGGGGCCATAAAAGCATAGGGGAAGTTTGAAGGGACAAACATTAAAGTACCTACTGGGGAATAAAAATATATACATATATTTGTGTGTACACACATACACAATCTGATTTATCCTTACAGCAACACTGGAAGTTAAATGATATCCTTGTTTTACTGGTGAGGAAACTGAGGCAGACAGAGGTTAAGTGATGTACTTAGGGTCACACATCTGGTAAGAGTCTAAGGCAGATCTTCCTTACTTTGGGGCCAGCATTTTATCTATTTCATTACCTAATTTCCTGTAATAGGATAGGTATTATATTTGGGTAGAGATGGCAATGGGGAGGCCATTACAGATTTATGCAGCAATTTGAACAAAGTCGTAGGGGCCACATGAATATTTTTAGCAGAGATTATACTCAAATTTGGCTGGAGTATAACACGTGTAGATGTAGCATATGTGTGGGGTATATAACGTGTACTGTTGGGGGAGCTGTGAATTGATCCAGTCATTCTGGAAAGGCATTCTGATTTATGCCTAAAAAGTTACTAAAATGTGCGTGCCTTTTATCCTAGCTATACCACTACTAGGCCTATACATAAAAAAAAGAGAAAGGAAAATGTTCTGCATTTTCTGCAATGTCTAATAGCTCTTTTCATTGCCAAAAAGTGGGACTAAAGGAATGTTTTCCTACTGGGAAATGGCTAAAAAAACTGGGGTGTAAACATCATGGAATAATTGTGCTGTAAGAAATGAAGAAATGGACATTTTCAGAGGAACCTAGGACGACCTCTCTGAACTGATACAGAATAAAATAAGCTAAACTGGAACAGTTTACACAATAACTTTACAGAGAAAAATAACTCTGAAAAACTTTAGAACTCTGATCAATGTAATGATAATGAAGAGTCCAAAAGAATACAGATGAAACATAATTCACATCTTGACAGAGAGGTGATGAACTTAAGAGGTAGAGACATACATTTTTGACATGGTCAGCATAGTCATTGTTTTCTTGGACCACGAGAGCTGTGTGTTGAGGGCTTTAAAAGTGATTTATAGGACGGCTAGGTGGCACAGTGAGTAGAGCGCCGGCTCTGGAGTCAAAAGGACCTGAGTTCGGATCTGGCTTCAGACACTTAATTAACACACATAAACAAAAACCTAGTTGTGTGACCTTGGGCAAGTTACTTAACCCCAATTTCCCTCCAAAAAGCAAGAAAAAAAATGATTTATATTTGCTTAGTGGAAAGAGGGGAAATAGGAGGGACAGTTTGATTTTTAAAGAAAAAAGAATATTTATGCTATGATATACCATTATTTCATTTTTTTAAGTTCATTTTTTTAATGAACAAATATCAGTCTTCTTTATCTCCCATCTCATTTTCCCCAGGGGGAAAAAAACACCCTGCAACAAATACACAGTCAAGGAACACAAATCCACACATTGGCCAAATACAAAAAGTTGTGTCTCATTCTGAATATCTAGTCCATTGCTTCTCTATGAGGAGGTTGGCAGCATTCTAAATCATTGGACCTCTGGTATCATTTTTAATCATTTCATTGTTCTTAAGCCTTTTAAAAATCATTTGCTTTCATAATGTTGTTGTAGCAGTTCTCCTGGTTCTGCTCAATCCACATTTATTAAAACGTAATTTATTGTTTTGCAGTAGTGTCGCTTTGAATTAAAACTCAAGCACTGAAACACACCACCAAAAAAAAAATGGCAAAAACACGTTGCATTATTCTGCTACTAAAATTTTCTTTCAATACTGTAATTCCTTATTGAGGTACGGTTGCTATCACTATTATTATTGTTGGGAATGAGTAGGGGGTATTTATTGAAAACATTGTGTTAAGTGTACAGGATTTAATGTAGATACCCATTATAGTGCTAAATCACATGTTATATAACAAAACAGAATTTAAGGAAATAGAGGACTGCACTTCATAATTCTTCATATAGCCAGATAGTGATTCTGTCAGGGTTAGTATTCCCTGATGAAGTGCAGTGTACCCCAATACTTGGCAGAGTTTCTACATAACTGCCACATGTCAAATGAAAACTTTAGATGAATGGCTTCTAATCAATACTTTCAGTAATGTTACATTATAGGAAGACCTTACAGTTATAGTCAGACATAAGTTTTTGCATGTATTGGTGAAAAGTGTAAGGGGCCCCAGAAATGACTGGCTTTTACTTGAGATCTTGGGTTATTTCAGGGCTCTATATCTATTCACCAATGAAGATTTCACCTGAGAGTTGCCTACTTCGTGGAAGGGCTAAGTAATTTACCTGCCTAAAGCTAGCATGTGCCAGGCCCACATCCATTATGTCACCATTTCTTGACAGTACATGGGATGCCCCATGCTTGTGGTTTGTTATTTGATTAACAAGAAGGAAGATTATATGGTTTAAATAGCTTGGAGTCAATTGTCTCTGTTATGTGACTTGTTTTGGTTACCTGTTTGGGTTGTCTTTCTTTACCTTATTGTAGTCATTCTATAATTAGTTTTCTTCTTCATTCTGTGTCACTTGATACATTTTTCCCTTGTTACTATTAATTCTCCATGTTTGTCTTTCCATGATTTGTACTAATATTCCATTACATTCACATAGCAGTTTATTCAATTGTTCCCCAATTTTTGAGCCCATCATTTTTCAGATTTTTGCTGTTACAAATAGTGCTGTTAAGAATAAGGTAATTATGACAAAGAGTTAGATGAGCAGAACTGTGCTCATCTCAGCAGAACTATACAGTGACAATATTTGTAGAGGAAAAACAATTTTGAAAGATATTAGAACTCTTGTTGTGATGATGAACCATGAGTCCAACAGGACTGAAGGAGACTGCCCACCTCCTGCCAGAAAGGTGATGGCCTGAAAATGCAGAATGATACATACATGTGTGGTAATTTGTTTTGTTAAGACTTTACATAATTTGCTGGGCAGATAGGTGGCACAGGGAACAGAGTGCTGGGCCTGGAGCAAGGAAAACTCATTTTCCTGAGTTCAAATCCAGTCTCAGACACTTACTAGCTGTGTGACCCTGGGCAGGTCACTTAATCCTGTTTGCCTCAGTTTCCTCATCTGTAAAATGAGCTTGAAAAGGAAATAGCAAAACCCCTCCAGTATCTCTGCCAAGAAAACCCCAAATGGGGTCACAAAGAAACAACTGAATAACAACAACATACATATTTGCTATAAAGGTTTTATTTTTTATTTTCAAAATTGTTTAATGGGGGCAGTAGTGAGAGAGTAAATTATTATAAAAGTAAATAAATGTTTAAAAAATAATATTTTGGTACATCTTTGTTCCTTTATTTGCTTTTTTACAGTTGTTTGTGGGCTTCTGTGAATCCACTGCATGTTCTGTATTTTCTAGAGACCTTTCCCAGTCCTTCCCACTGTTAGTGTCTTCCCACTAAGGTCACCTATATCTTGTATTTATATTGTCATTTGCATGTTCTTTCCCCCATTAGAATGTGAGTTCCTTGAAAGCGAGTACTGTGTTTTTGCCTTTCTTTGTATCCCCAGTGCTTGGCACAGCACTTGGCCCATAATAAGTGTCTAATAAATGCTTATTGATTGACTGAAATAAAAGCTATTCTGTATCAACATAATTTGTTACCATGAGTGCTTTAATGTGAACTGGGGACCCTTTTACCTACATTTATGGAAATCTAGACACAAGTCATATTCAGATATTTTGCAGAGTAAACTCTGGGTAGGAGCAATAATCTTTTAGTGTTATCTCCAAGATCAGACCTAGTTCATGAAATCCTATTGCTTGGGGCATGTACCCCAGGATCCCTTGTATAAAGAATGCTGTGATTTAGAATCATTTTCCATGAAATCTCTTGGTTGTAGTGCCCCGGGTAGCTATCCTGACCTTGGAGAGGTAGAAAGCTTTACCCCATCATCCACTCCCTGGGGAACTCTTAAGAATCTGAGGATGGCGGGGCGGCTAGGTGGCGCAGTGAGTAAGAATGCTGGCCTCGGAGTTGGGATGACCCGAGATTGAATCTGGCCTCAGAAAATGAGCACCCACACATAGATAATGACTAGCCGTGTAACCTTGAGCAAGTTACTTAACCCCAATTGCTTTAAAAAAAAAAAAAGAATCTGAGGATGGGAAGGCAAGGTACCAGAGACCTTGGTGACAGAAGCCAAAAAGACCTGAGTAGGTCTGTTGGCTCATTTTCATAGGTCCTCATAAAAATGTTCATTCTCCCAGCAGATTCCATCCTCTCAGGAATGAAATCCAACCCATTATTCAAGGGGCAGCTACACTCACTGAAACCCATCCTCTAGGAAGTGCTAGTGAATGACTCTAAGAATTCATCATGTGGCAGGGCCAGTTCCTGAGACTTGGCTCACTGCCATAATCCCTTTATGACTCCCTTACACTTTTATTGTATGAACTTGGTTGGTTGGTTGGTTTTGCTCCCATTTGCTAATGGTATTAAGATTTACTCATCCAAATGGGATCAGAGATTCTTAGGGGCAGGAAAAGAGGAAAGGTTTGGGAGAAAAAATACATTTTTTCACTAATGGTTGGACAAATCCTTATTAGTTTCCTTTGTAGTTCATCTTCCATGTCCTGCCCTCATGTCCAAAGGCTGTGTCTTAGGCCTTCGCCTCTTCTGTCTCCAAACTCTCTCCATGAAATTAGCTCTCATAGATTCAACTATCTCCATGCAGTTGATGGATATAAAATCCACATCAACAAATCTACATATCCAGACCTCATTTTTCTCCTAGATTACAATGTTCTATCCAACTTCCAATCTCCACTTGCATGTCCCATAGGCATCTTAAACTCATGTCCAAAATAGAATTTGTCTCCCCCTCTAAACACACTCTTTCTCCTAATTTCATTACTTCTGTAGAGGTCACTGGGATAGAAGTGATGACTTCTCAAAGATTTAATAAGAGTGCCTGGACCCCAGACTTAAATTTTTACTGTACCCTAAGATCTAGAGGGTTTACAGCCAGTAGCCAGCAGCCCAGGCTTGAGTTTGGGAGCTTTGGACCCTTGCCTTACTTCCCTGGTCATAAGTTGAAGTTTTTGCTAAGCTAAGCTAATGTATAGGAGGGGAAAGTACAGACTCTTCAGATTTAACCATAGGCCCAAATGTCCCAGACTTGTTTCTACTGACCACCATCTAACCTGTACAAATATAAAACTGGAAATCCTGTTACAAAGGTCACTATGACATAAGATTCATGAAATATTGTCTGCTCTCATCTATATTGATATTGTTAGAACATGCATCTTCTACTTTCATATCTAAATTGATACTGATGACATATTTTGTCTCCTGTCATGTTCATATTGATTCTGCTAGACATGTATCTTCTGCTTTTATATCTATTTTTTGATATTGACATTTCACCTGCAATGCCAACACATTTTTGTGGTCAAGATTTTCAGCCTCAGTTCCTAATTAAGGGAACAGGACAGAGGAAGGCAGGGGGAAGGGGTGGTCTTTTGGGTATATAACCAAGCTTTACATTTTATATTGGGGGGCCTCTCTCACCAAACTTCTTCTGGTGGTGATGACTCCCCCCCTTCCCATGGGAGGTAATAAATTTGCTCTTTGTTTCTCTGAGAAACCTCTGAGTTATTGAATTTATTTTGGGCAAGGGTCTTTCGTCCCACACATCACCACCATTCATCAAGTCACCCAAGTCTACAACCGTACTAGGAAGAGCCACTTTTGGCTCTTTATTCTCACTCCCTCCACCCATCCTTGGTTGCCAGATCTTGTCAGTTCTGCCTCTACATCTTTCTCATCTGTCACCTCTGTAGCAGCAAGCACCCTAGCATACCCAGGGTGGCTGCCAACACAGGTTCTTAGATCTGCTTTTCTAAAGGAAAGAAATTCAAAATGGGTTAACAATCTTGCTTTACTCAAACATTGCAAAGAATTTTTATGGACCTCTATCTAACAGCAACGGAAGGTCCATCCAAATGGGCAGTATGAGCTGCAACACCACTGTGTCTGAACTAATATAGACATCACACAGAAAGGTATAAAGGGTGCAATGATGGACATGAGCAAACTGCAACATATCATGAGGAATTCCTAGGAAAAGCAGGAACAAAAGATGCCATTAAAGGATGCAATTGTATGGCAGAGAGACAAGATGGGCTGGTCATGTAATAAGAGAGAGGGAACACAAGTGCTCAGCTAGAGTGTTCCACTGGTACCCCTGCAATGTCAGGTGAAAATGTTGAGTGGATCCTCTGTGATGAACTTTGGGGAAGGACATGAAGGAGAGTAGCACAGGATGTGTAGGTATGAATGAGTTATAATCTCCATCACTGGAATCCAGGCAGTGAGATCACAGATCCAATGGGTTATGCAAAATAGGCTGAAAATAGATACTAAGCAATTTGGGAGAAAAGACACTAGCAGCTGAGAGGATTCTAAGGGGCAGGATTGAGGAAGAAATACATTCCAGACATAGGAGCAGCCAGTGAAAAAGTATGGAGTGGTTTGGAGAGGAAATAAATGTAGTCTGTTTTGGACATGCTGAGTCAGATATGGCTACTGTGTGTCTGTTTTGAAATGTCTAGTAGACAGCTGGTGACAGGACTAGAGCTCAAGAGAAAGACTTATAAATATGAGAGTTATTAAGATAGAGAAGGTGACTAAATCAATATATACTGATAAGGCCACCGAGAGGGAGTGGAGTGAAAAAAGACAGGTACAACCATAATTAGAGGATGTATATGGAAGAGAGAGTAGCAGTTTGGGAGAGAGGACAGTCCTTTTGGTCAGGGCCTGGAGAGAATGCATTTTTTAATGGCTTATTTGTGGCCTGTCTTCTGAGTAATTCTGTATGAATGTTGCAAGCAGCACTGAAGAGTGATTGATATGACACATATAATGGAAACTAGTGTGATTTTGAAGAGTAACAGTCATGTTTTGCTCAGAGCTCAGTGCAGGACATTATTTGTAAGTTTGGATTTGACAAACTGAAATTACTTATGTAGTCTACTAGGAAGTAACATGGCAAGTAGATTTTCAAGAAATATTTGATGTGGAGTACTTCAAATCTTTAATGCTGTTGGAACCACTCCCTTTAGACTGGTTGGTAGAATTTTGTGTTTTTCTAGATTTCCAAGTTCTTGAATTCAGTGAGGGGGTTGAGATGATAATCTTGTCTTTCACATATCTGGGGTTTCCCCATTACTTCTTCCATAGACCAGAAGAGTATGGGTATGCTTACAAATCAGTGCACATAGTCCAAATTACATTTTTACCCCTTTCAAAGTCCATATTTCTGATGTGCATGTCTCCTGTAGTCCAGAGAGAGAGATGTTTGTATCCCTGACTGCACAATCCAAATCAGCTATGCCCCAGCCTTCCACTATGGCATCCTTAAAGCCTCAATGTCACAAATCAGGAACTTGGTAAATGTTCTATTGGCAGCCTTCATCCTTAGGGTCCCTGGTGATGCTGCTAGATCTATGAGTCTTTGTGAGAAATTATGCTTTCCTCCCTCCTGTTTGTTTTTTCTTGTTATTTTATACTTGACAAACGCCAATGAATATGGACATTTCTGTATGCAAAGAACAGAAAAAGTGTACTGTATATGAAACTAGACTTTCTTTTACAACCAGCTCACTCTTTTTAAAAAAGCATATGCAAAATAGCAGTTTAATTCATAATTTAACAAATATCAAATGAATTGAATATTTCAGTATACAAAGGAGAACAGAAAGATGTACATTCATCCACACATCTGAACTACAGTTTGCTTCTCTTTTTACGTGTCGAACAAATTTAATATGTCCTTTTCAAAATGATCCTGTTTGTTTCTCACTGACCTTGAATTCATCACTTCCCTGTTTGGAGGTGTTTCATTATTGGTCCTGTGGAGTCATGGTTGTTCATTGCATTGATCGTAATGATTAGGTCTTTTAAAATCCTTTCTCTTTTATAATGTTACTATATAAATTGATCTCCTGGCTCTCCTCACATCCCTTTCCTTCATTTGCTACAAGTCTTGTCAGGTTTCTCTGAAACTGTCCCACTGACCCTTTCTTACAATAGAGTAATATTCCATGAAATTCATATACCATAATTTGGTCAAACATTCCACCTTTGTTTTTACTTCTTTGATATAACAAAATGCTGTTAGAAATGTTTTTATACGTAAGTTCTCTGCTTCAATTCATCTTTTTTGATATAATCCTATTAGTCCTATTGACTAGTTAAGGGGGATGCACAGCTCAGTGGCTTTTGCAGCATAATTCCAAATTGTTTTCCAAAATGGCTTGTCCAGGTCACAGTCCAGATAATAATGTATGACTACCCTCTTATTGGACCTCCAGTCATCATTCTTCTTTTTTGTTGCATTTGCCAACTTGATTGGTGTGAGGTAGAACCTCAAAGTTACTTTAATGGACATTTCTAATTTTCATATGGTTATTGCTTGCTTTCATTTCATTTCTTCTTTTAAGAACTATCTCTTCATTCCCTCTTGATATTTACTGAGTAGGGATACTTATTTCTGTGTGTATCTTGAGTATCATATCTTTAGGAAATAGCTAGTTACACAGTAAGTAAGTAGAGACCTTGGCCTGGAATCAGGAAGCCCTGAGTTCAAATATGGCTTCAAACATTGCTAGCTGTGTGACCCTGAGAAAGCAAATTAACTGCTGTTTTCCTTAGTTTCCTCAGCTATAAAATGAGGATAACAATAGCACCTCCCTAACATGGTTGTCGTGAGGATCAAATAACATAATATTTGTAAAGTGATTTGTAAACCTTAAAGTGCTATATAAATGTGTAAACTTGAGACACTGTGATGTGGCAATTAGTATTGAATCTTTGCCTCTCCCATCCATCCTCCACACAGCTGTTAGTGTGATTTTCCTTAAGTTATTTGACACAGGGGGTAGAGCCCTGGACTTTGAATCAGAGTCATCTAACTCATATATTGCTGTAGCCACTTACTAGCTGTATGATGCTGGTCAAGGCATTTAACTTCTCTGGCCCTTAAAATGAGGAGTTTGGTTTGAAAGACTTAGGAATTCTGATCAGCACAACAACTAGTCACAATTCCACAGGACTCACAAAGATCTTTCCTTCTTTCCTTCTTCCATCCCTCCCTCTCTCCTTCTCTCTCTCTCTCTCTCTCTCTCTCTCTCTCTCTCTCTCTCTCTCTCTCTCTCCCCTTCTCCTCCTGCCTCCTCCTTTCTCTCTCTTTCTCTCTCTCTGTCTTTCTGTCCTTGACTCTCTTCTCCTTCTGTACTTCTTCACTTGCTGAGCTCACCCACTCCCATCTCTATGCTAATGACTCTCAAATCTACCTATCCTGACACAAACTCTACTGCTTCTAATCTCACATCTTTATTGACCTTTCAGAAATCTTGAACTGGATGACCGGGGGACGTTTAAAACAAAACATGTCCAAAATGCAACTCATTCATCTATCTCCCTAAACTTTTTTCCCCTCCTACCTTTCCTGTTACTGTAGAGGGTAACACTAGCCTCCAGGTTCCTCAGGCTCCCAACCTAGGGGTCATCCTCACTATCTCTCACCCCACCCCCATATCCAGGCCATTGATTTCATCTTCTCAGCATCTCTTCTTTATGCCCCCTTTTCTCCTCTGCTACTGCTACCAATGTACTTCAGGCTCTCACCATGCATAGACTTGTAATAGCTTGCTACTGAGTCTGCCTGCCTCAAATCTCTACCCATTCCAACTATCCTACGTTCAGACACTAAACTGATTTTCCTAAAGTGCAGGTCTGACCATGTCACCCCTCTACCCTCCATTCAATAAACTCCAGCATCGCATTATTTACTCTAGGAGTAAAAACAAAATGCTCTATTTGGAATTCAAAGCCCTTCATAACCTAGCCCCTTCCTACCTTTCTGGTCTCACACCCTACTCCCTACTACATACTCTTCAGTCCAGTGACAGTGGCCTTCTGGCTGCCCCACAAACAGGACATTTTATTTCTTGGCTCTAGGCATTTTCTCATGTCCCCCATGCTGGCAATGCCCTCTCTTCTCTGCTCTCTACTGCTCTCCCCAGCTTCCTTTAAGTCTCAACTAAAATCCCTTCTTTTACTGAAGAAGTCTTTACTGATTGAGGAAGTCTTCTGCAATTCCTATTTATCCTAGTGCCTTTCTTCTGTTAATTGTACCCTGTGTACTATGTTTATAGCTTGCTTTATATACATTTGTTTGTATTTTCTCCCCCCGTGGATTGTAAGCTCATTGAGAGCAGGGGCTGTCTTTTGCCTTTTTGTTGTATTCCCAGTTCCTGGCACATAATAGGCACTTCACAGATGTCACCATTTGACTGAAAGTCAAATTCTTCAACACTGAGTTCATCAATGCTACTGTAATGACTTTTGCTCCTGTGAATTTCAGTGCAAAAGGACAGGGTGACAATACTCCTCCACTATCTCTTCCCCATCCAGAGAAGATGAGCCACTCCAAAGCACAAAAAAAAAAAAAAAAAGAAATTTTTCCTTGTGTGTCTACCATCTCCAGGACAAAAAGACTCTAAATTAATTCCCAATGACTGCCTTTCTGGAAAAAACCTTAAAAGGATTAGCTGAAGATGTGACCTGTATTGTTGCCTAAAGTTTGGCACAGACTTGTTATATACCTTTCCCTATCACATCCTACTCCAGTCTCTACAACTGTGTAATATAAAAAGATATTTGCTACAGAGGTACAAAAGCTTGCTTTTGAAAATAATTGCTCAAAAATTAGAATTGGACAAGTGAAAGCTAATGATTCCATGAGACACTAAGAAATAACGCATAGGGGCGGCTAGGTGGCGCAGTGAATAGAGCGCCAGCCCTGGAGTCAGAAGGACCTGAGTTCGGAGCCGGCCTCCGACACCCATACAAACAAAAACCTAGCCATGTGACCTTGGGCAAGTTACTTAACCCCAATTGCCCTAAAGGGGCGGCTAGGTGGCGCAGTGAGTAAGAGCGCCGGCCTCGGAGTTGGGATGACCCGAGATCAGATCCGGCCTCAGAAAATGAGCACCCACGCATAAATCAAAAATGACTAGCCGTGTAACCTTGAGCAAGTTACTTAACCCCAATTGCTTTTAAAAAAAAAAGAAAAAGAAAGTTATTTTCATCAAATTTTTCATTCTTTTTATTATGTGTTATTTCTTTTCTTTTCTTTTCTTTTCTTTTTAAAGCAATTGGGGTTAAGTAACTTGCTCAAGGTTACACGGCCAGTCATTATTTGTGTGTGGGTGCTCATTTTCTGAGGCCAGATTCGATCTCGGGTCATCCCAACTCCGAGGCCAGCGCTCTTACTCACTGCGCCCCCTAGCTGCCCCGAAAATATGAACTTTCTAATTGGAAAAAAAAACTGACCTGCAATATAGCTTGAGGAGAGAGAATTTAAGAATTACTGTTCTACCTGAAAGCCATGATCAAAAAAAGAACCTGGACATCATATTTCAAGAAATTATCAAGGAAAACTACCCTGATATCCTAAAACCAGAGGGCAGAATAGAAATAAAAAGTATTTGCCAATCACCATCTGAAAAAGATCCTAAAATGAAAACTCCCAGGAATATCATAGCCAAATTCTAAAGCTCCCAGATTGCACTGGGAGAAGGAAGGCAGAGACAGAATGGAATAAATTATCTCACATAAAAGAGGCACAAAAGAGCTGTTACAGTGGAGGGGAAGATGGTGGTGGTGGCTGGCAACACTTGAACCTTACTCTTATTAGAACTGGCTCAAAGAGGGAATAATACACTCACTCAGTTGGATATAGAAATCTCTCTTACACTAAAGGGAAATAAAAAGGAATGGAGATAAAAGAAGGGGGGACTGATAAAAGGGAGAGTGGCTTGGGGGAGGTGGTGGTCAGGAGTAAAAACTTTGAGAGGAGGGACGGTGAAAGGTAAGAGAGAAGGATAAACTAGGGAAAAATAGGATGGATGGAAATACACAGTTATTATAACTGTAAATGTGAATGGGATGAACTCATCCATAAAATGGAAGCAGATAGCAGAATATGGATTAAAACCCAGAATCCTACAATATGCTGTTTGCAAGAAACACATCTGAAGCACAGAGACATACATAGAGTAAATGTAATATGCTGGCACAGAATCTATTATATTTCAGCTAAAGTAAAAAAAAAGCAGGGGTAATGAAAGCAAAAATAGATCTAATTAAAATAGATAAGAAAGAAAACTGTATCTTGCTAAAACCACAATGAATATCAACACTAAATATATATGTAACAAATGGTACAGCACCTGTATTTTTAAAGGAAAAATTAAATGAGTTCCAGGAGGAAATAGACAAAACTATACTTGTGGGGGACAAGAGGTTTTTTTAAAAAGGAAAAAAACTTATTTATATAAAAATATTATAGCAGCTCTTTTCGTGGTGACACAGAATTAGAAAATGAAGGAATACTCAGAAACTGGGGAATGACTGAACAAGTTGTGGGATATGATTGTATTGGAATACTATTGTGCTGTAAGAAATGACAAGGAGGATGATTTGAGAGAAACCTGGACTTAAATGAACTGAGAGTGAAATAAGTAGAACCAGGAGAACACTGTACACAGTAATAACAATGTTGTATGATGCAAACTGTGAATGACTTGCTATTCTCAGCAATACAGTGATCCAAGACAATCCCAAAGGATTCATGAGGGAAAATGCTATTCTTATCCAGAGAAAGAAAATTACTCCTTTACCTCCGCTGAGCCCTTTCCCATTGGGGAAAATATCCTTTGTCATATAGGATTATTGGTCTAGTGCTAATCAAAACTAAAGAGGCCAACTAGTACAGGTCCCTAAATTTACAGGTTAAAAAGTTATGAGCAGGGAAGGGTATGAGATTTACCAAAGGTCAAGGTAGCAAGTGGTGGAGCTGAGATGCTGCCCAGATATGCAGGTCGTCCTGACTCCACAGTCAGCACTTTCACCACTCTACCCTGTTGCTTTCAGATGTATCACTTACCAACGTAGCTTAGACATCCTGCCTTTATCAGAGATTCACTCTGATGCTTTATTTCCAGTTGACTGATTCTCCTCTAAACATTACTATGTCAATTTTGTCAATGCAAAGGCTTAAAAAAAAAGTTATCTTTTGAATTTATAACTCGACATCTACTAAACTGCCTTCCAGTTTTTGCAGCATTTTTTTTTTCAAAATTGGTTCATTTTTCCTAGGAATAGATATCCTTGGTTCATACTAGAATAGCTCTCAGCCATGGCCCCAAAAAGCTGCAGCAGGTGCAGGGGCCATTTTGGTAAAGTACTGGTAGTCAGGCTAAACCAGCATGAGGGTAACTGACCGTCTGTTTGGTGGGGAGGTGTCTACCCCAAAGCTTGTGAAGACTTTCCCCGCCCCCCCACAACGGAGGGATGAGAATAATGTGTTCCAAGGGCCAGGAAGGGGGCTGAAGCAGGAGCTGGGCAGCATAGAGCTTGGTTCAGACATGGAAGACGCCAAGGGCATCCCTGGGCCCTCCAGCCCTTTTGACTTTATGCATTCGGATGACTCTGGAAGAGAGTGAGGTGTCCTCAGCCTCACTTAAAGCCAATCCACGCGAGTCAGGCGTCACTTCTGACGTCATTGGTCCTTGTCTGAGAAAAACAAGAAGCAAAGGAGGGCGCCAGCGCAGAAACAGCAGCCGCACTACAATTCCCAGAAGACGGCGGACTTCGATGGGCTCATGGGATTTGGCGGCAGTTTCCCAGAATCCACCCCGAGGCAGACCGGATGCGCCGGGGCGCCAGCCTGTGCCAATGGATTCTGGGAATCAGAATTTGTGTCTTAAATGTGCGCAGGCGCAGTCCGAGGATTGTAGAGAGTCTTGCCTGTCCTTTTGTTTTGCTTTTGTGAGTGAGTGTGAGCATGACGCTGGGTGTGGAAGCGAGCTCCGGTGTGCCTGCCCCTCCTCCCTTCCTGCTCCCCTCTCACTCCTGCTCCTCCCCCTCCTCGAGAGGGAGACAGGCTGGCCCCCTACTCTTCCCCCTGCCCCTCCCAGGCTATGCATATGGAGGAGGGGCTCGAGGACCGCAAGGGATGTAGGGGGTGGGGCCGTGCAGGACTGAAGAGGGACTAGGGCTGTCTAAGGTGGGGGCGGGGGAGCACTGAGTCCAGCAGCGGGTCCTTCCTCCCCAAGGGGTCGGGCCACCCCAGGTGTCGCAGGTGAGTCTTCCCGGGTCCCACGTGTGGCAGGTGCTGAGGACAGAATGAGAGCCCAGGAGCCGGGGCTCCTCCCTCGAGGGGCTTGAGGGTCAGGACCAGCTGGGTCTGAGACTCAGGGTGTCCCCAACCTCATTCTCCGCCAAGACCTCTGACTTCGCTGGGGTATTCAGAGGAGATTGTGTTTTGTGTAAAGGCTTTAGTGAACATGCGGGTACAGGTGTATCACTCCCTCATATGTGTCACCTACAGTCCTGGAGACCTTGCCTTTGGCCAGGGGTTCCAGCTCTGTTTTGTGTCTGGATCCCTTGGACAGTCTGATGACTCTTCTCAGAATCATGTTTTTAAAAATACATCAAACAGAAATACATCCGGAAACCAATTGTAGTTTAATAGACATTTTTTTTTCTTCGAAGGTGCTGGACCACCACCCACTTCCCTGAAATCTATTTTTAGACGCTTGGTGGGGAGGAAGGTTTCAGGACCCCAGATTAAGAACCTCTGATTTAGCGCATTTCCTGATAGGGTGTGCCAGCTCCCAAAAGAGCATTTTTACATTTTCAGGAATTCTGTGACCCTGTGTGAAACAACCAATGCTGAATTCAATCAGCTCCTAACAAGTGATGTTGTTACTTTAAAAGAATTAGTAGGGCTGCTAGGTAGTGCAGTGAGTAGAGCGTCTGCCCTGGAGGCATAAGGACCTGAGATCGGATCTGGCCTCAGACACTTAACGCACACACAAATAAAAACCTAGCCTTGTGGCCTTGGGCCACAAGTTACTTAACCCCAATAGCCTTCCAAAAAGGAAAAAAAAAAGAATTAGTAGCAAGCATAGCACAGCTTACTTTCAATACGTTATTGTCTACTTTAAATGATTGTGGCTTTAATAACGAAAGTGAACCCAATTTCATTTTGTTCTTAGTGTACTAAAACAACATTGGGAAGAAGGTCTAGAGTAGCTAAAAAGTTGTTAAAATGATTTTTAGGCTCTGTTTAAATCAAGTGCAATTGTTACTTGACAATCATCTGAACTAAGACATTTAATCATTTAAAATATTTCTGGATACAATTTATTCTGTCATCAGTCTAATAAAAAACCAAACCAAGCTAGGAACAGTAGCTAAAGAACTTGACATTGAAATAATTAAAGTTGAACCAGTACTGGGAGGAGGATGGGTAGCATATGTAGTTTATGAGCACTTACTGCTCTGACACATCCTGAGTTATGCATTTTTCTCCTTATTCTAGTTTGGCAAAGAAAGTAGCTAAAATTAATTTCTTGCAAGACTTTCCTTTAATGATTGATAGAATTTTCATTATTTTCAACTGCATTTCAATCACGATCAACTAATATTACAACAAGAGCAAAAATTAATCAAACATATAATAAGGTTTGGAAAATTTTAAGACTTTATGGAAAAGCATGAATCTCACATTGAAATCTGTCAGATTTAAAAATATTCCATTTTATATAAATAATAAATTTAATGCTTTTCCTGGGAATATTTTACTAGAAAAAATGTCATTCAACACACGAACTTACATCTTTTATTGGGACAGAAAGGATGAGCATTTTTAATTATATTGATTTATTTGAACTATCTACTTGCTCTTAGGAAGAACTCACTTCATATAAATGGTGAAAAAATGTGTCATGTAAGTGAAATTTTAAAACATGAAATTGAGTTGAACAGGGGCGGCTAGGTGGCACAGTGAATAGAGTGCCGGCCCTGGAATCAGAAGGACCTGAGTTCGGAGCCGGCCTCTGACACTTAATCCACACAAACAAAAACCTAGCCGTGTGACCTTGGGCAAGTTACTTAACCCCAATTGCCCTAAAGGGGCGGCTGGGTGGCGCAGTGAGTAAGAGTGCCGGCCTCGGAGTTTGGATGACCCGAGATCAGATCCGGCCTCAGAAAATGAGCACCCACGCATAAATAATGACTAGCCGTGTAACCTTGAGCAAGTTACTTAACCCCAATTGCTTTAAAAAAAATAAAAAAAATAAAAAAAAAAGAAATTGAGTTGAACAGTTTTCAGGATTGTACATGTAATATAGAAAGAAACAGTGTTCAAATCCCTGCCACTATACAGAAAACTAATAAGATAGCCCTGTTGCATTCATTAGTGCTAGAGAGGAAAGAGGTTTTAATTTAATGATTATAATTTATTGGGTGGTGGAAAATTATTTAACAGATCACATATCAAATATAATGACTACGTTTATTGGGAAAAGAGTGGATTAGTGTTAAACTACATTTTTCATTTCATGGTTGCAGACATAGGTTGGCAACTGATACAAGCATTGGCAAAAAAAAATCAGTGAAAACATTTGCTGAGAAACAAATGGCTATATGGAATTTTTTTTTTTTAAAGCAATTGGGGTTAAGTAACTTGCTCAAGGTTACACGGCCAGTCATTATTTATGTGTGGCTGCTCATTTTCTGAAGCCGGTTTCGATCCTGGGTCATCCCAACTCTGAGGCCGGCGCTCTTACTCACTGTGCCACCTAGCCGCCCCTGGAATTTTCAATAAAGAGTATTGTATATTTTATTATTGTAAATTGTGTGACATCCTTTATATTAGTAAAATTTGTAGCAGATTTATTCATGTAAATATATGAATAGATATATTTTTTGGAAGGCTGTTTGTTAAACATTTATAAACATAGCCCTGCTTTTTGCCCTGATCATTAAAGCTCAGTGGGAAGAAGATCATATTTGAATTGAGAAGATCTGGTTTGAATTCTGATTCTGCTACTTAACTGTCTTCTTCATGTTATTTATTGACCAATATTTGTTAAGTACCTACTATGTGTCAGATACTAGAGATACACAGATAAAAATGACAGTCCCTACCTTCAAGGGTCTTGCTTTCATTGAGAGAATATTTACATATATCATGGGTGATGTGCTACATACATAAACAGACACACATGTATTCAAGATAAATACAAGGTAATTTTCTATTGTGGGCATGAGCAGCTAGGAGATGTCAGTAAAGACTCCATATAGATGGTGGCATTAGAGTTCAGTTGTGAAGGAAACAATGAGTTCTAGGAGGCAAAGATGAGGCCAGAGTATATCCCAGGTGTGGATGACACAGACAGGAGATGAATATGGGCATGGCTGGGCCACAGGGTATAGAAAGGGAGTTTGGGGTGGCTTTGGTTGGAATGTCAGTTTGGGGTCATGTTGAAGAGGATTTTAGAAGCCAGACATAGGAATTTATATTTGATCTCAAAGTTGATATAGGGAAGCTTTGGAATTCATTAAGGAGGGATGCTGGTCAGACCTGTACTTTATGAAAAGATCACTTAAACTTTTTAGGTTACATCCTCTAAAATAAGGGGATTGGCTGAGATGATTACTAGGGTTCTCACTACCATTTTATTTAGTCTTCCTATTCAGTTCTTTTCTCTTTTATTCCCTATTTCTTTCAAGCTGAGTTAGTGGATAGAGATCAAAATTTGGAAATCAAGAAGCCCTGAGTTCAAATCCTTCATATATTTACTAGCTATGTGACTTTCGGCAGTATAAATATGTCAGGTACAATCTTGAAGACCTTTTCTTTGGCTAGGGTTCCTAATCCTTTTTGGTGTCTTGGATCCCTTGAGCAGTCTTTTAATATCTATAGACTCTTAGAATCATGTTTTAAAATATATAAAACAAAAAACATTGGGAAATCAATTGTCTTTAAATAAAGAAATATTTTTCTATGCAAGTTGCTTATATATTATATGTTATAACTTAATTTACATTATTATATATCATATATATTAAACTGAGCCTTAGTTTGGAGGACCAGATTAGATAATGTATTCAGAGTACTTTGTAACCCTTAAACTGACATAATAGAAATGACAACTATTAATGTTTTTCAGGGCCTTGAAGGTGAACTCAGCTTTATCCTTTCATTTTGTGTTATATGTATGTGGGTATATGTGCATAATTTTCTTTTTGAAATTAAAATTTTCATTAATTTAAACAATAAACATAAACATTTCACTACATAAGGAACAAAATGTACTCTGTGAATGTGGTCACATGTAATGAAACTTTGAACTTGTTAGGTATTATTTTTTAAATTATTTTTGTGACTGTTAAACTTAGCATGGTAGTAGCAAAGCTGCATTGCTTTTTGATGTACCCTTATGAACTTTCTTCTTTCATCTGTATATCTTAAAAATATTTAATTGATGCTTTCTTTTTTTTTTGTATCTTAGTCTCTGCCAACCAACTGCTTCTTCCCAATATGATCATTCCTTCTTAACAAATAAGTTTTAAATAAATAAATAAGTTGTGACATTCTCTGAGCCAGGAGAAGGCTATATGTAACCTGATGTGAGGTTTTGTTTTGAGGCTCACTTTTTGACCAGATGAGACTTTGGGCAGCCTTTGAGCCCCCCCACTTTGAAAACCCAGATGTTGGTGCTTCCCTCTCTGGTAACTGACTAGGTATGGATGTAATGGTCAGACAGCTGGAAGCCTGTCTGCTGATATGTTTCTCTGTCTGCTTGTAACTTCTGCTTGTAACTTGTTTGTATTCTCTGTAGTTCAGGGTGCTGACCTTTTCCCCCTGAACTAGGTAAATGACATGTGTTTGATTAAAGCAAGATTGTTAACCCATTTTGAGTTGCTTTCCTTTAGAAAAGCAGATATAAGAACCTGTGTTGGCAGCCACCCTGGGTATACTAGGGTGCTTGCTGCTACAGTCAGTAGTTGGAGGAAGGACAGAAAGCATTCCAAACATGGTGGACAGCTAGAGAAAATGTCTAGAGCTTAGAGATGGAGTGTCTTGTTTGCAGAACAGTCAGGAAGTCACTGTCACTGGATCAAGGAATACATGTCAGGGAGTAAGGCATAAGAAGACTGGAAAGGTAGGAGGTGTCTGGCTTATGCAGGGCTTTGAGAGCCAAATAGAACATTTTGTATTAGTTCCTGGAGGTGAAAGGGAGCCACTGGAGTTTATTTAGTGGAGGATGGTGGGGAGTGATATGATCAGACCCACATTTTAGGAAAATCACTTTACAAAATTGTTACAAAATAGACCTAACCATAAAAGTCAACACCATTTTAATTTAATTATTACAAAGTCCAGGAGGTAATAGTAAAAAAGGAAGTCTCATTCAAAATAACTACAAAATGCATAAACTAGGAGCGAATCTACTGTAGCACACCCAATACCTATATTGAGACACTACAAAGTGAGTCTTAAAGAAATGAAAAAAAAAACAAATTAAGTAAATGTCTCTGAGGGACTAGAAAAGAAGGTATGTATAAACAATAGAGTAAATCAGGAGCATCACAAGGTATATTTTCGATTTGTTTGGTTTTTTACCCAAAGTAATAAGAGGGCACCAAAAAAAAATTACTTAGCTCCAATGCATCCCTGTATGTGTCTTTGGTGAAAGCTATTTTTCACATGAAATCAAATCTTTAGCTCTCAGATCTGGAAATATAACTTTCAAGTCTTCTATTTCTCACCATTTTTTAAATGAAAGTAATAAACTGTTGTCACACAGCATAAAAATACATTCAAGATAAAACACAAAGGAGAGCTCCATGATGAAGACAACACAATATGGAAGGCATAGGGGCTGGGGCAGCTAGGTGGTGCAGTGAATAGAGCACTGGCCCTGGAGTCAGGAGGACCTGAGTTCAAATCCAGCCTCAGACTCTTAACACAAAACTAGCTGTGTGACCTTGGGCAAGTCACTTAATCCCAATTGCCCTACCTTCCCCACTCCAAAAAAGCAAAAGAAAAAAAAAAAGAAAGCATAGAGGTAATGCTTTTCTACAGTAATAACCTTTCTTCATAGTCACAGAATTACTAAAAGAGGTAGTGAATATGGTCTCTTCCTTTGTGGAATTAAAAAAAAATTATAATGAAAAGTTCAGTAGATAGAACCAAGTATACTTATCAGAGCTTTCCTTAATCAGATTGCTTCTGTGGATATGTTGAGTCCATAGAAGAGTCTTTGATAGGTGCAACAAGAGACATAAGAGACATCTTTGTTTATCAGTGCTTCAATGATCAATATCAAAGTAGCCATAAAAAGAGAATCACATGTTAGTGAAAGGTCTTTGCCATGGTCCTGGGCTATAGTAGGTCAGGTTGGCACCTCAGGATTACTACTGGAATGAAATGAGACAAGTATGCATCTAACTATTAGCAAAACACTCAGCAATAGCAGGGGAAAGACACTAAAGACAAGACAGTTGAGTGTAGCTCTCTGAACCCTGTATTTCTCAGGGTGGTCCACTGGTCAAACCTAAGGGAACTGTTAGAACTTCAGGAACCATAGGAGAAGCTAGGATAGGATAGATGAGTAACAATAAATGGAGAAAAACACAGGCTTAAAATGATCATGGAAATGCATTACAAATACCTGTATGCAAAGAGAAACTACATCAGGAATCAGCTTACAAGCCTGAAACAGAGGTATGGTGCAGTGCTGAGGGAGACTTCAACTGCTATTTTTAAAAATGGAGGAGCCTATAATTTACAAGCTCTGCTCTTTCTTTTTCATAATTTAAATTTAGAACTAGAAGGACTCTTGGAGGTCTGAGTATATCCCATCATTTTTCAGATAAAGAGGCTAAAGCCAGGCAAGATTTAAGTGATTTACCCAGGGTCACACAGCTGTAAGTGACAGGATTGGAGCCCAAGTCTTCTGGACTCCAAATCCAACACTTTATCCACTATACTTGCTCTAAGTTCTATGAATTCCACCTTTGTCTCCCAGCTCTCCCCTTAGAACTTGGTTGGGAGTAGAGGGAGAGGATGAATGCCCATGACCCTTAACTTTAATTATTGGGAAAAGTGGCTTTGAATTCTCCTTCTATTAAGAACGTAGGAGCTTGGGGCAGCTAGGTGGCGCAGTGAGTAGAGCGCCAGCCCTGGAGTCAGAAGGACCTGAGTTTGGATCTGGCCTCAGACACTTAACTAACGCACACACAAATAAAAACCTAGCCGTGTAACCTTGGGCAAGTTACTTAACCCCAATTGCCCTCCAAAAAAAAAGCTTAAAAAAAAAGCAAGAAAAAAGAACCTAGGAGCTCATAACAAGATTTTAAGTGAACAGCTTCTTCTCAGTCAGTTTCATAGCTGCAAGGCAGAATTGGTTTCCAGGTTCATTTCTTTCTTTCCCCTCAGTTCTAGGTGTGTAGTGATCAAGTACAGACACAAATAGAAACTGTGTGGCTCTGACCCTGGGAGCTGGTTGGGGTTCTTAGATACAGCCCTTAGTCCCTTCTGAGACCCACAGGAGAATAATGAGGGGAAGCCCAGACTAAAAGGGAGTAGTAAGAGTATCACTGAACCTCCAGAGTTTCCAGCTGGCTAACAGGAGCTGAATCCAGCAGCAGTCTACTGGAGCTCCAACTAAAGTTAAGACCACATTTATGTTGCTCAAACCCAAACCCAGGTCATGAATTTATAGTCCTCAGCCTAGGAAGTTAGTGCTCAGAAATGGATGAAACTGCTTTGAAAGAATTGAAAGTTTTCAAGTATCTAGTCTGAGCTGCCCCTAAGATTCTGGAATAACACCTCCCAGAGAAATTAGTGGAGAAGGATGCCAAAAAACAAATCAGGACAAGCATGGTCCAGCCATTTTCTCTAGAAGTATGCCGAGCTTGACTGAAATACAAAGTCCAAGGTCAGGAAGAATAAGATCCATTCCTTTATTGATAAATAGTCAAAGGATATGAAGAAATTCGAGTTACCGATAGCCGTATTAAAAAATGCTCTAAGTCACTATGGATTGTAGTAGTGCGAAAAGCAAGTCTTATGTGAGGTCCACCTCACAGATTGACAAGGTTGATAGGAAAGGAGAAAGAAGATTGGCAAGACTGTAGGAAAGCAGGCATTGTTGGTAAAACTTCAAATTGGCCCAAGCATGTTACAAAGCAATTTGGAGCTATGTCAGAAAATTTGGTTATTAAACTATGTATGTCTTTTGAAAAAAGTATGATTCTCTAGGCAAATACTTAAAGAATATCAAAGAAAGGAAAATGATCCATAAATACAAAAATATTTCTAGCAGCTCCTTTTGTAAAACAAAGAACAGGATCCTGAGAGTACCCATGAATTGAGGAATGACTAAGCGGATTATTCCATATAAATGCAATGGAACATGATTGTACGATAAGAAATGATGAAAGGAATGGCTTAAGAGAAATATGGGAATACTTATGAACTCATGAAAAGGGAAGTGAGCAGAACCAGTCAAACAATTCATACACCAACAACACTATTGTAAAGACAACTTTGAAAGATTTAAAAACTGATGAATTATAATAACCAACCAGAATGCTTTAAGATTAATGATGAAGAATGCTACCCATCTCTTAATGGAAAGGTGATGGACTCCAGACTCAGAATGAGATGCTCATTTTTTATGTAACTACCGTGGGAATTTATTTTCCCCCTCAATAGTAAGAGAGGTGGTGATATTTAATAAATGCTTGTTAAATAAAAATTTTTAAAAGAGTAACTTGTATGTTTTACTTGGGTCTCATTGTGTTTAATGATTGGCTGACTTTAAGCAATAAATTGAAATTATTTACACAGCCTAGTATAAAGTGGGGAACATACTAAGAAAAATTCTCAAGAAATACTTGATATGGAATACTCTAATTTCTTGATTCTATGGGAACTATTCACTTTAGTTCAACTAATTTCATGTCTTCTTCATGTTCCATGTGAAGAATGGTCCTTGAATGCATGGGAATGTTTTTGACTATTTCAGAAATTGTTAACATTGCAAGATGTGGTTGTAGATTTCACCCAAGAGGAACAGAGCTTGTTGGATCCTGCTGAGAAGGACCTTTTCTGGGATGTGATGCTTGAAAACTATGAGAATTTTGTCTCTCTTGGTAAGGATAGCTTTTCTCACATGAATTGTCTGACCATTAAAATGACTTTACATTCTAATTTCCTAAAGGTCATGGAATGTCTCAAGTGATTTACTGAGTTCTGACTTGGTGTTTAGAGGTTTCTCATAAATACATGTATTAAGACCCCTTTATCTTTTGGTGTAAAGAGGCAAGGTATTCCTGTTCCCTCTTCATAGGAAAGGCCTTGGCTTTTTAATACTGGAAATTATGATATTGCTTCTGAAGTTGTACTTCGCCTACTTTGTGCTCAGAAAAGATAAAAACTTGTCCATTTTAGTCCCTATTCCAGTTATTCTTTGGAAATATAGAAGATTTCTATAGTCTTTGTAGGGAAAGTCCTGAAATGAACTAATTGTGTTTCAACCTAAGTCCAACCCTGGAAGTTATCTTCCATATTTGATGCAATTGAACCATAATATATAGCATCCTTAAGTGATCCTTCCTGGCCTGCTCTCTATTTTCCTAAAAAGAAAGAGATTAAGATTGAATTCTTAAATGTGTCTCTGTTCTCAGCATCTTTCCAAACATTTCTTCATGAGCAAGTACTTCCAGATTCTAAGCCACTTTTTTTTTTAAAGCAATTGGGGTTAAGTAACTTGCTCAAGGTTACACGGCTAGTCATTATTTATGCGTGGGTGCTCATTTTCTGAGGCCGGATCTGATCTCGGGTCATCCCAACTCCGAGGCCGGCGCTCTTACTCACTGGGCCACCTAGCCGCCCCTTTAGGGCAACTGGGGTTAAGTAACTTGCCCAAGGTTACACGGCTAGGTTTTTGTGTGTGTGTGTGTGGATTAAGTGTCTGAGGCCGCTCCGAACTCAGGTCCTTCTGACTCCAGGGCTGGCACTCTATTCACTGCGCCACCTAGCTGCCCCCTAAGCCACTTTTGATTGGCTTAGTTGGAGAGAAGAGAAGCACCATGGCTGCCAATGAAAGAAGTACTAAAAAGTATTTATATGGGTGAGTGAATAAAAACCAGGAAAATGGTTATTTAAGATTGCAGGCTACATCACAGCTAGTCGATGCATTACCTTTGGAACATCAGAATAGACCTGATTCTAAAAGATACTCCCCCAAGACTCTGGAGGATTGTGGTTGTCCCTCTCTCCTCCTTATCTTTTTGTACTTATAATTCCCTACAGCCTCAGAAGAAGAGGTATTCCTTCTATTTTTTTTTTCAAATGCTTTATTAATTTCTGGTTTACATCATTCATTTCTGCCAGATTTGGGGTTACAATTTTTCCCCATTTTTCCCCTACCCACCACCCCAGAATAGCAGTCCCACAGGATATCCCCTCATCTGATCTGCTGTCTCCTGCATGTTCTCCCATACCCCCTTCGACTTTTCCAGTAGGGCAAGGTGAATCTCTGTGCCCCAATGCCCTATATATCTTATTTCCCAATTATATGTAAGATAGTATTAATAAAAGTATTTATATATTTTTAAGCATTTGATTTTAAAACTTCAAATTCCAGATTCATTCCCTTCCTCCCTTGTCACCCACTCTTACTGGGAAGACAAGCAATTCAGTATATGTTGTACATGTATAGCTATGCAAAACATTACCATAGTAGATATATTGTAAAAGACTGACTGTATTTCCCTCCCTCCTATCCCACCTCCCCCTTGGTCTATTCCCTACTTTGATCCTGTCCCTTTTCAAAAGTGGGTGCTTCCAACTTCCCTCCCCCCCCCAGTCTGCCCTCCCCTATGTTATTCCCCCCCCCTGCCCTTCCCCCCTACTCTCCTGTAGGGTGAGATATACTATTTAGTATGTATGTCATTCTCTCCCTGAGCCAAATTCAATGAGAATAAGGTTTTGCCTTTTTGCCTTTCTGTTCTTCCCCTCCCTCGTAACCATTTTCCCTTGCCTCTTCTATATGAGATAGTTTACTTCATTCTGTCTCTTTCCATCTCCTCTCATTATATTCCTCTCTCATCTCTTAATTTTACCTTTTAAATATCATCCCTTCCTATTAAATTCAATCTGTGCCCTCTATCTATGTATACCTGTAAACATATATACACACATTCACATATGTATTCATATGCCAATATACCCTTCTTCAACTATTTTCATACTGAGGAAGGTTTCATTAGAGTTATCGTTTTTCCATGTAGGAATGTAAATAGTTCAACTTTGATATCCTTATGATTCCTTTTCCCTGTTTACCTTCTCAAGCCTCTCTTGCTTCTTGTGTCTGAATGTCAAATTTTCTACTCAACTCTGGTTTTTTCCTCAAGAATGTTTGAAAGTCCTCTATTCCACTGAATGGCCATATTTTCCCTTGAAACATGATACTCAGTTTTGCTGGGTAGGTGATTCTTCGTTTTAATCCCAGGTCCTTTGCCCTCCAGAATATCATATTCCAAGCCCTTTGATCCCTCAGTGTAGAAACTGCCGGATCCTGTGTTATCCTGATTGTGTTTCCACAATATTGAAATTGTTTGCTCCTGGCTGCTTGTAATATTCTCTCCTTGATCTGGGAATTCTGGAACCTGGCTATAATAATCCTAGGAGTTTTCTTTTTAGGATCTTTTTCAAGAGGTGATTGGTGGATTCTTTCAACCTCTATTTTGCCCTCTAGTTCTAAAACATCAGGGCAATTTTCTTTGAGAATTTCTTGAAGGATGATTTCTAGGTTCTTTCTTTGATCATGGCTTTCAGGTAGTCCAATAATTTTTAGATTATCTCTCCTGGATCTATTTTCCAGGTCAGTGGTTTTTCCCAGGAGATATTTCACATTGCCTTCTATTCTTTCATTTGTTTGGATCTGCTTAGCAGCATCTTGATTTCTCATAAAGTCACTAGCTTCCATTTGTTCCAGTCTAATTCTGAATGAATGAATCTCCTCAGTGAGCTTTTGAGATTCTTTTCCATCTGGCAAAGTTGGCTTTTTAAGGCATTCTTCTCCTCATTACCTTTTTGAGCCTCTTTTGCCATTTGAGTTAGTCTATTTTTTTTTTTTTTTTTTGCGGGTTGGAATGGGGGCTTTTAATGCATATGGGGAACGAAGAGAGCCCAGCCCCAGCCACCACACACACCCCCGGCCTGCCCCAAGGACACAACCATCTGCCCTCAGCAAGAGTAACCCTTTGAGCTGAGAGCTTCATCCTGTCCTTGGTGGCTGGACATGGGGGCAGGGAGCTGCACACAGGGTCCCAATGCCACCCACGCAGACCAACTTGCTGCTTCTGGACTCGAGCAGATAGCCACTCTCCCACCCCAAGGGGCACTGCCAGGCAAGTTGAAATGTGTGGGTGGCCCCAGCAGTATGCCAGCCCTTCCCTCAGGGGCATGGGCATGGCCCTGGCACCTCAGCTTGTTAGGGAGCATGGCATGCAACACCATTTCACCACTGCCAGCTAGGGTGGGGGCCAGAGTCCCCAGGCCTAGAGTTCCAGGCGTGTGGGCATTGAATCCCCATGGGGCACTGGATTGGGTGCCTTTGCTTCCAAGGGCCTAGCTGGGGCATTCTGGTACTCAGGAGGTACAGGGGCATCTGGGCTTGATTTCCGATAGAAGCCCAGGTCCTTCAACATCTGGTTGATCTCCTCCCGGGTCATGTCACGGAGGGGGATTCTCTCAAGCTCCTCGTACTGGTAACCCAGCAGCACCAATTCAGGGTCGGCACCAGGGAGGTATTTCATCACCAGGTTATGGTAGTAAGGGATGTCCTGGGTGACGAAGAGTTTCACCTCCTTCAGCCGATTCAGTTGTCATCCTCCGCAACTCTCCACTCTGCCCCGGGCCAAGCCACGAAGCTTGTTCCAGTCGGGCTGGAAAGCGGCGAAGAGTCCGGGGAGGAGAAGAAGCGGCAGCAGGCGACGCATGGGGCCGGCTGGGGGGGAACCAGGGCCTGGGGGCTGGGGTCGGGGAGGGGGCAGGGATTGGGGAGGGGGTCCGGGTAGGAGCCGAGCTCCGAGCTCCGAGCTTGACTTGGCGCGACCGGCCGGAACGGACGCAGATGGAGAGAGCGAGTTAGTCTATTTTTAAGGTGTTATTTTCCTCAGTCAGGCTGTTGACTCTCATTTCATACTTTTCTTGCATCTTTCTCATTTCTCTTCCCAATTTTTCCTCCACTTCTCTTCTCTGCTTCTTAAGGTCCTCTATGGCCTGTAACCCACTCGTATTTTCATTTGGGGCTTTTGGTGCAGGATTTCTGACCTCCCAGTCCTCCTCCTGTTCCGTGATTTGATCCTCTTTGCCCCCCAAATAGGAGTTTAATGTTGAATTTTTTTGTTTATTTTGTTTCCTTTGCCTAGGCATGTTGCCACTCAATTACTTGACTTTTGGGCTTGTTGCCACAGTAGGACTCTGCCACCAGCCAGGGGAGCTTCCATCCCAAACACTGGGGTTTGGTGCCAGAGGTATTAGTTGGGTGCCCCCTCTGATGCCTCCACATGCTTTGGCAAGCTGGTTACACACCCCAGGACCTCCACCCCAGACTGTAATTCAGATCTGAGAAGGTTAAAGCAAGAGCAATTACCCCCCCAGTCTGATTGCCCAGTCCCCCTACAGTTTGCAGGCCTGAAGGTGAAGCAGCAATGTGGTGCAAGCTGTTCAGCATCTCAGCGGCTTTGCGCCCCCAGGGAAAGAGGCTGACATGCTCTCCCACCTAGTAGGTCCCAAAGTCCCTACTGCACTGACCTCTCACTTTGTTCTTGGCATCTATGTGTTGGTAATTCTGGAAACACCACGGTGTTCTGGACCCTTTCCAGCCTATCTCCATCATGCACCTCTTTGCTATCTCCATCACGCACCTCTTTATACATCTTAAAGGAAATGAACTTCATTGTGTATTATCTGCACTTGTTAAATTGCTGTTCCTTTTTAGGGATTAATATTTTTCTAAAAGTAAGTAATTTTCCCCCCAGAGATTCTCTTTACTTTAAAAAAATCTATATTTTTTTAAACTGTAAGGGATAATTTGCAGTGAACTTTCCCCATTCTGAAAAATCAAATTTAGAGTGGCTTAAGTGTAAATTTAGAAGTCACCTGACCTTGCAGGAATCTGGGACTTAGAGCAATGGAGACCCTCCCCAGTGCCACCTCAGCACAAGATATGCCAAATAAGGACAGAAGTGCTTTCTCAAATGTACATTGGGTGACCTACTGTTTCCTTGTTCCAGTACTTGAGGTAGATTGCCTCACTTAGATTGTACACCTAACTTCCAGCAAATGGAAGAAAAGGGTCAAGAGGGGGGTGGGGAAGAATTCCACATTAGGGCTTTATAACTTCACCATTTCCTTTTGTAAATTGCTTCTCCTCCCTGACCATTTGTCAGGAGGGTGGCCCTTTCTCAAGATGGTATTAAACCATTATTTTCTGCTTCCTACCTTGAGAAAGTATTATTTGGGTAAGGCTTTCCATTGCACACCGTTTTTGGGGTGCACACAAAACTAACTGTTTTCCAAATTCTTATAAGCCATTCACAAAGTTCTCTGTAATTAGGTGTTCTCTTACTATTTTCTTGCCCACCTGGGCTTTATTTCCTTTATAGGAATGTTCTTCTATCTATTTGAAATTGATGAGCTTTCTTCTTCATGAATGTGACACAATCTAGAACTTAGTATTAATTAATTTAATTTTATCATTGAACATTGAATAACAGCACCTTTTACCTTCCCCTTCTCTCCCTCCCCCAGATTTTCTTCTTGAACATAATACATTTGGACTGAAATGCAGTCTGGGATCAATCTTCACTACACAAGAGAAAATTCCTGAAAAAAAAAAAAACTGTGTCCATGAGTATGACAACCTTGGGAAGAATTTCAATCTGTTTTCAGACCTAAGTGTACATAATAGAATTGGCTTAGGAGCGAAATTATCCCAGCATAAGAAATGCAAGAAGCCCTTCATTCACCATTCAAAACATATGTATTCCCATAGGAATATCCTCAAGGAAAACTCTCTAAACATGATGTAGATGGCAAAGACTTCAGCATCAATTTGAAGGTTCCTGAACCTCAGAGTGTTTATAGTAATGAAGAGAAAATTTTTGAATGTAATGAATGTGGAAAGCTGACCAAAGTAAACAATACCTAACTGCATATCGAACAGCTCATCCTGGGGAGAAGCCCCATAAATGCAAAAAATGTGAAAAAGTCTTTAGTTCCTGGATAAACCTTTTTTTGCATAATAAAAGTCATAGTGGAGAGAAATCCTTCTTATGTAATGAATGTGGCAAAGACTTTAAGCAGAAACGACACCTTAAAATCCATAAAATGATTCATGCTAGACAGAAGCCTTATGAATGTAATATGTGTTTGAAAGCCTTCCCTAAGAAATACTACTTAGACCAACATAAAAAAATCCATACTAGCTATATACCCTTTAAACATGATCATTGTGGGAAAGCATTCGGCCAGGAATCATACTTTATTAAATATAAGTTAATTCATACTAAAGAAAGACTATTTGGATGTAATGAATGTGGTAAAACTTTCAAAAGTAAATACTACCTAATTCAACATAAAAAATTCATTCTGGTGTGAAACCTTTCAGATGTAGTGAATGTGGGAAGGCATTCAGCAGTAAGTACTACTTAATTCAACATAAAAAAATTCATACTAGAGGGAAACCCTTCCAGTGTAGTGAATGTGGAAAAGCATTTATGAGTAATAGGTATGTAGTTCAGCATCAAACAATCCATGCTGGAGGCAAGCCTTTCAAATGTCATGAATGTGGGAAAACTTTCAACAATAAACAATACCTAAACAAACATAAAAAAATTCATATTGGAGTGAAACTCTTCAAATGTAATGATTGTGGGAAGTCTTTCAGCAGTAAGAGCTACCTAATTCGACATAAAAAAATTCATACTGGAGTGAAACCCTTCCAATGTAATGAATGTGGGCAAGGCTTTATGAGTAATAGCTGCCTAATTCAGCATCAGAGAATCCATACAGGTGAAAAACCCTATAAATGTAATGAGTGTGGGAAAACTTTCATTAGTAATATACAATTATCACAACATAAAAGAATCCATATGGGAGAGAAGCCTCATAGATGTAATGAATGTGGAAAAGGATTCAGGCAGATGGCACATCTTGAAACACATAAAAAGATTCATACAGGTGAGAAGCCTTATGAATGTAATGAATGTGGGAAAGCCTTCAGCAGTAATCAAAGGCTCTTAGCAACAGCTATCACGACATCAAAGAATTCATAATGGAGGGAAGCCCTATAAATGTAATAGCTGTGGAGAAGCCTTTAATAGTAATAGCTACTTAACTGTACATCAAAGAATTCATACTGGATAAAAACCTTATAAATGTAAGGAATGTGGCAAAGTCTTCAGGCAAAGTTCATCACTTATGCAACATCAGAAAATTCATACTGGAGAGAAACCCTATGATTGTAATGAATGTGAGAAAGCTTTTAGTTGAAGTTCATCCCTTATGCAACATCAGGTAATTCCTACTGGGGAGAAACCCTACAAATGTAATGAGTATGGGAAAGCATTCAACAATAATAAATATTTATCACGACATCAAAGAACTCATACTGGAGAGAAGCCCTATAATGTAATAAATGTGGGAAAGCCTTCAGCAGTAATCAAAGGCTCTTAGGACATCAACAACTCCATACTGGAGAAGAATTATAAATGTGGGAAAACCTTTTGCAACAATTCTAGATTGAAACACATAAGGCAATTCATTCTGGAAAAAGACCTGTTTAAATATAATGAATGCAGGAAAGGTTTTAGGTTTGAGTCAAGACTCATACAGTATGAATGTGAAGCTGTACTGGAAAGATATCTTAAGAAACAAAATGAATGTGTGAAAGCCTACTGCAGAAAGGGAAACCCTAATCCATGTAAGAAAACTCAAGGTTCATGAGAAACCTTTTAAGTGTAAGAAGTGTAGAAAACTTTATTAAAACCTTAAAGAACATGACTCAGTGCTTCCAAGTGTGCATTGAAATCATGAAACAATATAAAGGCTACATATAGGCAACAGTATACATCAGATTTTCATATTGAAAATAATTTTTGGGTAGTGAATGTGTGAAAACTTTCAAATGGAAGTATCAAAAGACACTTCATACTAAAGAGAGGAACCTGTTAAATATAATGAATGTTAGAAAGCATTCAAGCTGAATCATACCTGTGTACATAAGAAAATTATCATAGAGAATTAAAAAATATTTTTTAACTAGATAAAAGAATTTACAAACTCTCTCATATTATTTATGAGATTCTTTATGAATAAAATTCATAGTTCCTGAGAGAATTCATACTAAAGATTAACTGCATTTTATTATATTGGAGTGATGGTTTGAAAAAGTTGCACAAAATCACAAAGTTTCAGAGTTCGAAAGGACCTCAGAGAACATCCAATTCAAATTTTGTCTGAACAAGATTGCTCTATGCTCTATACAAATCCTCACCCAGCCTTTGTTCTTTAATGAGAAGGAACACACTGGGTTCCTGAGGGAACCTGCTCCACTTTTGGATAGTGCTCTTAGGAAGTTTTTCCTTATATCAAGTCTCTTTGCCTCTTTGCTATTTCCCTCTGTTTTTCCTACTTATAGTCTCTGTGGCCCAAGAGACCAAACCAACTCCTTGCCTGTGAGAAACCATCATATGCTTGAAGTCAGCTATGATAGATGGCCTGTTTTCAATTCTTCAGATAAAATACCCTCAGTTTATCCTCATATTACTGAACTATACACCATTTGCCATTTAGGTTGCTTTCTTCCAGATTTCTTAAGCTTATCAATGTCTTTCCTAAAATATGGTATATAAATATGATGACAGAATTCTAAATATACTCTTTCTGAGATTCACATTCACAATACTGCCACCGCTCCAGGTTTTGATCCTCTCCTAACAAAGTTTGAGACTGAATTTGCTCTTTTGGTAGCTCTTTCACTCTTTGACCTTTTTTTTTTTTCCAGTGTAATCATTTATTTCTAATCTGTTGCCATAGGTGTAGACAAAACCATGGGCAGGATGTTCAGGCTTTATGTCCATCTATAACTGTTTCTTTTTTTTTTTTTTTGCTTTACTATTTTTTTTAAACAAATACTTTATTAACTTCTGTTTTACATCATTCATTTCCACCAGATTTTGAGTTACAATCATTTTCCCCCCATTATTCCCCTACCCAACCTCCCAGAATAGCAGTCCCACAAGATATCGCTTCCTCCAATCTGCTCTCTCCCATACCTTCTCCATACCCCCATCGACTTTTCCATTAGAGGAAGATGAATCTTTGTGTCCCAATGCCTGCACATCTTATCTCCCAATTATAGGCAAAAGAGTATTAATAATAGTATTTATATATATATTTGAAACATTTAATGTTACGACCTCGAATTTCAGATCCATTTCCTTCCTCCCTTGTCACCCATTCCTTCTTGGGAGATAAGTAATTCAGTATATGTTGTACATGTCTAGCTATGCAAAACATTGTCATAGTAGATATATTGTACAAGGCTGCTTATAATTCCCTCCCACTCATCCCACCCCCCACCTGGTCCATTCCCTACATGATCCTGTCCCTCTTCTATAGTAGGTACTTCCAACCTCCCCTCCCCCCAAGGATGCCCTCCCATCCATCATCCCTCCTCTCATCCCCCTTCCCCTATCCTGCTGCAGGTTGAGATATCCCATTTAGTATGTATGTCATTCTCTCCCTGAATCAAATTCAATGTGAATGTGGTTTTGCCTTTTTAGCCTTCCTATTCTCCCCCTCCCTTGCAACCACTTCCCCTTGCTTCTTCTACATGAGATAGTTTACCCTACCCTGTCTCTCCCCCATCTCCTCTTGCCACTTTCCTCTCTCACCTCATAATTTCATCCCTTGAGTATTCTCCCTTCCCAACAAATTCAACCTATGCCCTCCATCCATATATAACTGTAACCATATATACACACATTCACATATGTATTCATATGACCACACACCCTTCTTCCATTATTTTCATAGTGAGAAAGATATCATCAGTCACAGCTATTGCTTTTCCATATAGGAATGTAAATAGTTCAACTTTGATAAGTTCCTTTTGATTTCTTTTCCTGATTACCTTCTCAGGCATCTCTTCCTTCTTGTGTCTGGATGTCAAATTTTCTATTCAATTCTGGTTTTTTCCTCAAGAATGCTTGAAAGTCCTCTATTCCACTGAATGACCATATTTTCCCCTGAAACAAAATACTCAGTTTTGCTGGGTAGGTGACCCTTGGTTTCATTCCCAGTTCTTTTGCCCTCTGGAATATCATATTCCATGCCCTTCGATCCCTCAGTGTAGAAGCTGCCAGGTCCTGTGCTATTCTGATTTGTGTTTCCACAATATTGAAATTGTTTCTTCCTGGCTGCTTGTAGTATTTTCTCCTTGATCTGGGGATTCTGGAACCTGGCTATAATATTCCTGGGAGTTTTCTTTTTGGGGATCTTTTTCAGGAGGTGATCTGTGGATTCTTTCAACCTCTATTTTGCCCTCTGGATCTAAAACATCAGGGCAGTTTTCCTTGAGAATTTCTTGAAGGGTGATTTCTGGGTTCTTTCCTTGATCATGGCTTTCAGGTAGTCCAATAATTTTTTAAATTGTCTCTCCTGGATCTATTCTCCAGGTCAGTGGTTTTTCCCATGAGATATTTCACATTGCCTTCTAATCTTTCGTTTGTTTGGATCTGCTTAACAGCATCTTGATTTCTCATAAAGTCACTAGCTTCCATTTGCTCCAGTCTAACTCTGAAGGAATGAATCTCCTCAGTGAGCTTTTGAGATTCTTTTTCCATCTGGCAAATTCGACTTTTTAAAGGCATTCTTCTCCTCATTGCCCTTTTGGGCCTCCTTTGCCATTTGAGTTAGTCTATTTTTTAAGGTGTTGTTTTCCTCAGTCAGGCTGTTGACCCTCATTTCATACTTTTCCTGCATCCTTCTCATTTCTCTTTCCAATTTTTCCTCCACTTCTCTTATTTGATTTTTAAAGTCCTTCTTAAGGTCCTCTGTGGCCTGCACCCCACTCATGTTTTCCCCTGGGGCTTTTGGAACAGGACTTCTGACCTCACAGTCCTTTTCCCGTTCTATGCCCCCAAAATAGGAGTCTAGGGTTGCATTTTTCTGTTTCCTTTGCCTTGGCATGTTGCCACTTAATTGCTTGACTTTTGGGGCTTGTTGCCACACTATGGCTTTAAGGCCAGATAGAGGAATTTTCGTCCCGAACGTGTGGGGGGCAACTTCCGTTTCTGGCAAGCTATAAACCCACCCACAACTTCCACCCTAGATCACAATCCAGATCCAGGGAGGTTAAAGCAAGAGCGATTACCCCCCAAGACTGATCGCTGGATCTCCCACGATTTGTAGGCTGGGAGCCGGAAATGCCTCTGAAAACTACACAGTGGCATGTCTCCTCAGCAGCTTCTAGCCCCCAGGGGAGGGAGCTGACGCATTCCCCAAATACAGGTCCCAAAGTCCATAGGACACTAACCTCTTACTTTGTCCTAGGCAAGTCTATGTTGATAATTCTGGCATCTCCACAGTTCCTGGTGTTCTGGGGTTCCTCCAGCAGGCTGCTGGCCCTGCCGCCCTGGGGCTAAAACCTCGGCTCACGTGGACCTGGGCTCGGCTCGGCTCCTGCGCTCTGCGCGCTGCCGCTCCCAGACCACTGCGCTGGTCCTTCCTGCAGGGTGCTGGGCTGTCCTCAGCGGGAGGTTAGCTTCTCTGTGTCGTTCTGTGGGTGCTGGGGCTCCAGAAGATTTTCAGAGTCCTTTTTTACATAGTTTGTGGAGAATCTGGGGGCAGAGAGGCTTGGAAGAGCTGTTTCTACTCCGCCATCTTGGCTCCGCCCCCCCACTCTTTGACCTTTTAATGAGCCTGTCATCCACTAGAATTCCAGATCTTTTTCTTATGAGCTACTTCTAGCCATCCCTCTACCTTGCATTTGTGCATTTGGTATTTTGAACCAAACTGTAAAATTTTCCATATTTTATTTTATCCTATTTAATTTGGCCAATGTTGTTGGAAGTCAAGATCTTTTGGATTCCTGACTGTGATTAGCTTCCCCTGCCACATTTGTATCAGCTGCAGACTTGATAATCATAGCACATACACCTATAACTAAGATATTAATTACAATATTAAACAGATCAGCACCTAGTACAGATCCCAGGAACATTGCACCAAAATTCTCCTTCTAAGATGACATAATAAAAATAATAAGAGCATTTATATAGTGGCTACCATTTTCCAGTGCTCTGCTAAGCACTTTACAAAGAGTATCTCATTAGATCCTCATAACTCCTCTGGGAGCTACATGCTGTTATTACTCCCATTTTACAGGTGAGGAAACTGAGGCAAAAGTTTGGAGATTTGCCCAAGATCACACAGTACATGTCTGAGATTTGGCCTTGGATTTTCTTGATTTCATGGCTAGTTTTGTATCTACTGTACCACTTAGACTACTTCCCTTAACTTACACCTACTGACACAAAGTAAAATAATAATTTATTCAACATGGGAGACAAGGTGTCAGATTTTGTCACCAGTTACATTAGTGTTAGTTGCCTTGAGAAAGAAGGATGGCTAAGTTTTCCTTATATCCATCTTTCTATTAATACTCAGGTTAGAGTATTCTAGGTCCTAGAAGTGATTAAATGAAACATGGTTTGTGAGTGTCTGTAGCTCACAGGATCCAGACAGGAGACATGATACGTACATAACCCTAATATGAAATATTACATGAGATGCATGTTGCCTGAGAAAGGAATTCAAGGATGTTATTTACTGAGATCCAACTTTTTGTGTAAAAAGAGGGGAATTGTACTTCCATAGAGAGTATAATCCCTTAATCAAACCTTCCACCCAATAAGGAAGATTTCTAGGATGGCATCCACTTTGGGAGTTGCCATGTCATCAAATCCCAAATTTCAGAGTTCCTGAGTTTGAAAATTCCAAGTATTGGGTCTTCTAGAGCATTTGTGTCAAACTCAAGTAGAAATGGGGCCACTCAACAGGCTGCTCAAGGATCTGTCCAGGTTGCATGTTGACTTAAAGAAACCACATGAACATTATGTTCTTTTGTATTTTCATTTGTTTTGTTAAATATTTACCAATTACAGTTTAATATTGTTTGGGCAACACTCTGGTGTGGTGTGTTTGACACCTCTATTCTAAAGAGATTTGATGCATCTTACTGTTGGTTGAAGGGGAAAAAATGTCCCCCTTGGCTCCTGGGCAGCGTCCTTCCCTATTTGGAGTGCAAAGTTGCACTCCAGAAATCAGAAATGGGGGCGGCTAGGTGGTGCGGTGAGTAGAGTGTCAGCCCTGGAGTCAGAAGGACCTGAGTTCGGATCTGACCTCAGACACTTAATGCACACACAAATAAAAACCTAGCCATGTGACCTTGGGCAAGTTACTTAACCCCAATTGCCCCCCCCCCCCAAAAAAAAAAAGAAATCAGAAATGGAATCTACAGCCAAGTGGTGTGCAACTACTATGGGCCTTTCTAATTTTGACCTTATGTTGTAGAATATTTACCCTTCTGATGTCACCTGTAATTGTATAAAAGTGTACCCTAGGGAAGAAGACTTGTTGGTCCTTTTCTTACCATGCTATTTGTTCCTTGACTGACAATTGAAAGGTAAACACATCAGTTGGGGTAAACACATGTGAGCTTTAGTTTTAGGAGTTCAGGATTCCTATAGCGTACCTAGAATCTGGGGTTACTGACACCAGCTGCAAGTTGGGATCACTTATGGGTTCATTCTTTCTCATCTCTTACTCTGTGATGCTAACATACACGAATGGGAGATGCACATCTACTGTAGTGGTTTGTGTTTTGTTCTCAACCTGCCCTACTCTACCTTTTCTATTACATTCTATAGTTGATCTATCCTGACCTGCTTATGTTCCTCAGATACAACCTTCCACCTCCTCTCTCTGCCTTTGCAGTGACCATCCCTCATACCTGGAACATTCTCCCTCCTGGCTTCTTGGACTCCTTTTTGCCCTGAGTTCAGATGCCATCTTCTGAGGAACTCAGCTTCTGGTGCCTTCTCCCCAGAATTTCCTTCTGTCAACTCTCTATCTTATGACTACCTCTATATATACAAGTATTCTTTATTAGAATATAAGCTCCTTGGGGCGGCTAGGTGGCGTAGTGAATAGAGCGCCAGCCCTGGAGTCAGAAGGACCTGAGTTCGGAGCCGGCCTCCGACACTTAATCCACACAAAAACCTAACCGTGCAACCTTGGGCAAGTTACTTAACCCCAATTGCCCCAAAGGGGCGGCTAGGTGGCGCAGTGAGTAAGAGCGCCGGCCTCGGAGTTGGGATGACCCGAGATCAGATCCGGCCTCAGAAAATGAGCACCCACGCATAAATAATGACTAGCCGTGTAACCTTGAGCAAGTTACTTAACCCCAATTGCTTTAAAAAAAAAATTAAAAAAAAAAAGAATATAAGCTCCTTGAAAACAAAGATTTAAACAAATTTTTTGTATCCCAAAGATATAGCACAGTGTGCATGCATAACAAGAACTTAATAAATGCTTGTTGGGTCATTCATTGATTATTGTCCAAGTGGAGAAGGATCATTGCTTGGTGGGGAGGTCAGGGAAGGAGGAGAGAGAGGAGTTTGCATTTGTGCTAGGCCATGTTTGTTTGTCCTTTGTTTTCAAAGAGGATCAATGATATAGTTGATGACTTGTTAGTGAATTGGATTTAAGTGAGGTATTGTTTCACAAAGTTGCCAGCCTCACTGTTCCAGAATCATCAGAGTCTAGTGGCAAGACTACAGTCAAGATGACTGGTGATAGCTTTGGATGCAGTGGGATTATCTTGGCAACTCTGATGTCTGACCAAACTGTAAGAGCCTCACAGTGCCAGCTTCAGCCTCCTTCATGGCCACTGGAACAAACTGTTCTCATCTACCCATTCCATCAGGGAAAGTCTTTATGCACTTGGGGTAGGAATATCCCTAAATTACTAACATGTTTGAGGTCTGTCCATTATCTTCCACTTGGTTTAGCCCATCTGTCGGGATTGTTTCCCAGGGTGTGGCCATTGTGCATGCTACAGCTTCTTAGAGCCACAGGTGATAGGTGAATTAGGTGGATGCCAAAGGTAGAGGAGCAGCCTAAAAAAAGAGGTGGGCAAGCTGTCACCCTACAGGTGCTAATCCTTCTGGAGACCCCACATTACCCATCATAAAGAAAAGGGAACAAGCATTAAACACTTAATATGTGCTTTACACATATTATTTCATTAGATCCTCACTGTAACACTGGGAGTTGTGGTATTATTCTTATCTTATTTCTCCCTCTTGGAGCCCCTAATTTCCTTTGAAACTCAAAATATGCTACCTCCTTCAACAAACCTTTTACAATTTTTCCAGTTCTTTGTCTCTCCCTCCTATCACCTGTATATTTTGGGTGTATATGTATTACTTATCTGTTAACATGTTATATGACCATACTTAATATGCTTAATAAATATTTGTTGATTAATAGAATTTAAGCTGCTTCAAGACAGGGAGTATCTTACTTTGTATTTGTATTCACAAGCACTTAACTCAGTGCCTGTCACATGTTAGGTGCAGAATAAATGAACATAACAAATAAATTGTGCAGACCTTATCTTTACATTTTGTGTCTCATCTCCCCAGTAAGCATTTTATCACACTTGTTAGTCATGAGAGTCAACCAAAAGTGCTCCTAAAACAAAGACCAGTGACTGGAATTCTCTTTAAAGAAGTATTTCAATTAAAGAGAATTCTCTAATTTGCATTGATTGCTAAGCTTCTGTTGCTAAGATAAGGATTACTGAACTTCTGGGTTTGTTTGTTTGTTGCTGGTTTTTTTTTTTTTAGTATCATATAATACCAGGGTATCTACCAAATGAAAGTTGATGTGCATGTTAGCAGAAAATGTGAAAGGTCTTTAGGAAAACATGTCTATCTCCAAGTTATTAGGTTGAATAAAATCTTCCTTCAAAGAATGGAAAATTTAATTCTAGAAAGAAATAAAAGATAAAAAGGATGTAATGCAACCAGATAGAATTCTTAGTTTGGAAGGTAGAAGAATATGACACACAGTAGAAATATGACAGAGTGAGAAAGAAAACTCCATAATTAGAATCATATAATAGGTATGAGGTCCTCCTAAAGAGGGACAAATCCAACCTTCTCTGGAATAAGCAGTGTAGTGTGCTCCATGGATGGACATTGTGGATCCATGGGTGCCATTATGTTGTAGGCCATCTAATAACAGCCAGAGAAAGTAGTTGTGTTTCATGTCTCACTGTTGAGGGGCACAGAGGAAGCTATCTATGGACCTCCTTGTCTATCACTAGCATTTTATTATTCACCTGATATATATCAGGCACACTGTGCTACATCTGGGAGACATAAATACAAATATAAAACAGTCAACTGTCTTCCTAAGCCATGTTTCCATGACATGGCAGAGAGACTTTTGAGAACTGTCAAACTTGACCATCACCTACTTCTGGTGAATTATGTGGGGACAAATTCATCCAGAGGGACCCAGAAAAGATTGACTGGGAACAGGAAGCCTTGGGCTGAAAAACAGAAGCTCCACACCTAGATCCTGGAGAGTATAATTGGTGATTTCATCTTATTGCTGATTGAAGGCAGGGAATTAATAAGAGGGAAGCAGTATAGGAAATAAACATCTGGCTAAGAAGATGGTGTCTAACAATGTGATTTAGATCTCTGTATTTCTGGATAAATATATGATTGATTAGCTCTTGGCTCTTAGCAAGAGATGGAATGTGTCCAACAATAACCTATAAAAAATAGACTTGCTTTGAGTCTTCCAAAATCTAATAATGAGACTTTAAAATAGAAAAGGCTGAGGAAAACAATTGTCCACATTGATCTGAAAAGCTTGGTATTATGATGAAGAAAAGAAACAAAAATAGGAATAAATGTAAAGGGAAATTGTTACACCACAAAAAATGATAAATATGAGGAATTCAGAGAAACTTAAACTTACATGAACTAAAATAAAAGGAAAAAGAGAACTAGGATTTGGCTCTAGAAGGGCATTTTTTTATTCAAAGGTAACGATACATAAAAGGAAGGGATATGGCCCCATTGTACACTGAGAATATGTGATCTTGTAATGAAATCAAGGAGCCGGAGGGAGGAAAAAAGGAGAAATTGGTTGCTGAAATTGAAATGACAGGCCCCAAAAATCTCTGATAAGGATCTGATATTCAAGATATATATGGAACTAACACAAATAAAACAAAAGCCATTTGGTATCTTTTAGTATTTTTTCCCCTTTACATTGTTGGGTCATTATGTAAATTTTCTCTTGTGGACTGTTAGACCTTACCCTCTCTCTTTGACATCCTTGGGAGTCAATGTCTTGTAGTGATATTGCTGGGTCAAAAGGATTTTTTAAAGCATATTTCCAAATCATTTTCCAGAATGATTAAACTAAAACCAACACTGCATTAGTGCACCTGTCTTTCCATCACCCCCAATTATCTCTTTGTAAGATGAGAGGCCTGATGAAAACAATCTGAGGAGGATCCTTTACTTTTCTTTTTTGCTTTTGGGAAGGCAGTTGGGGTTAAGTGACTTGCCCAAGGTCACACGGCTAGTTTTTGTTAAGTGTCTGAGGCCCGATTTAAACTCAGGTCCTCCTGACTCCAGAGTGGGTTCCCTATTCACTGTGCTACCTAGTCCCACCCAAGGGAGGTTCCTTTTCTAAGTTTTTGAGGAAGTCTCCTTTTGGAAGGCTGGTGCCTGACTTCCAAATTCAAGAATTCTTGATTTCTTGGAAACTCTAAAACTGAGAATTGTGAGGTAACCCTCAAGTTTGGAAATGTTTATTCTCAGGATCACTGGTCTCTTACTTGTGCTTAGATAGGAAAGAGGCCAAAATATAGTAGCCATAACAAGAGTTCCAAGATCTCCCCTCAAGCTTTCTTGGACAATCACGAACCCCTTTCTAAACTACTATTTTCTTTTCGAGAAATGTTCCTTATCCATTGCCCTTGCTGCACTCTGGTTTGAGAATCACAGGGAGACAAAAATTTTAAAAAAAAAGGTAAAGGGGAAGCCATCTCTCTGTATCTGTCTCTGTCTCAAACACACAAACACAAACAAACACACACACACACACACACACACAATCACTAGTCAAACTGGTACATTTATAGATTAGGGAAGCAGTGGCTGTTTTTACAAAAGTCTATCCTGAGCCTCAAGCAACACAATTATGGGGAGGCAGCCCCAATCTCTAAAGCCCAATCACCAAGGTTTAAGTACCCAGTTCCATGTTTATGGGGAGTCCATAATCTCATCAAGTTGACTAAGACGGGATTTGGGAAGCACTCATCAAATTAATCAGTATCTTTTTTTTTTTGAGGGCAATTGGGATTAAATAACTAGCCCAAGGTCACATGGCTAGGTTTTTGTTTGTGTGTTAAGCGTATGAGGCTGGATCCGAACTCAGGTCCTTCAGACTCCAGGGCCGACACTCTACTCACTGCGCCACCTAGCCGCCCCTAATCAGTATCTTTTTGAAATTATCTTTGCCCATGTGATGTTTTGAGGTCAAACCTAGAGTGATTTTAATTGGCATTTCTCTTATTAGTGATTTGCTACGTTTTTTATGTTGTTGCTAATCTGCATTCCCAAATTTGAAAATAACCTGTACTTCAGACTAGACATGGAAGAATTAGAAATAATTGAATTCAATATCCCAGTGTTCAATAAACACGAAAACAAATCCTATGGAAAAGCACCCCTCCCGTGACCCCAGCGGTTACTGCCTGGGCAGTCTGTCTTCAATTTATGCCTGGGCTACTGCAAAAGCTGGGGGTGGCCATCTGCCCTGCCTCAAGTTTCTCTCAACTCTAATCCACCCTGTAACCACCCTCAATAAATTCTAGTGGTTCCTGGTCCCCTCCGGGGGGACCAAAATCCACCAATGTTTAAAGCCCTCTACTTCCAGTCTTCTGACACCTTCCTGCCCAACACATAGTCCTGGCTGTTCCATGAATCTGCCTGATGCTGAAAACTGAACAACCTGCAATGAAAGAGACAACAGCAGAGCGCTGAGCCCATGGCACTTTATACAGGGTGCATGGGAGGACCTCAGATCTTCCTCATGATCTGACCTGTCTCTGGTCCTCGGACCCTGTTTATACAGGGCTTGGCACCCAATTATGCAAAAGACTAATGGTAAAGTAGAGAATCTCACTGGTTGATAGACCTTGCTCTTGAGGGACAAAAAGCCTGCATTTAGCAGGGGGTGAGAATTGGTTCATTTGGACCCCTACTCTCCTCCAATCAGTATTAATCAGTTTGCTATTTTACATACCCACAATCGTGATAATTGGATAAGAGAGGATCTTAGAACAGGCCTTTATAATCGGCCTCACTAGAATATGACGGTCACTCCGGGTTTACCAGTGATATCTGCACCCGGTTTCACTCGGATTCCACGGCCAAACGCCGAAGGTGGGATGCCTTCATCCTTTGGAGAGACCCCCAACTCATCTTTGCACCTGGGGACCACTCCCTCGGTCCAACGTGGGAAGGTGGCCATCTCATAACCAGGGGAGATGCCCCCAGGGCAGGCTCTACCCACCAAGGAGGCACCTCACCATGCCTCTCTTGCATAGTTGGGTGTCAAACCCTATGAAAGGAGGTCCTGGGGCCCCGGGGCATCTCAGGGCCATAGGAAGAGCTGGAGTCCGCTTCCTCCAAGGGGACCACGCACCCTGTATACAGTGCCGTACGCTCAGAGCTCTGCCTCAGTTTCCTCTATTGCGCGTTGGGCCCTATGTCTGGGCTTCGCATCCTCTCCGGCTGTACTTGGATCAGCCTCCCCTTTCTGGGTCCAGGATGCCTTCAGGGACCCCCGCTAAAGTCTCAGGTCCAGCGGAAGGCCCAGCTCTGCCCCTCCCCCTCCTCCAGTTAATTACTTTTCGTCACGTGCTCAGCCTGCTCGTGCCGTTTATTTTTCACCTCCCCCATGACGTCATTGGCTCCTGGGAACAAGGACGCCTTAGGCTTTCTTTGAATCCCCGGTGCTCAGCAGGGGGCCCGACACACCGTGCACTTAACGGCCGTCTTCCCCGTAAAGCGTAAGCTCCCCTAGGGCAGATACTGGTTCCTCGCCCTCGCTGCTCAGCACCCCACGGGGTAAACTACTAGACCCTTACCAGCAGGTAAACAACTGAAGAGCTAAGTGGCCGGCGCAGAGGCAGCTTCCGGACTACGACTCCCAGAATCCTTCAGGCCGTGGTCTTTTCTTGGGATGAGACTCCATTTCCCTGAATCCACCCGGAGGGCCGCGTGACGTGCGCACGAGCCTCACGCCCGAGTCTGTGTCCGCTCACCCCCCCCGCCCTTCTCCCGAGGCATTCTGGGAGTCGTAGTTCCGGCCTGCTCGCGGGCAGGCGCCGATTCAGCTGCGTGAGCGTTTTCTTCTCGTCTTTTATTTATTTTTTTGCGCCGCTCCGGGGCCGGTAGGTGGTGAGTGGGTGAGTGTGCGCTCGTGCGTGGGGGCGTAAGCGTGTCTCGGTGTGCGTGTGTCTGTGTACGCGTGTCCCTTCCCCTTCGGCCGCCGCCGCCCACCTCGGCCCCCAGCAGCCGCAGGCCCCGCGAGGCCTCGAACCCCGCACGCCCGCTCTAGCCACGACTAGTTGCGTGCCGCGGGTGGGCGGGAGGGCTAGCCTCGGGTCCGAGCCAGGCCGCCAGTGGCCCCTCGGTGTGGCCAGCCTTGCAGGCCCCTCGGTACTAGGGAGTCATGGCAGTCTGGGGCGGGGGAATGACCCCCGGGCCGCCTCGGGGCCGGCCTTGCTTCTCCGCCCCTTCCTGCAGGTGGTGTCCGCGGGCCTGGGTTCGGATCCTGCTTCCCCGGTTGAGGTGATCCTCGGCAGGCGCTTAGCCTTTCCAAGCCTCAGTTTCCTCCTCTGTAAAGTGGGAACAATAGCGGCGCCTGCACCCGGGGTCGCGGGAGAATCCTCAAAGTCCGGGTCTCGCCGGCGGTCCAAGGCTCGCGGGAGCCCCTTGTTAAACCCACCCTGGCGCCTGTGGCTCCCCCCACTCCAGGCGGGATCGCGCTGGTTCCGGCGGAACCGAGGATTTTGTGTTGGAATCTGGAGCCGGCGTGTCCTGGGGGAGGGGAACCCGAGCCCTGGGTGGGGCAGGGAAGGTGACCCCCATCCCGCCCTGCTGGGATCCAGGTGTCCTCGAAGCCTGGGGGGAGGGGCCCGGGGTCTGTGGGCTGCCCCTTCCTTCCCCTCCCCCCCCCCCGGGAGCCTCCTGCAGCCCTTCCCCCCATTTCTGCCCCCCCCCCAGGAGTCCCCTGCAGCCCTCCCCTCATCTCTGCCCCCCACCTCTCCCCAGCCTTTCCCGTAGGTTTATTTCAGCCTGGTTTCGGTGCCTTGTCGCATCTTTGCTGGGCTGTTGGGCGAAGGGAGCTGAGCCGGCCAGGACCTTCTGGAGGGTTGTTGTTGTTGTTTTGTGTGTGTGTGTGTGTGTGTGTGTGTGTGTGTGTGTGTGTGTGTGTGTGTGTGTGTGTGTGTGTGTGTGTGTGTGTGTGCGCGCGCGCGCGCGCGCACAGATGTCCACAGCCTTGTATTCGGACACAAAGCTTTATAGCTGTGCATAGATAACGTGTGTGGTTTGTGTGTATGCTGCACACCCCAGTCTCCTCCCTACTCATACATGCAAATTTTAGGTTCATGTGAGTGTCTGACGCCTTCAGGGCTTGGCTGTGATGTAGGTGTGACCTTGGGTTCTTGAAGCCCCCGCCCTTGGAGGGGATTTAGGCCCGTGGATTGGGTGACACATTGACCCAGGCCATCCACCTGTTAGTCACATCTCTCCCCCCCTCCCCCCTCCCCCTGGCCAGGCTTGAGCCCTGAGCTTTTCGCTCCCTGGCCTGGGTTCTTTTTCCTACATTAGACCCTGAGAGCAGGTGCTGGCTCATTCTGTCTTTGTGTGCCCAGCGCATAAGACCATTGGTGGGCAAGGAGCAGGCACCTTATACCCAGAAGAATAGGATTAAAGAGGAGTGCAAAGGATTCATTCTAAATCACTCATGTGTACTTTTGTGTCTTTCTTCATAGAATATTTTTCAGGTGATTGTTATAGTCCTTTTAGTCCGTTGACTTTAGCCATCTTGTCTTATGAGTATGGAGATACTACATTTTGTCTGTCCTCCAGGCATTGGGTGCTTTGGAAGGAGGGGGCAGTCATTGTATCAGTATTTATGTGTCTGAGATACATACACACATACATAGTTTCAGTTACTATATATGTAATGTATATATGTGTGCATGTCTATACATACCTATATATGTATACATATATTTGTTTATGTATATGTCTCACTGTATATGTATCTATATATCTGTCTACCTATTTATATCTGTCAGTCTTTGTTCCTGTCTCTTTCTGTCTTTCAGTCTCTGTGTTTGTTTGTCTCTCTATCTGTCTCATCCTGGGATTTCAGATATGGAAGACACCTTAGAGAAACTGTTCCATTCAGATATTGGTAAAGTGTGCGTGTATTGTCGAGTGGTCAGTGCTCTTCTTCGTGACCCAGCTGGGCTTTTAGAATCATGTTTCTCAGTCCCTGAATGCAGCCAGTGCACAACTATGTTGTAGACAGGGGTCTTGCCATAAAGTCTCTGATGGCTCATTCAGCCTCCAGGCTCCCTTCTGTGGCTGAGGTCTTGTGCCCTTTTCAGTGACAGCGGTTCCAGGCTAGCCTGCTGGATTCTAGGGGGCTTGTGATCTGCAGGCCAGCAGGAGGTGTGCCCAGCACCCAAAAGTCACAGGTTCCCGAAGGATCAGAGCATTCCCTACAGACACTGTCCAGTGTTGTCTGTGTAGAGATGGTGGTCATGCAGACAGAGCTACCAGCTCTAAAGCCAAGAACATCTGGCTTCCTGTCCTGCTCATGACATGCTGGCTGGGTGCTTCTGGGTCACCCTCCAAGACCCTTTGATGCAGATATAGTTCTGACCCTCCTTAGAAGAGGGAACTCCTCACATGGAGATCTCTGTACAGTGAAATCACAGGACTAGTCCCTGTCTCTTTGTAAAATGTCCATGTGTCTAAGGCCCACATTAAGTGCTTATTATGTCTCTGTGGTGCCAGACCAGTGGTGGGCTGACCTTTGTCCTGGTGTGTAAGCTCTCCGATGCAGTGCCTGTAGCATGTTGGAGGGGGAGGGGAATCATGGTTTAGACTGATCAGTTGGATGAATGATGAGTCAGTGAAACTTATTGTGGCCCCCTTTACAGGCCTGCAGAGTTTTGCCATCTGATGGGGATTGGATGGGTAACTGAAGGTGCTGACTTAATCTTTCTTCTGACCCCAGCAGCCTTTCATCGTGCCTCCAAGGGCCCTTTGTGGGGCCCCAGAGCCCCAGCCCTGCTAGATGGTGACAACTTTGGGGGATTTCCCTGAAGGGCCAGAGTCCATCTGGGCCCACATATACTTGTCCTGAGACCCTTCTTCAGAACATCAGAGTATACCCCAATGAGAAGAAGCTGCTGCTGCTGTGTGTAGGAATCTGCTGGTCCTGTTGGGGGGAGAGAAGACTTAGAGAGAGGTTCACTGCATCCAGGAAAAGATCAAGAAGGGAGCAGCCATGAAGGGCTTGGACCCCATGTTGGAGGAGAGAGGTGAGGAGCCCAGCCAGTGTGGGAGGGACTGGGAGGGAAGAGGCCCTGCTGACCCCAGGAGAGACCAGTCAGAACCATTCAGCCAGAGTTTGCTGGGGTCTGAGCTGGGGGGAATCCTGTCAGTTCAGACAAAGGAACTGTTGTTTTGGGCTTTTTTCCACAGAAGAAACTTTGAGGAAAACAACAAAAACCCTGGGATTCGTCAGTTCACAAATGGATGTGGCCCCTTTTCTTTTTACCATTCCATCATGCTTTGCTCACAGTGTGTAAGACCATGAAATCTTTTCTACATGAGCTAGTGTTTCCCACACTTACGCCATCGGGTTTTTTCCCCTCAAGTGTAGCAGTTCTCATTTGTCCCTTAATTTTATCCACTTAGCCTTGGCCTTCTGTTATACGAGACCAGGGTTTTTGGATGTCCATTCTCTGATCCAGGGTCTTAAACATTGTTGGCCTCTTTGCACCTTCCAGCCAGCGTTGGTGCTCTGCCCCTGGAGTCAAGGAGAGCAAATGCAGAGACGCAGAAATACTGGAACATGCTTGCTCCTCTTGCCAGGCTAAATAGATATAGGCCCTGGAACATCTCCCCTTCTGATCTGACCCTTCTCTGCCTGTGCATGAAGGGGTCCCAGAAGCCAGTCACCTGGCTGTTTGCTCAGTATCTTCCCTATACTTGGCTATCAGGAGCTGAACACACCATTGCAGGTATCTTTTGACCAGGGCCCAGTATTACAGGACCATCCTCTGAACAGGAGGGGGGCTGTTCTACTCCTCCTGCAATCTAAGGTTGACTCAGCTGTTTGGCTGCCACAGCCATCTGTCATCTGAGTAAACGTGCAGTCCACGAAAATAAGCAGACTGTTGTCACAGGACCAGTGGTCTAGCCACACCTCGCCTCGAGCATTCATCCCCGTTCAGTTTCATCATCATAGGTTCAATCCATGTTTCATCTGTCTTGGGCTACTTGCTTCTTAATGCTTTGGTCAGTGAGTTAGTGTGGCAGGGTGGCGATGGCCATAATGTCACCCTCTGTCTCCCCCTCCGCTTCCTCCTCCTCTCCCTGGAGTTCTGGCTCTGGGGATGTTCTGAGAGCCAAGAGAGGAGGTCGAGGTCTCGGGCATCAATGTCTGTGGCTGTTCTCTGATGCCAGGAAGAGGCCACTGTGTCAAACCCAACAGCTTCAGCTTGTGGACTCACCTCCAGAACCTGTGCGACAGATCCCGTCCTGGTGACCTCAGCTGGTGCAGGACAGCACTGATCCTCTGCTTCTCTTTTTTCTCCCCTAGTTCTGGCTTCTCAGGACTCTGGCCAAGAAGTGGGGATTGATGAGGAGGAGAGAATGGCTTCCGAGTTTCTAAAAGCTAAATCTCAGGTGGGTTTGTTTTTTTCTCTGTGTTTTGAAATCCCATCTCCTTCCTGAAGCTGGGAGGCAGGGCTTTCCCTGGTCCTTCCTCTTCTTGCCTTTGCCAAGCTCCATCCAGTGACCTGAAGCTTACCAGCACCACTGCCAGCCCCCCTGCCACTGCTATCACTGCTTGCATCTCGATGGAGTTGTAAGGTTTGTAGGGTGCTTTGTACATGCTGTATACCTCACTTGATCCTCACAGCCCCCCTGGGAGCTAGGAGCTGTCAGCCCCATTTTACAGAGGAGAAGACCAGCAGACAGGTGCAGTGACCTGCCACATAGCTTGGTCAGAGACCCAGTGGGGGTCAGTGGAAGGTTTGGACCCAACACCAAGTCCGGTTCTGTTCAGTGCACCGCCGCTGCCTCTGGCCCCCCTTGTGTCTGACTCCTTGAGTCTTCTACCTTTGAATTTTAAAAATGAGTTCTCTGTATGGTAGGTCCAAGCTCCCCAGAAACAACTTAGTTACTAGTGGACTGATCTAGATCTAAGCATTGTAGTGTTTAGTGGGAGTTAGGGCCATACTGATAGAGCTAAACATCAGCCATCTCTCCAGCCCCAGAAGGCTTAGGAGCCATACACGGCCTGCCCCCTCCCCGCCCCCCCAGTATGATATCTGAGAATTCTGATGTGCAGAAGTGCTTAGCTCAGGAGTCAGAGACCCTAAATGTTTTGTTATGTCTTGATCCTGATTCCTCTTCCCATCAAACAGTGGGACTCGCTTGGAAATAGCCCCCACTGGCCTCGTGCCTCCCCTTTCTCCCTCTCTCCCCCTCCCTCCCTCGCCTTCTCTCCCTCCCCCCTCCCTCTGTCCATTCCCCCCCTTTCTAGCCTTCTTTCTCCCCCCTCTCTCTCTTCTCCTCTCTCTCCCCCTCTCCCCCATCCCCCCTTCCCTCCCTCCCTCACCTTCTCTCTCGTCCCCCCTCCCCTCTCCCCTTCTATTAAAAATCCATTCATTCTGTCATTTCACAACACTGTGAGTTACTGGGATGGGGGTCTGAGAAACGGCCAATTGGGTCAGGCTTTGATTAAGCACTTGTTGTGCCAGGCACTGGGCTCAGGGCTGGGGATGCAAAGAATGGAAAAGATCGCCTGCCCTCAGGGGGCTCCCAATCTAATGGCATTGTGGGGTTGGGAATTCTGAGGGACAGTGCCCAGAGAGAGGAGGTCCATGCGATCTTTGGGCCATGAGGAGGAGACTTTGAACTAGGGGCCCAGGGGTCTGTGGGGGAGCAGAGCCAGAGTCTGGGCTGGCCCTGCACTGTTGGAGCACCATCCTCAGCATCCTTGAGCCTCACCCCAGGAGCCCTGAGGGGGAGCTGGGTCATTAATGGGAGTAGAGGCCAGACCGAGGGAGGCACAGGCCGGCCTCTGGGTGAGCTCCCAGTGTCTGGTAACTGCCATTCTGTTCTGGGCTGTATTCTCCTTTCTTTTACAACTTAAAATTTAACCTGTTCCCTTTATTCTGACTTTGTTTCATTTAAAAACCTATGATTGATCACAAAGGTTGATCAGTATCTGTATGAGGGGTGTGGAGTAAGCCTGAGGTTGACGGGAAATGCATAGACTTATGTAAGGCCTTGTTCTGAGCCTTTGCTCCGAGCTTGGAATCTCCTCCCAGGGGCTGTGGGCTGCTGAGATTTTATTAACACCTTTGTCCATTCTAAATTCCATAAGATGCCTGAGAAAGGAGGCTCCGTTGACCCGCCTCATTCTATTGTTTCAAGGCTAAAAGCAAGGTCTTTGGCTGATGAAATCTCTCCCTTCCCTGGAGATGAAGGGGGCCAGGAGAAGAGGTCAGTGACCTGAGGTCATGCCTTGAACCCATGGAAGGAGGAGGGAGCACAAGAAGAGGGGGCCAGTCAGCGTCCTTCTTAGCCATGCCTGAAGGGCATAGGCTTGAGCCTGAGGCTTGGCGGACTGTCACCAAGGTCCATGTTTCTGTTGTTTTATGAAGTTTGCTGCTTGCTGTCCTCTTCTGTAGAGCCTTGTCTACCTTTGGCAGAGAGATCAGGTGTTTTCTAGGATCTTTGGATCGAGGTGCAGGGTTTGCAAAGGGTTATTTAGGACATGGTGACCTTGTCTGTGTCTGTCCTTTGATCAATTTTCTGGGGTTTTTTTTGTTTAAATAATTTGTTACATAAGTTTCAAGTTGTTTTAATGCTGTTTATTTCTATATTTAGTCTCTAATTAGATACTGGTTTCATCTTTGCTCTAAGTTGCTAATTTGACTGTAAACAGATGGCTGACTCTAAATGCCTCCAAAATCGATAACCGGCCTTTTACTGCCTGTAAATAATGAGCTTTATTTTTTGTGGTTTTATATCCTAAACCTTCGTACAGCAGGCCTGGCTCATAGTAGGCATTTAATAAATGCTTATTGACCAATGCTAATTAGTGAACACTGTGTGTCCAGTGCTAGCAGGCTCTAGACCAGGGTGGGGACCTAGCCTTCTGACTGAGTCCAACCTTCATAAAACACACCCCCTCAATAAAAGGGAGTTCAGTCAAACTTGGAGTGCCCGAGGACCTGGCAGGCCAAATATGGCCCCGAGGCTTCAGGCTCCTCACCCCAGGTTTACATGAATAGATGCCAAAAACTTTCCTCAAGTCTGTGCTGTGGGCCTGACTATGCTGAGGACTTGGGTCAGTTACTTTTTGTTGAAGAAAAAAAAATGAATACTCTGTATTATAGTTATGTGCTTGCCAGAAACACCTTTTCGTTACTGGTGGATTGATCTAGAGGGAGTCATGTCCAAGCTAAGCAAAGCTCCTCCTGCCCTCAGACATCTCTCCAGCACAGATATTCTGGGTTCTCACTTAAAGCTTTCCATGACAACAGACAGAAATTCCAAATAAGAGAAGATGTTGTCACAGACTGGACCAGCTGTCATGGAACATGATGCTTCAATTAAACAGAAGCGTAGTTACGTAACTTCTGGTTCTTTTTTAGAGAATCATTTTCTTAAAACCGGTCAGTCCTTTTTTATTCCTCCCCTCATATTTCTCATCATCTTTCCCGTGTCACCTTTGAATTGAGATGACTGGGTATTATAGCATATGCTGATCTAATCAGGAGATTGTTTAATTATTCAGAGTCTCTGGCTCCTTAGTCAGAAGCTACCTAGACATAGACCATCCCATATCTACACAGACACTGTTGATCAAGTTGGAGTTTTCGTCACCTAACAGTCATCAACAAGCACAAACATTTTGGTACACAAATAACAAAGCAAGATTTCATAGATGAGCTCATGGCATAGTAGGAAGGGTGTTTCTAAGTTTAATTTTCTTGCTGTAGTTACCCACTTTTTCCAACAATGTTAAACAGTGACTCCTTCCCTCCTTAGTCACATTTCATCAGATTCACAACATGGTAGTATTTTATTTTCTATAACTGAGTATAGACAAAATCCAAAGCATTTATAAAATCACATTAATAATTTATAGTATATTTGAATGTGTGAGTTTCACTGTTTAAAATGTTGATAAATTATTCTCTGCTATATATTTATGTATGTTCTTTGGCTTTTACCTGATCGCATTCCATGTGCACTCAAGACCCTTCTGGCTCTGCAGTCTTCATTTTATAGTCTTCTTTCCTAATTCCTTATTATTCTTTTATCATTTTCAATTTTAACTCTATAACATTGTTGTAAAACATTAGTATTTTACAAATTATTCAACTATTCCCTAGTTGTTGGACATTTACGTTGTTGCCTTTTTTTCTCCATTAACAAATATTTGAACACAAAGCTTCCTCATTCCCCAACTGCATAGTATTCCCCATATTGGTAAATTTACATAATGCCCCTTGAAGAGATAAAGAACAGACTGAAGAATGGGAAGGATGGTCTTTGCACTCGACTGGGCTGGATGCTGTGATAGCTCTGATGGTTGGCAAAGTGATGTGGTAAAATACGATGTCAGTGCTCTCTAAATTGCATCAAAGTGCTAGACCTAGCCCCAGCAGAGCTATTTGGAGGAGCAGAAGTTCCAGAACGGGGAAGGAAAGCATGAAAGACATGGAAATGCAGGGAGGAGCATGGATGGCCCCAGCTTGGCTTGCACCTCAAAGCAGTAGCTGTGTAGATTTAGTTCATTTCTGAGTACCCTTTTCAAATCTCTTTTTCTATATGACCAAGTAGTTTTGATAGCTTTTTGTAATGTTTTAAAATCTGAGTTAGCCTTTTTTTTTTTTGGAGGGCAATTGGGGTTAAGTAACTTGCCCAAGGTCACACAGCTAGGTTTTGTTTGTGTGGGTTAAGTGTCTGAGGCCAGATCCGAACTCAGGTCCTTCTGACTTCAGGGCCAGCGCTCTATTCACTGCGCCACCTAGCTGCCCCTTGAGTTAGCCTTTTTTATAAATTGTGAGTGAAGGTTTTTTAAAACGGATCTTTTCTTGATCTTTGTTTTGCATATAAGCAACTGCAAATGATTTTTGTGTATGTAGCTAATCTCTTGCTATGCTAATCTTAATGTTGTATTGAGAAGGTTGGATTTTCAGTGTTAATTTTCATACTGTGAATCTGGTGTCCTCATACTGTCATGTTAAAATGGGAGATAGGGTGTGATTAGATTAATTACAGTGTCTCCAATTCAGAACAGATTTAGTGTTAAAAATGGGAAATGAGTATGAGAAAGGGCAGTGACATGTCTGGCACCACAGAGAGGGGGAAAGGAGTCCAGAAACAGCTTCAGCCGTGACTGTCTCAGTTTAGATTTCCTTGCCCTGCTGAGAAACAAGGGTCTCTTCACATAGAAGCAGGGTGAGAAAAGGAGCTGGGCCAGTCATGAGCAAGAGGAGGGAAGACAAAGACAGGTGGATGGACTGAGTGTGTGGTTTGGACTCATGGCATGATGAAGGCCTGGGAGAAGGCTTCTGGGGTGTGCAGGATTTAGGGAGGGATTACAGACCAGTCATTAGTAGGTGCTTAACACATGTTTGTTGATTGATTAATGAGGAAGTGTGGGTAGGGTCCTGTGTTGCCTTGTTGGGGAAGATCCCCCCCCCATTAATGGGATCACAAGTCTGTGGAAATCGCCAAGGATGCTGTTGTGACATCTGTACGTCATAGTTTGACCTCTTCACTTCCTGCATTAATCCTGGAAATCTCACTTTCCTGTCATATTGTGATTAGTAATGTTTCCAATACTACGTCACAGGTCCAGTCACTGGTAGGAAGTAAGAGGACTGATGAGTTTATTTTAGAAATGGGGCCCAGCACATTGGAGATGTCCAGTTCAGTCTGTGTCATGGGCAGCTGGGGCCTCAGAGGAGAGAGTGCTGGGCCTGGAGTTGGGAAACTTCATCTTCATGAGTCCAGATCTGGCCTCAGACACTTAACTGGCTGTGTGACCCTAGGCAAGTCACTTAACTGAGTTTCCTCCTCCATAAAATGAGCTGCAGACAGAAATGGCAGATCACTGCAGTACCTCTGCCAAGAAAACCCCTGACGGGTCATGAAGAGTTGGACATGACTGAAGAATGACCAGACAGACATTTTGGGCGAGGTAGTGTGCTCTGGAGAGACTCAGCATGGGCCAGAGTGAGCTCCAGGCTGTTGCTGCTGATTCAGGAGTGAAAGCAAAGGGATGTCAGGTGGAATGTTTATGGGGTTCTGTGCTGAGAAGGATGAAGTCAGGCCCCTGCTCTCCAGGAGCTCTTGCTAGGTAGGGGAGGCTTTGTGACAGCAGTTCATCTTCCAAGGGCACAGCTGAGGGCCTCCAGGGTGTGGAGCCAGGGCAGGGCCCCTTCCTCTCAGGAGACAAGCCTTGACTGGGAGTAGAGTGCCTGCCTCTGGGAGGTGGGGAAGGGTGCCCCCTGGTGCTGGCAGCCAGGAAGGGCATGGACAGGAACCAGCTGGGCCCAGGTAGTAGGGGTGTGCAGAGGTAGTGCTCTGATTGAAGGCAGTCTCTCCATGGCGGGGTGGCAGGCTTCACTATAAAGTGAAGAAACCTTTCACAAGAGGGAGCAGCTGAAGGGGTGGCTAGGTGGTGCAGTGAATAGAGCACCTGGCTCTGGAGTCAAGAGGACCTGAGTTCAAATCTGACCTCACACACTTAACACAAAAACTAGCTGTGTGACCTTAGGCAAGTCACTTAACTCCAATTGCCCTCCCAAAAGCAAAAAAAAAAAAAAGAGGGAGTGGCTGAATGGGGCATGGTTGGGGGCAGCTCCAAGAAAGTCCTGCCTTTTGGTGGGGAGGAAGGATATTTCCCTCCAGAGGTGGCGGAGGCTGGTGGAAAGCAGAGTACACACACAGGAGGGGTGTGGGTGTGAACCCCACCCGGGTGCCCACTAGCTGTGTGAGCTCCAGCAGACAGTGATCTGAAGGTATTGGTTGAGGACTTATTCAGATGAACAAGAAAAGATGGGGCAGGTATCAGTGTGTACAAAGCAGGGGTCCCAGAATTGCACTGGGCCAGGGGGACACAGAGCCTGGGAGACAGACAAGTCACCGAGGACAGACTGCCTGAGCAGAATGAAGTGAGGGAAGGGGGTCAGCTTGGAACCAAGGCATGATGTGGGGGGTGGGGCGCTTCCTCTGTCCCTTCCACTGTGTGCTCTCTGCCAGAAATTGTACACAGTGCCTTCTTGAGTTTCCTCAACTATTATTATTTCATTCTTTAAGTCAGAGGAACCATCACAGGGAAATTCTGTTCTGAATCTCAGTCTCACCAGTGGGGAAGAGCTTTTGTGGGTTTGGAAATTATAGAATTGCCTGATCCCTTCTCTATTACTCCAGTCGGTCATGCACATTTCCCCACCAAACATGGGTGAATGGCAGTGGATTTTGCTGTGTACATGCCTGAAAACAAAGGAAGAAACTTACTAGGAGGTTGCTGGGTTATGCTAGTGGGTGGAGAGAGTGAGGAAAGGCCTGGGGCCCTGCTAATCCACTTCTAGGCCACCTCCTCAGTAAGTCTACTCCCAGTGTTGCCTCCAGCAAGGGTCTGTGATTGATGGGATACACCTAATTAGAAAGTATTGATTTTGAGGAGTAACAAGCTTGCTTCCCTTGGGGCTCAGTAGGGAAATGATTTATGTGCCTGACCTTGAGAAATAAAATTAAATCATTACAATATAAAGAATCCAGAATGAACCTAGTAAGAAGCTTGTCCAGCGATGCTCCACCCGCTTCAAATACTTTGGAAACCACTCCCTCTTTGTCCTGCCAACCTCCCAGCTCCCCCTTGCTCCTTGTGAGGGATGGTCTCTGGTTGAAGATGCCTGTTTTTGGATGTTTCAGAAATTGCTGACGTTCCAGGACGTGGCGGTGGACTTCACCCGGGAGGAGTGGGGGCTGCTGGAGCCTGCTCAGAAGGACCTGTTCAGGGACGTGATGCTGGAGAGTTACGAGAATTTTGTGTCCTTGGGTAAGGCCAAGTCTTCTGGCCCTCAGTTTGTCTTCACATCCTCAGTTCTGTAAGGTCGTGGGACCTCTCAAGGGCTCTGCTTCTATTCAGCACCTGCATGTTATTTGGGAAAATCCCTGAATCTTGTGATGCTAAGAAACAGTGCTTCTGCTGCCTCAGCCCTGTGGGAGGTCTTTGGCTTCACTGTGATCCTTCAGGTGGCTCTGGCTTCCCTTCCCCTCTGTTCCTCTGCACTTGAGTCTAGGTACTTGAAGACAGGAAATGTGCCTGTCCTCTTAGCAGAGTGTGTCAAAATGATGTGTTTTCTTTGAAACTAAATCGAGCCCTTTCACCTCACCCCTCTCTCCCCAACTTGATAAGACCACAAAGCAGAGTAAGTAGCCTTCCAAGTCCTTCCTGTTACACTGTCCATTTATTCATTAAAGAGGAAGAGGCTAGGGTTGACTTTTGAGATGGTTTTCTCTCCTCAGCACTATTCCAATTATTTCCCTGTGAGCAGGACTTCCAGATTCCAAGGAAGATGTGATCTCCCAGTTGGAGAAGACAGAAGAACCAGGGCCACCTGAAGGAGAAGTCATCCCAGGAAACACTTACACAGGTGAGTGAGTAAAACTCAGGCAGGTGGAAAGGATGAGAAACCAGCCCACCTGCTCAGTGAGGGCACATTGCCCTGGAGTGTGGGGCTGCAGCATCTGCTGGAAGGCCCCTCGAGAAGGTGCCAGTGTCCAGTGTCCACTGGAGCTGTTTCTTATGGGCCCCTCCTGGTCTCTCTGCCTTCATTCCCTCCAGGCTTTTGGTGAGGGGCTCTTCCCCTTCCCTGTCTTGAGCCCCATTCTTTCTTGCCCATTTTTAGGATTATTTTCTCTCTTCTGGTCTCCTTTGTCCCTCCCTTTTCAAAGATTCCTCTCTTTCTACTCTCAGGTTTAAAAAACGAAGCTTTGCTTTTCCCTGATGCTTGTTTTGTCTGCCTCGCAGCTTGTCTTTGCCCACTGTAAAGACCCACAGGTCTCACTCTACAAATCAGCACAGGGAAATTCTCTTCTGCGTCTCAGTCTCAGCTTGTTACAAGATTGGGAATTGTAGAATTGCCTGACCTACCCACCCCTTCCGCCCCCCGTTAATAATGCAGATTTCCCCACAAAAAATTAGTGAGTGTTGCTGCATTTTGCTGTGTATGTGCCTGAAAGACAGCAAAGGGCTGGCAGGGATAGCAGCTTAGCCTCCGACTTTCTCTGTTTGAGGCTGGCCCCTTTTGTCTGTGCAGTGCTAGTGTGGCCTCTCCTGCTGCTACTCAGGTTCAGGGGTTTGTTCTTGAGTCTTAATTGTCGTTCACCTGTTGGCAGCATCTCACAGATACGTTTTGGGAACATTGAAGAGAGGATTTTCAGTTGGGTACAGATTTGACTTGATATCTTCGGGGGCTCCTTCCAATGCTGAGAATTGGTGATAGTCCCTTGGTCCAGTGTATCATAATTTAGAAAAGAATTAGACATGCTGCAGCATATTCAGCAGGGTGACTAGGGTGGCAAGAGGAATGGTGACCATATCATCCTAGGACTGGCTGACATGGGTGAGGAGGAGGAGGGGGAGAATTTGGAGGGGATGTGATGGCCCTCTCCAAGTATTTGAAAAGGCTGTCCTGTGGAAGCAGGGCTGCTTGGTCTCTGAAGGAAGAACAAGGCAGACCTGAGGCGTCTGCAGTGCCTGCCTGCCTGGAGGTCTTGATGTGGAAGCAGGATGGTGCTCCTCGGTGCTGTCACAGAGCACGGGGTCTTGGTCATGGACAAGGCATAGGCCAGAGGCAGCCTCCTGCCAGCCACCTCCAGGAAAGTCAGACAGGCTGATATCAGAGGTCGTGCGCTCACCCTTGTGGCTACTTGTCAAGTCTGTCTTAGTGGGGAGTCTTATTCAGCCTTGGGTCGGACAGGAAGACTGCAGACCATCTGCGTCAGACTGGGACCTTCCGATTTCCCTCCTTGGCATTCTCCGGTACTGGTTCTCTCACCTCTGTGTTCTTTGTTATCCTCCAAACTGTTTCCCACCCATTGTGTGGGTCCCTTCAGGGCTTTGTCTTCCTTCTTTCGCCGTTCTCTCTTCTGGACGATCACCTCGAATTGAGACTTCAGTTGTCCCTTCGATTCTCACTCTGCACTCTCTTCCTTGGTTGTTTCTTCACTGCTCGTTGATGTTAGGACTGTATGTATGTAGCTAACGGCCACGTCCACAGATCCTTTCTTAAAATCTCTCCAACTTGGGTCTGTCTGTGCCTGCCTGCTTTTCTCCTCAGGTGTCACTTAGATGAGGCTTCAGTCAGATCTTTTTTTTTGTTTTTTCTTGTTTCAGGGTCTGTCTCTTTTCATGCTATCTCCTCATAGCAGAATGAAAGGTCTGTGAGCTCAGAGAGTGATTCTTTTCTTCTTACTGTCTCTTGAGTGCCCTGAAAAATATGTGTGCTTAAGATCAAATCAAGGGATCAAGAAATCATTTACCTCTCATAGGTCCAAAGTTTGGAGGCCCTTTGGGGGTTGGTGTAGGCAGACTGGGGAAAGTGTCAAGAGAGAGAGGCCTGCTGGGTCAGGAAGAAGGTGGCCTCAGTGGAATGAGAGGCACTTTAAGGAGGCCTTTAGATGCCTTCTAAGAGGAGTGAGGGAAATGCCAGATTGTGAGCAGGGAAATCCTATGATGACATCAGTATTCTGGGGAAATTAATCAGTTTTGTGGAAAAGTGGTTGGAAGGAGAAACAACGAGGCTGTTCGTTGATTCATTGTGAAATGAGGAGAGCCTGGTTTCAGGCCCACTCCCATTTTATCCTGCTTTATCTTATGATAGTTCCCTTATTCCCCGTCTTAAGGAGCACTCTAGTGATCTTGTCTGTCTCCTCGCCTCCCATGGGCTTGAGCTCCGCTCCTACTCAGTGCTTTCTGTCATCTCCTTAGATTTTAATTGCATTTCTGATGGCTCAGAATTGCCCCAACTTTGCTCCTCAGTTAGAAAAAGGTGCCTTTCCCTTCCCCTGGCAGCAAGGGAGCCTCTTCTTTCCCCAGCCTGTGAAGATAGAGAAACACAGTGATGGGCTGAGAATCCTTCACCAAGCGCCATTGCTCTTCAGTTACTTACCTCCCATTGTCCCGTAGAGCTCCTTTAACTGGTCCTTACTGGGCATGATGCTGGGCTGCTTCACCATCCTGGCAGCCTGCCTTCTTGGCACAGTTCTCCGTCTTGCATATTTTCTTCCTAAAGTGCCTTCAGAATTAAATGTGGCATCCTAGGCCTGTTCTCATTTGGGGGATATTCCCGCAAAGCCATAGTCTTGGTTGTTCTGCAGACCCCATCTTTGAGGTCTGCAGAGGCCTGACGTTTGGATCGCCTTCTTTTGCAGGGCTCTAACCACCCCCCCATCTCTTTTCCCAGTGAATTCCCATCTGTACTTGAAAATTAATCTTTTCGGGGTGGCTAGATGGCGCAGTTAGTAGAGCGCCGGCCCTGGAGACAGAAGGACCTGAGTTCACTTAACACACACAAACAAAAAAAAACCTAGTCGTGTGATCGTGGGTAAGTTATTAACCCCAATTGCCCTCCAAAAAGCAAAAAAAAAAAAAAATTAATCTTTTGAAAACTCTAAACTTTTAATCTTAGCAGGTTGAATCCACCATTCTAGCCTGGTAAGGATTTTTCCTTTGTTCCTGACCTATCACATTATGTGTTGAGTCTCTCTTCTTCAAGCTTTGTGTCACCTGCAGCTGTGATAGGCATCCCATCTGTCGTTTCTTGTCAGCCATTATTAAGTAGTCCAGGGCCACTGATAGATCCTGAGGGCACTCCACTAGAGCTCTGGTCTCCAGACTTAAATTTACACATCTTAATTATTCTGTTAAGTTAAAAAAAATTTTTTTTGAGCACATTCCCCCAAATATATGTATAGTTACTAGTGTATTAATTATGTTCATGTGCTATTGTACTAGTATGTCATGTGCATTATAAAGCACACATGAAAAACAATATAAAAAGGATTAAAAATAAATTTTTAAAGCAATTTTACTAATAATGTTTTTAACAGTAAGAGCATTGTGATTGAATATAGCTGATTTGTTTTGAAAATCTTATCTTATTTTTAAGCCCTTTGTGATAAAGCTATTTAAAGGTTTGATCCTAAGTTCAACTGTCATACTTGAAAAAGATGCTTCATCAGTGATAGAAAAGGAATTCCTATACAAAGTAATTACAAAATGCATAGAATATTTGGGAGTCATAGATACATTATCAGCCACTTTTAAAGAAATAAAGAACAACTTAAATAGCTAGAGGCATAGTACAATGGTCATGGCTGGGTTGTCAATATATCAAAAATGAAAATACTACCAAAACTAACTTGTATACTTAGGGCTGTGCCAATCAGACTACCAAAAAAAAAAATAGTTTACATAGCTCAACAAAACAGCAGATTTTATTTAGAGGAAATAATATCGAATTTTAAGGGAAATAATAAAGTAGGAATGAAGAGGGGTTAGAACTTTCAGGCCTCAAATTATATTGTAAAGCAGAAATTATCAAGATAATTTAGTACTGGTTAAGAAAAATGGGAGGATAAATTTAGATCAGTGGAAAAGACTAGTTTAAAGAAGACTCAGAAATAATGAAACCAAAACTCAGTGTTCAGTAGATCTCTAAAGTAAATTACTTGGTAAAGAACTCTGTAATTAGTAACAGTTGCTGGGAAAACTAGAAAGCAATCTGACAGAAATTAGCTTGAAGGCATTATCTTACACCATATTCCACAGATCAATTCAAAATGTTTTTATGACCTGAATATTAAAGATCATAACATAAAAAAAAATTTTAGAAGACTCATTCATCCCTGTGGATGGGGGATGAATTCTTAATCAAACAAGGGTAACTCATTATAAAGGAATGCTGATAATTTTTGTGTATGTATTTTTGCTCCTGCAACTTTGCTAAATTTCTTGTTTCGATAAACAACTTATTACTGGGGTTTTCTAAATAAATTGTATCATCTGTGAAAAGTGATAATTTTGTTTCCTGAGGCAGCCAGATGAGCAAGTGAATAGAGTGATGGACCTGGATTCAGGAAGATCTGAGTTCACATTTGACCTTAGACTCAATTAAATTTGTGACCCTGGGCAAGTCATTTAACTGCTGTCTGCCTCAGTTTCCTCAGCTGTAAAATTGGGGCAATATTAGCATCTATTCCCAAGGTTATTGTGAGGATCAAATGAGAGAAATATTCGTAAAGCTCTTATTGGCACAGTGCCTGGATCATTGTGGGTATTTAATCTTTTTTTCCTTCTTTCATCCCTTCTTTTTCTTCTTCCCTCTCTCCTGTTTCCCTCCTTTCCTTCCTTCCCCCTTTCTCTTTGCCTATGCTTGTTCCCTCAGTTTTTTTCTCTTCTAGCTAATAGTAGTGGTGATATTGAGTACCTTTGCATAACAAAACAAAGGATAGAGACAATTACAAAAGGTAAAATAGATAATTTTCATCACATGAAATGAAAAAGCTATTGAAGGAACAAAATTGATGCAAGTAAGATAAGGGAAGTGGTTAACTGGGGGAAAAGAATCTTTGTATCTAGTATAAAGGACTAATATCCAAAATATATAGACTACTAACAAAAAAGATCAAAAGCTATTTCCCAAGTGGATAAGTTGTCAAAGGATATGAGCAGATATTTCTCAAAAGGATTGCAGACTACTAATAACTATATGAAAAAATATTCTAAATCATTAATAATTTGAGAAATGCAAATAATAGCATTGAGATTTCACCCCCTCCTCAGGAAGTTGGCGGAGATGACAGTGGACAGGAATAGTCAATGTTGAAAGGATTGTAGAAAGTCAGGCAACATTGATGCATTGTTGATGGAGCTGTGAATTGGTTCAACCCTTTTGGAAAGCAATTTGGAATTTTGCAGAAAAGGTGACTAACATTGTCAGTAGCTTTTGACACAGAGATTCCACTGTTAAGTATTTACTCTCAGGTGTCATCAACACAAAGGGCCCATCTCCACCAAGATACTTATGGAAGCACTTTTTTTGGTAGGAGAGACCTAGAGACAAAGTAGATGACCATTGATTGGGGAATGGATAAACAAATCATGGTGCTTGAATATGATGAATGCTGTTCTTTCTGATGGGCATGATAAATACAAGGAAGCATGAAATTAGTAATATGAACTGACGCAAAAGTGAAGTCAGTAGAGCCAGGAAAATAAGACACATAGTGACCACAACAATGCATATGGAAAGAGCCAACACCACAAAAAAATTAAAATGTTGAGATAGAATGTTGCAAAAATCATAAAGACCAAGCCTTGACCCCCCAAAGAAGATAAATGAGAAGAAACTTCTCCCAGCTCCTTCCAAAGGTGAGGATCCACGGCTGTGGATCACTGCATATAAAATAAAATTATTTCAATTTATTGATTTGTTTTGCTGAATTTTTTTCTGTATTTCCTCTTTTAAAAAAAGATCCTTGTTATGACCTTCTGGGAGGGGTGAAAGTGGGGAATAAATGTAGGAAATATAAGGCAGAAAGATAAATAAGTACAAATATAAAAGTGCATCATTGATCATAATTCATCATGATGCTCATGGTTTAGTCCTATTCACCAATTATTCAAAGGTTTTTATAAATTTAAGTATATGTCTATCTTCCTTTTGAACATTATTCAGAAGTTACATTATCATATTTTTTAACAGTGGATTCAACCCACTGAAATTCCTAATTTAAACAAGGATTTTAGCATATGTAGATAAGAAATTTTTATAGGCCTTATAAGAAAAAGTTCTGCCAAACTAAAAGATGTATCCGAAAAGTTTAACATTGTGTTCAGTACCCCACATTCATAGTCCCCCACTTCTGTGAAAGAGGTGGGAGAGAGAACTTCTTGAATCTCTAATTTGGACCCCACTTGGGTCATTATAATTTCATCCCATTGAATTCTGATTATTTCCATTTCCATTGTAGTCACTCTGAATATTGTTTTTGCAGTTCTGCTTACTTCAGTTTGTATCCGTTCATGAGCCTTTCCATGCTTCCTTGGGTTTGTCATTTCTTATAGCACAGTGGTACTTCATTACATTCATCACTCAGTAAATAAGCATTAACTACACGCTTCAGATGCGAGGCCAAGCAGTGAGGATAAAAAAGAAACACAGAAATAGTCCCTGTCCTAGAGGAACTTCTATTCTAATGGTGGGGACCACATGTGAGTAATAAGATAATGTGCGAGATAGACACAGAGTGGATATAAGGTTAATTCAGAGGGGAAGGGCTCCTACAGGTCATAATTGAGCTGAGTCATGAAGGAAGCCAGGGAGATTGAGTGAGGTGAAGGGACATTCCAAGATGGCCCTGATGAGGAAATGCCAGTAGGCTGGTATACCTGGATTGTGAAGTGTATGGAGGAGAGCCAAGTATAAGACCAGAGAAGTAGGGAGAGACCAGGCTATGAAGAGCTGTAAAAGCCAAATGTATGGCTTTATGTTTGATCTTGGAGGTAATATAGACCCACTGGAGGGAACTCTTCGGGCAGGAGGGTAATATGGCGAGACCCATACTTGAGAAATGAGTAGAGGATTTGTTGGAGTAGGGAGGGACTTGAGTCAGGCAGACCAGTTAGGTAACTACTGAAATAGTCCAGATGAGAGGGGTATGTGAGCAGAAAGAAGGGTACCTATATAAGAGGAACACTGAGATTTGGCTGTGGATTGTAAATGTGGGTCAGTGAGAGGAGATACAGATGACTCCAAGATTGAGAAACCTGGGTGACTGCAAGGATGGTGGTGACCTTGGTAATAGGGAGGTACAGAAGGAAAAAAGGGAGGATTTTCAATTTTTTAGAAGGGAGAAGAGAGTTCTGTTTCCAGTGTTGAATTTGAGATTTCTACAGGAGCAATGTCAAACTCAAATAGAAATAGGGACCACTAATCCATAATAAGGATCTTTGTGGACTGTGTATTGACCTAGTTATCTTTGTTTAATTGTATTTTAATTTATTTTTAAAAATCTTTTCCAATTACATTTTAATCTGGTTCAGGCTTAACACTTCTGTTTCTATAGGAATATCTAGCTTGAGATATTTGAATGATAGTTTGTGATGTTGTAGTTGTTAATTACTGCCCAGGAAAGAAATTAAGCCTGAATATATAAATTTGGGTGCCAGCTGTATAGAAATAGTAACTGAACCCCTATTAGTTAATGAGATTTCCAGTTGAGGTAGTCTAGAGAAAAAAAAAGATGGTCTGTGACAGGAATCTTGGCTGATACATAGGATTAATAGTATGTTATATATGAAAAAAATAGCATAGGAGACTAAGGAGGAGGTGGACAGTTAAGGAGCAGGACCAAGAGAGAGCAGCAATAGAGAGAAAAAAGGGCAGTCAGTTCTCTTAAAAGTTGACACAAGAAGCACTTCCTCTTCCCTCTTCTGGTGACAGACCTGATAGAGTGTCTGACATACTGCTGCCTTAGGCTGCCCTACAATCCAGCTTCCAACAAAACTCGGCTGTCACAAACCCCAGGTAACAGAATTGTTTACCTTTATACCAAGAAAGTTGGAAAAGCACCAAAATCAACCTGTGGGGGCGGCTAGGTGGCCGCTAGTTCGGCTAGTGAGTAGAGCGCCGGCCTTGCAGTCAGAAGGACCTGAGTTCGGATCTGGCCTCAGACACTTAACGCACACACAAACAAAAAACCTAGCCGTGTGACCTTGGGCAAGTTACTTAACCCCAATTGCCCTATAAAGAGCAAAAAAAAAAAAAAAAAAAACCAAAATCATCCTGTGGTGTGTGCCCAGGAAGACTTCGAGGTGTTCGTGCAGTAAGACCTAAAGTACTTATGAGGCTATCAAAGACAAAAAAGCCTGTTAGCAGGGCTTATGGTGGCTCCACGTGTGCTAAATGTGTCCGTGACCAGATCAAGCATGCTTTCTTGATTGAGGAGCAGAAAATCGTTGTGAAGGTGTTGAAGGCACAAGCACAGAGTCAAAAAAGTAAATAAAAAGGATATGTTTTTTTAATAATAAATAAAATTAAAATGTGAAAAAAACAAGTTGACATAAGAGTTCCCAAAAATGCCACATTGTACAAAATCATGCAATAATAACCATAGGGCTTATGGGGAAAATAGGGTGAGGGGCATGACACTCAAAAATGTCATCAATCATAGATTAAAAAAAAGAGGAACCTACTAAAAAATGGCAGCAGAGTTTTCTACGTGTTAAATGGTTAAGACATATGTATATACTATAATAAATAGTTTCAGTCCTCAGCCTCATGCTGCTACTTGCCCTGGAACCGGGTTCGGGAGCTGAAGGGCAGAGCCTCTGGGCTAGGAGCCTTGGCTGTGGTGGAAGCTGTGTAGAAGAGTGCTTGGAGGCTGGTCCCAGCTCCTGCTACCCTAGAAGATCTGTGATCAAGACCTCCCATTTGCTTGGGAAAGTGGCTTGGAGTTACTGAGAAGTGGTGCAGTTTTCTGCCTTATTGATGTTTCATGCAGAAAATTGTGTTTAAACCAACTTGAAATTTGTATTGATATTCTCAATATCTTACTATTATTTGGGATGAAAAAATGATTAACAGTGTCAAATGCAGCAGAGAGGTCAAGGAGGATGTGTTGGGATCACTGGAGACTTTGGAAAGGGCAGTTTCAGTGGAGTGATGAGGTGGTGGCCAGATGGCAAAGGTTTTAGAAAGGAGAGTAGACAGGTTTTCTAAAGGAGTTTAGCCACAAGGAAAAGATAAGTGAAGAACTCTAAATTAGTGAGGATAGTAGGATTAACTGAGGGGTTTTGTGAGTGAGTTTGTAGGGAGTAGGGTGAGAGGTAGTAACACCTAATCATTTGACATAGTTACTGAGTGGGGACGTCACTGACGTCATTAAGTATTTTTAAAATATGGTAGAATTTGAGAGAGGTTGGAAGAAGCATTTGCATTGGCAAAAGAGTGCTAGCTACTACTTCATAGAAAGTCAGAGTAAAGGAGCAGATTGTTAATACACCAAAGATGTGTTTTATCTGTTTCTTAGTTCATTAATACCTACTTTGTTTTCACTTCTTTGCTACCAGAAAAAAAAAATGATATAAAAGTACTGCTGTAAATATTCTGGTGTATATAGGGCCTGAATGTTGTCAGTGATCTCTTGGAGGAAATACTTAGGAGTGGAATATCTGGGTCAAAGTGTATGGATATTTTTGTCATTTCCTTTGCATAGTACTCAATTCACAGACACCAAACATTCCATTAGGTGCCTTCCATAATCCATTGTGCCTTGACTTCCCATCTTTTGTCATCTTTGCCAGTTTTCTAAGTGAAACTTTAGGATTTAAAAAAAAAAATTTAAATCGATCATATTAATGATTTGGAGTGTTTCTTGTGATTGTTTACATTTTGCAATTATTTTTGAGAAAAGTTTGTATATTTAAATGATTTATCCATTGGGGACTGACTTTTGGTCTTATATATTTCTTTTAGCTGTCTATATATTTTGGATATCACTCCCTTATTAGAGATATTTGATACAAAGGTTTTTTTTTTCCCCAGTAGACTACTTCCCTTTTCTTAGTTGTGTTAATTTTGTTATTTCTATAGCTTTTTGATTTCATGTAATCAAAATGACCTGTTTCATCTTTTGCAATTGTCTACGTACCGTGACTGGTTAAAAATTCTCTTTTACCCTCAGCTGTGAAAAAGCTTCATGATATTCTTCTCTTAATTTTTTTTTATTCTATGATATTTAATCAGATCATGTATTTATTTTGAATTGATTATGGAATGTGGTGTAAGCTATTGTTCTAAACCAGATTTCTGCCAAAGTAGTTTCTAGTTTTCAAAATGAATCATAATTCCTAGGTAATTTGTATTTTTAGGTTTATTGAACTCTGAGTTATTAAGCTCAGTCATTTGTGTGTCTCCTTTTCCAGTCTTTTACATTGATGTCCTTTTCTATTTTTAACCAATACCAGTTGCTTTTTAATTTGCTTCTTTACAATACAGTTTTAGGTCAAGAAATGCCATTCTTTCTTCATTTCTACCTTTTTTCATTATAAATTCTAGGTCTTTTGTTCCTACAAATGAATTTTATAATTTTATTTACATTTGTAAACTGTCCTATTGATATTTTGGTATAGCACTAAATTTATAAATTAGCTCTGATAGTATTGCTAATTTTATTATATATGTTAGCTTTCTAATTTTCAAAGGCATATTCAATTCATTAATTTTCACTGTTAATTCATATTTAACCCAATCTTGACAGTTTCTAAGTTTTTTGGGTGAATGCTTCTCAGATTTAATTTTAACATACTTCATAATGTGGCCCACAAAGAGCTTATTCAAGGAGTAGAAATACCACCTTATTTGTTTTCTTATTGGTCACTTGTGTTCACATTGTTAATATTATCTTTAACCAATAGTATCTTTACAGGAAACTGTTTTGAAAATGTTTGTCTATTTTGTGAGTTTAGTAAGACTTTGATCATTTAATATAAGCTGCAGTGCACTGAATTATACCAATATCAAACAAATGAATGAGAGTATTCTTCCCAGGATACTTCATATCCTGTGTGTAACACATCATTTGATATAGATACTGAGTGAAGACACTAATTTCGATATGTATAGTAACTATTTGTAAAACTAAATAATAAATAGAAATTTTACTATTTCCCTCCTAAGAAGTGGCATGTTGTAGTAAATAAAAGAACTTGCTGTTGACCCAGGAAGATCTGGGTTTAAGTTATGCTCCTGACAGTACTCTCTCTGGAACCCTAGATAGGTTACTTAATCTCTCGGTGCTCTTGGAAGTTTTCTAAGACTGTAAGTTGCAGAGAAAGACTTGCATTGGTTGGTAAAGGGTAGGGATTCCTTCATACAGTTCTTTATGTCAGTGAAACCACAGGTTCAGCCCCAACCTGTGGATTCAACCCCAGTGGATTGTCTTGAACAGCTCTTGGGGTGAGGGAGGTCTCCATTTTGGAGGCCAGAGCACTAAAAAATTGTTTCTTAAATTGGCAGGATGACTTTAATGACTACTTGGTTTTGGTCATTTAGTGGTTTCTACATCTACCTTACTGTGCTCTTGTCCATCTTGTCCATTGAAATAACATGAAAAATTTCATCTTATGCTTTGGAAAAAAAATCCAGGCACGTTATCAACAGTGTCTCTCTGAATTATTTTCACATTGGCCCAAACATTATTTCATCCATTTAAATTGCTCTGCAGGTGGAAATTTCTTCTACCGTTGCAGACTGGTAGCTGCTAGAACTTAAAATTTTAGAAAGTTGCTTAGGCCACTGAGATTAAGTGACTTGAAACCACATCATTCTGATTCTGAGGCAGTTCTTTCCACTGTAACTTTCGCTGGTCTAATACAGTCAGAAAAGAAATTAAGTTAATCTTTGAGGATTTTTTCTTGATTAATCCTTGCTGACTCTTTTTTTCTCATAGTTTCCTTTTCTAAATTTTCAGTAACTCTACCTTTAATAAAACATCTTAGAATTTCTGCAGGAAAACTTATTGGTTTATAATTTGTAACTATTCTTCCATTTTGGGGGGGGAAATTGTATTTGACCTGAGAAGTAGAGTTTATCTCTTTGCAGCAGGTTCCTTTATTCCCTTGCTTATAACTAATTCTGTATGTATTTGTATTTAAACATCTGAGACCAAGATGGGTCTTTTGGGGTTCATTAAATCCATGGTCAGGATTCTGCCATTATAGTACTTGAATCTATTCCAGAAATACAAAGTTCTATTTCTACCCTCATAACTAGATTTTCTTTACCAAAACCTATTTTTTCCTTTTATTCCCCTGCCTTTTATTCGCAAGACAGATAAAAACACTACCTTTATTCCTAGAGACTTTGGAGTTTTACACAGGGCTTCATAATTCCTAGTGATGCTATCTAGGAAATAGCATTAGTCCCTTAATGAATCACCAGAATTAGGTAATAGTCAGGTTTTAGCCAGTCTTATAAATGTGTCACTTTTTGGATTCATGCCCTGAAAATCATTTGAAATCACTATGTTTAATATAACTGATAAATAACCAACTTTGTACCCCTCAGGAGGAATTTTATAACTAATATTTTCTATCTGTTCTTATTTGAACTCTTAGTGGATGGTCTCATGTCATCATCTATTAATCCTCATCACGTTATTTGGGGTATAAGAAACTGTGCCAGCGTCATAGGTCATGGCTCCCCATTATTTTGAAAGAGCCTTATATCTTGCTTGTTCCCTCTTGTGAAGAGTCTTTTTTCCCTTTCTCTCCTGTGTTCTCATTCTTCTACATTCTAACAAGGATACCACTCAGTTTTTCCAGCATTCTTTTCCTTATTTTCTCCTTGAAGCCTTTCCATTTTGCTTTCATCATAGAGCATTGAATATCGACACCCTTTTTTCCCCCAGATTTTCTTCATGAATATAATGTATTTGGAAGACTTCAAACTGAAGAGAAACCACTTGAACTTAATGAATATGGGAAAGTCTTCAGCAGTAAAAATGATCTAGGCCAAGATCAAAAAATACATACTGGAGGTACACCTTGTGGTTGTAACGATTGTGGCAAAGTCTTCGGTCAGAATCAACACCTTAAAATACATACAATATTTCTTACTTCCAAGAATCCCTTTGAATATAATGAATGTGGGGAAGCTTACCTAGATGAACATCACAGAATTCATACCGAAGATAAACCATATAAATGTAATTTGTGTGTGAAAGTCTTCAGCAGTAAACACTACTTAGGGCAACATGAGAAAAATCATACTGGAGATATACTCTATAGATGTAATGAATTTGGAAAAGCTTTTAGGAAGAAAGGAAACCTATATGAACAGAAGAGAACTCACTGTGGTGAGAAACCCTACTTAATTAATAAATATGGGAAAGCCTTTACACAGCAGGGAAGTCTAAAAATCCATGAGGTAATTCATAATGGAAAGAAGTCCTTTGAATGTGGTGAATGTGGGAAAGGTTTCAAGCATCGATCAGTTCTTTTGAGGCATCAGACAAGTCATACTGGAGAGAAACCTTATATTTGTAACGAATGTGGGAAAGCCTTCAGCCAAAAGGGAAACCTTAAAATGCATAAGATAATTCATTCTAGAAATAAGCCTTTTGAATGTATGGAATGTGGGAAAGGCTTCAGAAATAGCTTTTCCCTTTTACAGCATGAGAGAGTTCATACAGGAGAGAAACCCTTTGACTGTAATGAATGTGGGAAAGCTTTCAGCCAAAAGGCAAACCTTAATTCACATAAGAGAATTCATACTGGAGAAAAGCCCTATGTATGTAATGAATGTGGGAAAGCCTTCAGCCAAAAGGCCAGCCTTAATTCACATAAGAGAATTCATACTGGAATAAAACCATATTCATGTAGTGAATGTGGAAAGACCTTTAGTCAAAAGGGAAATCTTAAAATGCACATGATAACTCATACTCAAAAGAAGCCCTTTGAATGTATTGAATGTGGTAACAGCTTTAGAAATACCTTTCATCTTTTACAACATGAGAGAATTCATATTGGACAGAAACCCTTTGAATGCAACGAATGTGGGAAAGGCTTCAGACATATCTCAGTGCTTTTAAGGCATTATAGAAGTCACACCGGAGAGAAACCCTATGAGTGTAATGAGTGTGGAAAAGCCTTCAGCCAAAAGGGAAACCTTAAAATGCATAAGATAATTCACACTAGGAAGAAGCCCTTTGAATGTATGGAGTGTGGGAAAGGCTTCAGGAATAGTTTTTCCCTTTCACAGCATGAGAGAATTCATACTGGAGAGAAACCTTATGTATGTAATGAATGTGGGAAGGCCTTTAGCCAAAAGACAAACCTTAATTCACATAGAAGGATTCATACTGGGGAAAAAGCATATTCATGTGATGAATGTGGGAAAGCTTTTGGAAATAGCTTTTATCTTTTACAACATGAGAGAATTCATACTGGGGAGAAACCCTTTGAATGTATTGAATGTGGGAAAGGTTTCAGGTACATTTCAATCCTTTTGAGACATCAGAGAACTCATACTGGAGAGAAACCTTATGAGTGTAATGAATGTGGGAAAGCTTTTAGCCAAAAGGGAAATCTTAAAATGCATAAGATAATTCATTCTAAAAAGAAGCCCTTTGAATGTACAGAATGTGGGAAAGGCTTTAGGAATAGCTTTTCCCTTTTACAACATGAGAGAATTCATACTGGAGAGAAACCCTATGAATGTAATGAATGTGGAAAAACCTTCAGACAAAAGACAAACCTTAATTCCCATAAGAGAATCCATACTGGAGAGAAACCCTATGTGTGTAATGAATGTGGGAAAGCATTCAGCCAAAAGGCCAGCCTTAATTCACATAAGAGAATTCATACTGGAGTGAAACCATATTCATGTAATGAATGTGGGAAGGCTTTCAGCCAAAAGGCAAGCCTTAATTCACATAAGAGAATGCATGCTGGAGTGAAACCATATTCCTGTAGTGTTTGTGGCAAAGGCTTCAGTAATAACTTTTACCTTATACAACATGAAAGAATTCATAGTGGAGAGAAACCCTTTGAATGTAATGAATGTGGGAAAGGCTTCAGACACATCTCAGTCCTTTTGAGACATCAGAGAAGCCATACTGGAGAGAAACCCTATGAATGTAACGAGTGTGGGAAAGCCTTCAGCCAAAAAGGAAATCTTAAAATGCATAAGATAATTCATTCTAGAAAGAAGCCCTTTGAATGTATGGAATGTGGGAAAGGCTTCAGGAATAGCTTTTCCCTTTTACAACATGAGAGAATTCATACTGGAGAAAAACCATTTGAATGTAACGAATGTGGGAAGGCTTTCAGCCAAAAGACAAACCTTAATTCACATAAGAGAGTTCATACTGGAGAAAAGCCCTATAAATGTAACCATTGTGGGAAAGCCTTCAGCCAAAAGGGAAGCCTTAATAAGCATCACAAAACTTGTAGGGGAGAGAAACACTTTGAATAAAATGAAGGGGCACTAGCCTATAGTCCAAGCTTAAACAATTATAATTCAGTACTTATAGACCCTTTGAATATAGTGAATTTGAGGAAACTTCACATAGTTCATTGGAAGCATGGGATTCATAATGGGCATAAACCCTGTGATTCAAATGAATGGGAAAACTTTCAGCTGAAAGGGAAAGTAATATACACTAGAAAACTCATATTTGAGAAATCTTTTTCATGTAATGAGTGGCATTTTCTAAAATGTTATATAAACTTTAAGAAACAGACTATTAATGCTGGACAGAACATGTGAATGTACAGATTATGGAAAAGGTTTCATGAGAAAATAAAGTATTGCACAAAAGAAAGTTCATACTGAAGGCAAGGATGTAGTGTAATAGGAGCAAACTTTCAAAAAGTAGAAAGAGAGGCTCATAAGAGACTTCATACTGGAGAGAGAAGCTCTTTGGATATAATGAAAGCCTTCAGGCCAAGTCAAATCTTTTTTATACATCATAAAATCATTATGGTGGATAATTTTTTAAAAGTTGGGAAAGCCTTCATCGAGAGGAGACAACTCGCAGAACATCAGCTAATTTATATTGGTGAGAATCTCCACAAATGTAATGAATAGAGCATGCCTCATTCCAGATGTTATGCTGGAATTTAACTGCACAAATACATAATGGAGGGGAAAAGCTTCAGAAAATTCTAGTCACAGAATTGCAGATTTGGAAGGGGTTTTAGAAGCCATCAAGTTCAACCTTCATTTGAAACAAAATTGCCTCTACAACATTTCAGATTACTACCTGGAAACTTCTTTTAAGATTTTTAAAGAGGGCGAACCTGCTGCCTCCCAAGGAAGCTGGCTCCTTTTTTGGATAGGGCTAATTATTAGGTTTTTTTCCTTTGAAAAAAGCTACATTTACTCCCTTCCATATACTTTTTTCCCTCCAACTTCTCCCTATTTCTCCTAGTTTCACCTGCAGCCAAGGAAAAGCTTAATCTCTACTGACAAAACAGCAGATATTTGAAGATAGTTATTGTGTCGTTCATCCACCACCAACAACACTGATGTTTTCTCCTCAAGTGAAATGTCTTTTAGTTCTTTCCAATTGTCCTTATGAGTTGGTCATGAAGTAAAGGCCCTTTGCCTTTCTAGTTGCCTTTTGCTGCACATTTCTCAGATAATACTAACATGTGGTTCCTAGAATGTGCAAATGAATACATACTACATGGCAAATATTTGGCAAATATTATGCTAAGTGCTGGAGACACAAATATAAAATAAGACATTCCCTGCCTTTAAGGAGCTTATATTCTAATTGGTTAAAACCATGCGGCTTAGGGGAATGCATACCCAGGAAAATTGTTTTAATTTGAGAAATTTCACAGGGAGGGTGAATGGAGCCATAGAGAATTGGTTGATGTGCTTTTTAAAAAAAATTTTGCAGTAATAACAGCATTAATATAATTTTTGCCATGGTTCCTGAGCTGGAAAACCAGGCATTGGGGAATATGGGAGCAGGGGTATGCATATGATGGCTTTAAATAAAGGTGGCAAGATTACTATTGTTGAATATGAAATGTGACTAAGGACATCTAAATATTGGGAGCTATGTGATACATTCACAAGTCACAGCAGCTTAGGTCTCAGGGTGAGAAATCCAGAGATGAAAAATGTATTTCAGATCAGAGGACTATTTTAGATTAGAAGTTCTTGGCTTTTTTTGTTGTATTGGACCCCATTGGCAATCTGGTGAAACCTATGGACCTCTTCTCAGAATAATGCTTTTAAATGCATAAGATAAAATATTTAGGATTATGAAGAAAACTGATGTTGAAATACAACTATCAAAATATTTTTTCCATCCATGTTCCCAGACCCCCTGAAATCTATTTGTGGTCCCTAAGTTCAGAACTCATGTCGTAGACTTGATCTGGACAAAGTTAACCGTATGGCAGTATCTCCTTCATTCTGATGATTGTACTTCTCATGCAACCTAAGATTGAATTAGCCTTTTGGACTATTCTTTCATAATACTTGACTCTTTCTGAGCCTCTGTTCTACTCATATCTCCAGATGTGTTTCAGATCAACTGTACTCTAAACTGTTTCTCCTTGGTACTCAGGTGTAAGTATTTATATGTTATTATGAAATTTCATCTTATTTAATTTGGACTAATATTTTAACACATTAAGTTTTTTGGAATTCTGACTAGATAGTCCAAAGTGTTAGTTATCCTTCCTATCCTTTTGTCATGGTTTTTGATAACCTTGTCTTCTAAGCCATTATAAAACTCATGTAGCCTGGGATTCAGCACAGATCCCTGGGCCACTTTATTGGATATCTCTCAGATTGACTTTTAAAAGTTATCAAATGAAATTATAATTTATACAGTTCTAAAGAGGTCAGATGAAATTTTGTTCCCAGTTACAGTAATTCTTAAGAGAGAAACTTCCTGTTACAGTACAGTGTGACCCACATTGGAGAGTCTATGGTTAACAGCTCACAAATTTAAGCTAGTGGTATTTAGGCAGTCTTTTAGTACTGTTATTTCCCAGTCTTTTAGTTAGAGATATCCAGGTAAACAAGCACCTCCCATTAGTTTGTAACACTGATTGATTTTTGCATGAGCTGCTGAAAAGTAGCAGGGTGTTTTGGGTGGCCTTTATTCATTTGTTAGCCAGTGCCTTACTTTGACTGCTGTGACCCACCTCACAGTTTTGAGGCACTATTGATGTATGAAAATTTACCTTTAGTAATGAGGCTAATGGATGGATCAAGCCAGCATCATTATTTTTGTTACGGTTATTATTATTGTTATTAGTCTCATTTATTATTACCACTTTTGAATATATACCTAAATTGCAAAGTGCATCTCCTGTTTTGGGAGACTTTTCCTAAATAGAAGAATCTTTTGCATTAGATAAGATTTATTTTAATGCTTTTTATATACATATTAAGAATTGATCATCTTCATTTTGAAAGATTTAAGAACTCTGATCAATGCAATAAATAACCACAACTCCAGAGGACTGGTAAGGGAGTGTGCTACCCACATTCTGAAAGGAGGGATGGATGCAAGGTACATAGTGAGACATGCATATGATTTTGGACATGACAAATGTGTGAATTTGCTTTGCTTGACTATGCTTATTTGTTACAAGGATTGTATTATTCTTTTTTTATTGGGGGAGAGGGATCTTAAAGAAAAGAAAGAAGAGGAGACTCTTTGAAATATTTTTTTTTTAATCCTCAGGAGAGAAATAAAGGATATGCAGAAGAAAATAGACAAGTAGAATAGCTTTGAAAGTAATGTGTTGAATTGTATACTTTAAAAAGAAACAGGCTGTGTATAATACACATTTACATTTTCACATATCCTGTTTTTTCTCTCCTACGTTGCATATGGAAATATTCTGTTTCTTTTTCCCCTTCATTTGAATCACAAGAAATATTCTTTTTCCATTAACTTTAGAATAAAAAAAATTTTTAAAGAATGTAAGCTACTTGAGGGCCAGCATATTTCATTTTGGTTGTATCCCTGGCCCTACACAGAGCAAGTGCTCATTAAATTCTTGTTTTGTGTTTTAAAGATAACTAGTTTTCTAGTCATTTGCAGTTTCATATAGTTGCAGGATAAAAGATCAGTAGTTCTTTTCCCCCTGTATAATTTCTGTAAAAGGCTTTGCACCTGTGCTCTTAACAATGGTGTTGTCTGGGATGGCTAGGTGGCGCAGTGAATAGAGCACTGGCCCTGGAGTCATGAAGACCTAAGTTCAAATCCTCCCTTAGACACTTAACACTTACTAGCCCATGTGACCTTGGGCTAGTCCCTTAAACCCAACTGCCCTGCCTTCCCCTCCAAAAAGCAAAAAACAAACAAAAAAAAAGGTTAAAAAAAAAACCAATAGCATTGTCAAGGTCATTTTCAAACTGTTTAGTTCCAAAATGAGGAGTTTGCCCATCAAGAGGTAACTGCCACCTTCCGGTGTCACCTACTGTATATTATCTTTAAATTAATTATGAATACCTGCACATCAGCAGTGTCCCTTCCCTGCCCACAGTGAGCACCTCCATTGGAGCTGACTGGAGATCTTTAATATGTACTAAGGACAAGTTGCTTCAGAAACTACTTGAGTTGAGAAAATGTCCTTCAACTCAAAACATATGAACCCTGGCCAGTTTTTCTTCCTAAATGGTTAAGAGCAGCAAAATTTCCTGGCACAAAAAGACATTTTGCAACCTTCCAGCCAAATAAGAATGCTAGTGTTTGTATCAGCATGGGGAAGGTTGGTCGAGGAACAGAGTGTACTGGACCCAACCATGAACAGTTACTATCTTTTCCATTTAAGTCTACCTTCAGCCATAGAAGTCTTGAATGAAACTTGCTAGATAGAATCCCAGTTGTAATTATTTTGAATGAAAGTCCATTTCTTATTCTGCTGATTTTTGTTAATGTACAGAAAAGCTGACAATTTTTGTGATTTTTAAGTCCTTTTTGAAGATATTGTTTCAATTTTATATTGAATTTTTAATCTTTAATATCATCTACAGTTATATTTCAGGTTGTTTTTTTTTGTACGTGCTTTTTCTAATTTCTTTTTCTTGTCTTTTTGCTACAGCTAGCATTTCTGGAACTATATAAAAAATAGTGCTAATAATTTGCCTGTGATTGATCATAAAATCCGGTGTTTCTCTGTCACAGATGGTGTTAGCTCTAAGTTTTATACTCAGTAAGGAAAGATGGGCTTATTAGGCTTTTTCAGTGTTCTAATGTGACAATGTTGTATTTTAATCAAAAGCTTTTTCTGTATTGATATATCTTGATTTTTTTTATTAATGTGACAAATGCAGTGACCAATCATGACTTCAGAAGATAGATGATGAAGTAAGCTGTGTTAGGAGGCTGCTGGAAGCTGTCCTAATAACAGAGTGGCATAAATAACTGATTTCACACAAGAAATGGCTAGAAAATGGATTTATTTTATAAGGATATCGTTGTCAAGTACAGGTCAAAGATACATTTTGATCTGATTTTGGTGAGTTCTGGTGTCCTTTTTTTCCTCCATAGAAGTGAGCTGTGGTTGGTGGCATCAAGTATCCCTTGCTGGGTGTGTCCAAAGGGCCACTAGATACTATGTCATGAGTACAATGCCTCCTGTCAGACTTGAGTCAAAGAACCTTTTGTGGTTTTGCTTCTTTTGTGCTAGAGGACTGTCCAGAAGTTTTCCTACTGCCTATGTAACTTGAATTTTGAGCTGTATCACAGTCTAATGATTTTCCCTGTTGAAAGTCCATCTGTGCCCCAAGACCTTGTCAGCCTGCCCCAGGTTATGTGGTAGGACTGACCTTTGCCTAGCCCACATCGCTCTCTTCACCTCTTACCAGAAAGTTACGGAATTAGAAATGTAGAATGAGGCAGATTTTCAGACGTGGCCAATAAGTTGGTCTGTTTTGTTTGGCTATACTTGTTTGTTACACAGAGAGGGTATTTGGGGTGCCGTAGCAAGTAGTGACAGAGGTACAAAATTAAAATTAAAGAACATCAGTAAAACATTTAAAAATACAAGAAAGGAAACAAGTTCAGAAAATAACACAAGTGGCAATTTTATAATTACCTGGCTAAATTTAATACACCTTTTCTTAAATAAACAAGACCACAGCTTCATATACAATCCTCTTTTTTCATTTTTGCATATTGAATATTTGGTTATACATATATATGTGTCTATCTGTATGTGTGTGTGTGTGTGTGTATATATATATATATATATATATATATACACATATATGTGTGTATATATATGTAACACACATATAAAATCTCTTTCTTGTGTTCCTTTCCCACATGGTAATTACCTGTTGGGAATTTTTTCTTGTTCTTCCTGGGCAACACTCTAACACTCCTTCCTTCTAATTCCTTCCCCCTCCAATCCCCTCCCTCTCCCATTGAAAAGAAAAGGAAACAAAAACCTTTTGTAACAGATGCATAGTTAAGCAAGCTCCCTCATTGGCCATTTCTAAAAATGTATGTCTGATTCTATTAACTTCAGTCTGTTACCTCTCTAACAGAGGTGGCTGTGATGCTTTGTCATTGTTCCTCTGGAATTTCGGTTTGTCATTGCATCGATCAGAGTTTTTAAGTCTTTGAAAATTGTCTTTTAATGTTGTGGTTGTATAAATTGTTCTCTTGGTTCTGTTTACTCTTATCAATTTCTCTGAAACCATCCCTTTAAAAATTTCTTTACAGTGCAATAATCCGTTACATTCATATATTGTAACTTGTTCACCTGTTCTTCAGTTGATGGGCACGCCTTTAAATTTCCAGTTCTTTGCCACTACAAAAAAGAGCTACTATAAATATTTTTGTACATATGGGACTTTTTCTCTTTTGATCTCTTTAGAGTATTGACTTAGTAGTGGTAGGAATGAATCAAAAAGGCATGCACAATTTTTTTAAAAAAGGTTGGTTTTTTTTTCCCTTAGTGGAGTGGGGGGAGTTAGGGATAGGGTTTCCCCTACTGCCACAAAAAGAGGGTCATTGAAACATGTTTAAAATGCACTGAAGACAATAGAAGGAAAGCTGGAAGAATCACAGTCAGAACAATTCTGAAAATAACATGCTGAATTTATCATGTATTTAAAATGAAAAGAAAGCTACATATAGTAAAGATTCAGTTTTATGTGTAACCCTCTCTGTTCTATGTTCACTAACTTAGTTTATTTAGTTTGTTAAGTTCAAAGCAAAAATAAATGCAGGAAAAAAAATGATATGCAGAGTTTAACAACTTCTTGGGAATAGTTCCAAATTGCTTTCCATGGCTGGACAAATTCAGAACACTGCTAACAAAGAATTAGCATGCCTGTTTTCCTGTCATTTCTCCAACAACTGTCATTTTTTAGTGTCCTCTTTGCCAGCCGGTCTGAGGGATATAAAGGTATAACCAGAGTTGTTTCAAATTGCATTTCTGTATTAGTAATTTGAAGCATTTTTTTAGATTTCTTTCTTTGAAAACTGCCTGTTCATATCCTTTGACCATTTTTCTGTTGGAAAATGGCTATTCTTATTAAATATGAAGTAGTTCCTTATATGTCTTGAATATGTGGTCTTTATTAGAGAAGTTTCAAATGTTTTCTCCATTGTCTTCTAATTTTAACCTCATTAGTTTGATCTATGTAAAAACTAATTTTTTAGTATCAGAACTATTTTATCTTCTATGATCTCCCCATTGCTAGTTTAGTCATGAATTCTTTCCTTATCCATAGCTCTAAAAATATTTTGTTCACTGATCCTCTCATTTGTTTTTGATGTGAGCTTTTATATGTAAGACATATATCCATTTAGAGCTTAAAGATACTGGTGTATGCCTAATTTTTACCAGATTATTTCCCAGTAGGTTTTGTAAGTAAGCCTTTCCTCCTGGAGTTGGGGTCTTTAGATTTATCAAACATTGTATTTGTTTTTATATCTTATGTACTGAATCTTTTCCATTGATCCATTTTTTTTTATCAAATTGATTTGAAGGTGTAAGCATAGAAAAAGGAAAAGCAGTTACCATCTTTTGCAGATGATATAATGGTTGGTCTAGAGAACTCAAAAGAGTTAACAAAAAAATTAAGTGAAGTTTCAGGATTTGAAATCACATAAATCATCAGTATCTTTATATTGCCAACAAAATCCATCAGGCCTGGATAAAGAAATTCCATTCAAAATAAGTAGGATGCATAAAATATTTGGTGGTCCATGTGCCAAGACACATGGGAATATCATGAATAATTTTATAGACCTAGACAGACTTAAATAATTGGAGAAATTTAAATTCCTCATGGGTAGGATGTGCCAATAATAAAGACAATACTGCCAAAATAATTGTTTATTTAGTGCCATACCAATCAAACCTATCAAAGGATTCAGAGCTAGGGAAAAAAAAATGCCAAAATTCATCTGGAAGAACAGAAGGTCAAGACTGAAGAGAAACAATGGAAAGGAAGTGGTATAGCTGTACTAGACTTCAAACTATATTAAAAAGCAGTAATCTTCAAAATTAATTGGCACAGATCTTAAACTTCCAAATGGATGTCCTGGAGGTATTTAAAACTCAACATGTCCAAGAACAAGCTCAACTTTCTCCTCTTCCAACCTTCCCTATATCTGTCTAGGGCACCACCATCATTCCAGTCTACCAGATTCATAACTGTGGTGTTATCCTTGGCTCTTCAGTCTCCCTTATACCACATCCTTTACAGCATCTCACTCACATCCAACCTTTTCTCTATTCACTCAACTACTACCTTAGTTTAGGCCCTCATCACCTTGCCTAGATTATTACAACCACCTCCTAATTGATCTCCCCTCCCCAAGTTATTCTCCATTCTGGTCTATTTGCACATTGCTGCAAAAGTAATTTCCTTTAAGAATAGATTCAATCATATGACTCTTCTCAGTCAACTCCACTGGCTTCCTTTTGCCTCTAGGGTCACATAAACTCTTCTGTTTAGCTTTTAAAAGCCCATACAATCTGTCCCACTGCCTCCATCTTTCAGACTTACTGGCATTACTCCCCCTCACACTGCAATCCAGCCAGACTGGCTTCTGTTTCTCCTACATGACACTCCATCTTATCTTCCCAGTTTTTGCTCTGGTTGGCCCACATGCCTGGAATGCATTCCCTCCTCTCTGCTGTGTAGAGCCCTCTTGTACGATACTGCTGAAGCACCGTCTTCTGCATGAAGCCTTTCCTGCTCCCCAACTGCTAGTACCCTCCCTCCTCCACTATCTTCTATTTAACTACTCTGTATATATTTGTATTTATTCTGTTTTTATTTATGTTGTATACATTTATATATGTACTTGACTCCACCATTAACATGTAAGCTCCTAGTGAGTAGGGATTGTTTCATTCTTTGTATTTGTATACCCAGAGCCTAGCACACAGTAGGTGTTTAATAAATACTTGTAGATTGAAATGTGTTTGTGTGAGTTTGTATGAGTCTTAAATTCATGATTTGAACTTAATTTTTAATTAAAAAGAAACTCTAAAGGCCTAGAGAAACTAGCCCCTTATCTTGGAAGTATCCTGTAAGAGGACTACGGCATGTTTCACAATCCCTACACCTGCTTTTCTTCCAAGATCTAACCAGCTGTAATTCAAATCCTTTAATAAAACCCCAATGGAATATAGCTGGATTGAATATTGGATTTTGTGTCTCCTTTAGAGAACTATTTGCTACCAATGGGCAGGAACACTTTAATACCTATCAGTCAAACCCTTGGGATTGTTTACTTCAACCTAGGATACGTGATTCTACAGATTTGGGGTGGGGCATGCAGTTAAATTGATAGAATCCTATTGAACAGATAAAAGTCTCCATCTTTTGCAGTGGGGATTTGGTAGTGGGGACAGTTAGCACCATGCACAGAGTGCTGGCCTGAAGTCAAGAATATGCCTTCCAGAGTTCACATCTGGCCTCAGATACTTAGTAGCTGTGTGACCCTGGGCAAGTTGCTCCATCCTGTTGGCCTCAGTTTCCTCATGAGTAAAATGAGCAGGAGAAGGCAATGGCAAACCACTCCAATTATCTGTGGTAATGTGCAATTATTACACTCAGAAGTTTTGTTCAGCAGATGGATCATAAAATTATTCTCTTGTAAGTCCAATAATTCAGATGCATTTTTACTTTAAGAAAGTTTCATTATCTCCTATTCAAATTCAAGCAAATTAGCACCTGTTTGTTAGGTGTTGCAAATACAAAGTTAATAGGTTAAAATACAACCAGTTTCCAATCCTTTTGAGCAATTGGTGTCCAATTGTAACTGATCCCTGTGCCTTAATTATAAACCACAAAGTAACATTTTCCAGTGACATTTTCATCTGGTTCAGGCTGCCCTCAGGAGTTTTGGTGCTTGAGTAACATCTCTGTGGGGATACATCCTGTGCACTTAGAAGCAAACACAGCATCCTTTCAAAAAGCAGAAAACATCAGAAACATGGGAAAATCAAGAAAGACTTTCTCTAGGAGGCGGTACCTGAGCTAAGGAAGTTAGGAGTTTGGGGAAGTGATGAGGAGGATTTGTAACCTCCAGGAATAGAACACTTGAAAAAAGATGTGGAAAAGGTAAATATGTTGGGTTTAGGCAGTCAACAAGTACTTAACAGTATTATTCTTTTTTTTTTTAAGGGCAATTGGGGTTAACTGACTTGCCCAAGGTCACACAGCTAGTATTTTTGTTAAATGTCTGAGGCCAGATTTGAACTCAGGTCTTCCTGACTCCAGGACCAGTGCTCTATTCACTGAACAGTATTACTCTTGTTTCCTGTGTGCCGGACACTGCTAAGGCTAAAGGATACAAAGAAGAAAAAAAATTCCTACCCTGAAGGAGCTCACATTCTAATGGGGGAGATCACATTCAACTTGGTAACTATGAGTATAGACAGCAAAAATGGAGGGTACTCTGAAGGAAGGCACTAGTACTGGGGTGGGATGTGAAGGGAGACAACAGCAATGGCCTCTTGTGGAAGGGGAGATTTCAAATGAGTCTTGAAGGAGGGCAGAGAAGACAGAAGGTAGAGGTGAGGAGAGAGAACATTACAGGTATGGGGGACAGCTAGTGAAAGGAGAAAAAATAGAAAGTAAAATGTAGTTTGAAAAGAACAGTAGCTGAGCTAGTGTGGCTGGAACATGGAATTCATGGAGGTAAGGAAACACTGAAATGGTAAGAGGACTGAAAAGGTAGGAAGGGGCCATGTGAAAGGCTCTAAATGACAAAACAACCCTTTGTATTTGATCTTGGAAGTAATAGGGAACCACTGGACTTTATTGAGAAGGGTGTCACCTATAAGAGAATCACTTTGGCAGTTGAGTGGCGAATATAGGTGTAGGGAGAGATGAGGCAAGGACACTAATTAGGTATTAAAGGTTAAATCATTCATTTGGAAATTAAGAAAACATCAGTAACTTTGCAGAGAGTAGTTTCAGTCTAATTATGCTGGAAGCCCAATTACAGAAGGTTTAGAAGAGTGAGAAGTAATGGGGGCACCAGAGAGCATCTTTTTAAGAAGTTTGGTCACAAAAGAGGTACAGAGTAGAGGGAGACATAGGGTGATAACTAGCAGGGATTGTAGAACCAAGTAAAGGCTGGGGCAGCAGGGGTGGGGGTGGGGAAACATGGGCATATTTATAGTCAACAACCAATGCCTAGGAGGAGATTGAAGATTAATGGGAGTGGGAATGGTTAAGGGAGCAGTCTGCTCCAGAAAATGACAAAATGGGATCAAGGGTACATGGAGAGGGTTTTATCTTGATAAGAAGGACCACCTTCAGGCAGCTAGGTGGTGCAATGAATAGAGCACAGGTCCTGGAGTCAGGAGGACCTGAGTTCAAATCCGACCTCAGACACTTAACTCTAGCTGAGTGACATTGGGCAAGTCACTTAACACCAATTACCCTGCCTTCCCCCCTCCAAAAAAAAGACAAAAGAAAGGACCACCTTTTTGTGTTAGGGATGAAGGAGCAGATATTGGGGAAAATATGGACTACACCTTTTAACTTCCTGCCTATGGGCGAATCATGGGCAGCTAGGTGGTGCAATGATAGAATACTGGACCTTAGAGTCAGGAAGACATCTCACTGAGTTCAAATCCAGCCTCAGACACTAATTGGGTGACCCTTGGCAAATCACTCAACCCTGTGTTCCTCATTTGTAAAAGGAACTGGAGGAGGAAATGGCCAACCATTCCAGTATCTTTGCAAAAGAGACCCCAAATGGGGTGATGAAGAATTGGACACAACTGAACAACAACATGGATGGATGAATTGTGTGTGTGTGACTAAATTATTGAATGGGAGGGTCCCCAAGAGGAAGGAGAGGAGGAAGAAGGGAAGAAGGTAGAGAGAATATTTCGTGTGCCCTGATCAAGATAAAAGCTAAAAGTGAAAGGAAAATAACTTCTGTTTTTCTCAGGGAAAGAGAGCCTACAGACAAATTGGTGAGGAAAAGGGTAGAGATTGAAAGAAGGAAAAAGAAGTAAAGCTTGTTTCAGTGGTGGTAAGGGGTACCACTGATGAATGCTCCTATGGAAGAACTTCGAGAGATGTTCTATGAAGGGAGGCAGGGATGTAACAAAGGCTGGGCAAAACCTGCTGGACATTCATCTTGCTCCAGCAGAAGGGAAATCATAATTCCTGGACATCCAGGAAAGTGGGAGGGCCTGGATCCTGGGGGTATGGGAAGGATTACAAGACAAATGGGGGAAAATAACTAAGAGGAGGGAAATTTGCCATGATGATGGTGTAGAGGAAGCATTCCAGCTAAACTCTCTCAACATTTCCTTCCAAATAACTTTAAAATAACATGTCAAATAGAATTCTGGAGTAGAAGAGTCAACAAAGTTTGGAGACATTTTTCCAACCCAAGACAAATTAGTAGGTCAGAAGGAGAAGTTAAATTGGGAGAAGTTAAATTTCTGGTGAGAAAGAGATTACAGGGGACCCCTGTGCTAGCATTGGGTGCAGGATTGGGCACTGTTTGGCAACCCTGTTGCCCATATTCAGTTCCAGGACAGAAAGGACCCCTTTTATTTGCAAGGGGGCAGGGACTCTGGTTTCAGGGCAGAGAGGAGTGCTAACACTTGTAGCTCCAAGGGAGCAGGTCCCCATCCTGGCTAAGGACAAAAGCACAGACCAGGAAAGCAGTGACCACACCTCTCATATTGGACCACCTTGGAGTCACCAAAAACTTACAGAATCCTAGTCATAGTTGTGAAAACAGCAGGACCAAAAACACTGAAGCTTGGAATAGTGACTGCCCCTGCCCCCCAACTCTGCCCAGGTGAACAGAACTCAATTCTAACATGAAGATCCAAGTTAAGAAATAGGCTGGAAAAATGACCAAATTACAAAACAAGCAAACAGATAAACAAACCTTGATTATAAAAATCTACCTTGGAGACAGGGAGGCTCAAGACACAAACAAGAAGACAACAATGTGGAAAGATCTACAAGCACAGCCTCAAAGAAAAAATGCAGATTTGATAGAAACCCAACAAGAATTCCTAGAATACATAAAGATTAAAAAAAAATAATAAAAGAATGTTAGATTAAAAAAAATTGGGAGGGGTGGAGTCAAGATGGCAGAGTAGAAACAGGACCTCCCTGTGGCTCCGGCTCCCACCCCCTCCAATTCACCTAAAGGTGACTCTGAACAAACTTTGGAGCTACAGAACCCACAAGACAACACAGAGAAGGTAACCTCCCTCTGAGGATAGCCAAGCAGGCCAGCAGGAATCAGCCAACATAGCACTCTGGGAGCTGAGCCCAGCAAAGCACAAGCCTGAGGGTTTAGCCTCAGGGCAGGCTTGACCAGCCTCCAGCTGGAGGGACTTCAGATCACTAGCAGCTGTGTTGGTTTCCAGAATTATCAATACATAGATTCTAAGGACAAAGTGAGAGGTCAGTGCAGTGTGGACTTTGGGATCCAATAACTGAGAGTGCCCCCAGGCATGAAGCCACTGAGGATCTGCGGTGCAGCTGCCACCACGTGACTGCTTCAGAGCTCCTGGCCTGCAGATTGTAGGGGTACCAAGTGACCAGTCTAAGGGATAATCACTCTTGCTTTAACCTGCTTGGATCTGGATTGTGGTCTAGGGTGGAGGTCCTGGGGTGTGTGACCAGCTTGCCAGAGCATATGGAGGCTTCGGAGAGGGGACCCAATTAATACCTTCGGTAGCTGAGAAAACCCCAGCATTTGGGACAAAAGTCTCCTGTCTGGTGCAGAGTCCCACTGTGGCAAAAAGCCCAAAAGTCAAGTAATTGAGCGGCAACATGAATAGGCAAAGGAAGCAAACCAAGCAGAACAATCCAACTTTACACTCCTATTTTGGGAACAAAAAGGACCAAAGAATGGAACAGGAGGAAGACAGTGAAGGCAGAATTCCTGCACCAAAAGCTTCCAAGAAAAATATGAGCTGGTTACAGGCTATAAAGGACCTTAAGAAAGATTTTGAAAACCAAATAAGAGAAGTGGAGGAAAAATTGGGAAGAGAAATGAGAATGGTGCAAAAAAATTACAAAATGAGAGTCAACAACCTGATGTTTTAGAACCAGAGGGCAAAATAGATGTTGAAAGAATCCACAGATCACCTCCTAAAAAAGATCCCAAAAAGAAAACTCCTAGGAATATTGTAGCCAGATTCCAGAATTCCCAGATTCTGGAATATAATAATATATAATATAATATAATATAATATAATATAATATAATATAATATAATATAATATAATATAATATAATATAATATAATATAATATAATAAATAATGTTTCCCAGAGAAAATATTACAAGCAGCCAGGAAGAAACAATTTCAATATTGTGGAAACACAATCAGGATATCACAGGATCTGGCAGCTTCTACACTGAGGGATTGAAGGGCATGGAATATGATATTCTGCAGGTCAAAGGAGCTAGGATTAAAACAAAGCATAATACCCAGCAAAACTGAGTATCATGTTTCAGGGGGAAATATGGTCATTCAGTGGAATAGAGGACTTTCAAGCATTCTTGAGGAAAAAAACAGAGTTGAATAGAAAATTTGACATTCAGATACAAGAAGCAAGAGATGCTTGAGAAGGTAAACAGGGAAAAGAAATCATTATGAACTTATCAAAGTTGGAGCTATCTACATTCCTACAGGGAAAAACAATAACTGTAACTTATGAAACTATTCTCAGTATGAAAATAGTTGAAGAAGGGTATATGGGCATATGAATACATATGTGAATGTGTATATATATGTTTTCAGGTATACATAGATGGAGAGCACAGGTCGAATTTAATAGGAAGGGATGATCCTTAAAAGGTGAAATTAAGAGGTGAGAGAGGAATATAATGAGATGACATGGGGGGAGACAGAATGGAGTGAACTATCTCATATAGAAGAAGCATGAAAAATGGTTACAAGGGAGGGGAAGAACAGGAAGGCAAATTAGGCAAAACCTTATTCTCATTGAATTTGGATCAGGGAGAGAATGACATACATACTAAATAGGGTTTCTCACCCTACAGGAGAGTAGGGGAGAAGGGGGGATAGTGGAAGGGAGGGCAGGCTGGTGGGGGGGGGGGTGCGGAATTAGAAGCACTTACTTTTGAAAAGGGACAGGACAAAAATGGGGAGTGGACCAGGAGGGAGGGAAACATAGTCAGTCTTTTACAATATATCTACTATGGTAATATTTTGCATAGGTACACATGTACAGTATATACTGAGTTGCTTATCTTCCTTTTAAAATCAATTTTAAAAAATATATATATATATATAAATACTATGATTAATACTATTTTGCATATAATTGGGAGATAAGATTGAAGGCATTGGGGCACAAGGATTTGCCTTGCCCTATTGGAAAAGTCGAAGGGGGTATGGGAGAAGAGATGGGAGAGAGCAGATTGGATGAGGGGATATCCTGTGGGACTGCTATTCTGGGGTGGTGGGTTGGAGGAAAATGGGGAAAAAATTGTAACTCAAAATTTGATGGAAATGAATTATGTAAACCAGAAATTAATAAAGCATTTGGGGGAAAATAATTTAAAAAATTTTTAAATAACCCCCCCCAAAAAAATATTGGAATTGGCCAAATGGAAAAAGAGGTTACAAAACCTCAAAGAAGAAAATAATTCCCTAAAAATTAGAATTGGTCAAGTAGAAGTTAATGACTCCATGAAACATCAAGAAAGAAGTTAATAAGAAATAAAGTCAAAAGAATGAAAAAATAGAAGAATGTGAAATATCTTAGAAAAACAACTGACCTGGAAAATAGATCAAGGAGAAATAATTTTAAAATTACTGCATCACCAAAACCATGATAAAAAGAGCAACATATTTCAAGAAAGTATAAAGAAAACTGCTGCAATATTTTAGAACCAGAAGGTAAATCAATTGAAATGTGGCATAAACATAAAGATTTAAATTATCTTGTGAAAGATGAAGGATGATGCTTCATTTATATATACACAAAATATAAAATTACAAAAATATAAAAAACCCAGGTTAACAAATTAAGAAATAGAGAATTTCAAACAATCCAATTAGAAAAAATTAAAAAGCTATTATTGAACATACAAAGGATAAAGACAAAACAAAACCTAGGATCAGATGGATTCACAAGTGAATTCTACAAAACATTTAAAGAGCAAGTAAATTCTTAGATAAATTGCAAAAATAGCAAAAGAATGGATGCTACCAAGTTCCTTCTTTGGCACATATGGTATTGATGAACCATAATTCTGGGAGAATCAAGATAGAAGAAGAAATCAACGTTCACGATCAATATCCCTAATGAATATTGGTGTAAAAATCTTTAATAAAATATTAATAAAGATGGGGCGGCTAGGTGGCACAGTGAGTAGAGTGCCAGCCCTGGAGTTAGAAGGATCTGAATTCAGATCCGGCCTCAGACACTTAACACACACAAACAAAAACCTAGCCATGTGACCTTGGGCAAGTTACTTAAGCCCAATTGCCCTCCAAAAAGCAAAATCAAGGGGAAAAATTATATATACATATTAACAAAGAGACTAAAACAATGTATCACAAATGTTATACACTATGACCAAGTTGAATTTATGCCACAAATTCAGGTTTGATGTAATGTTAGGAAAACTATAAACAACTAACAATAACCATGTGATGCCTATCAACAGATGCAGAAAATCTTTTGACAAAATATAATAGCCATTCCCTTTAAAAACAATAGAAAGCATTGGAATAAATGTTGCATTGCACAGTGAGTAAGAGTGCTGGCCCCGGAGTTGGGATGACCTGGGATCAGATCCGGCTTCAGAAAATGAGCACCCACACATAAATAATGACTGGCCTGTAACCTTGAGCAAGTTACTTAACCCCAATTGCTTAAAAAAAAAAAGAAAAGAAATGGAAGGAATAAGCATATAAAGAAGAAATGAGCACAACCAGGAGAAATTTATACACAATTACAGACACAACATATGTCTGACAACCAACTTTGATAGACTGGGCTCTTCTCAGCAATGCAAGGTTGTAAGACAACTCCAAAAGACTCATTATGGAAGAAGATGTCTACATTCAGAGAAAGAACAGAGTTGGAATGCAGACTGAAGCAAACTACCTGCTCTCTTTCTTTTTCTTGTTTTGTTTGGTTTCCTCTTTCCTGTTGTTCATTCCATCAGTTACAATCCTTCTTTACAACCTGACTAATGTCTAATGTGAAAGTATTTGCAGATCCTATACTTGATTGCATGTTGCCATGGTGTGTGTGTAGGGGCAGGGCTCGAGGAGGAGGGGGAGAGGGAGGAAATTTGAAACTCAAGGAATTGTGGAACTGAATCTTATAAACTAAAAGTAAACAAATAAATTAATAAAGACAAAAAAAGAAGAAATGAAATAAAAAACCTAAGAAAGAAAAAAAACATTTTTGTAGATGATGGTGTATTTTAAGAATACTAGGGAGCAAAATTAAAAATTAATTGAAATGATAACTTCAGCAAATTTGCAGAATATGAAATAAATCCACACAAATTATTAGCTGTTTCTATACAGTACCAATAAAACTCAGCAAGAAAAGACAAAAAGAGAAATTTCATTTAAAATAACTACAGAACATATAAAATACTTGAGAGTTTACTTACCAAGATATACAAAAGAACTAAACAAATGCAGCTACAAACTACTATTTACAGAAATAAAGACAGACCTAAATTGTGGGGAGCCAAAGAAGCCTGGTTCAGAACTCAGATATTAAATCCTAATAGTGGACTTTAAAACAAGAATCTCTGAGATTCGACTTTTCATCAAGTTAGCTCCTGAGTTCTTTTTTATGAGTTACACTTATAAGGATGTTACTTGAGTTCTGAGATCAATAGTCTATACCCCAAGATTTTAGTTATTGAGAGCCAAAATATTTGATTCAGCGATCAGGTATCTTTTCGTGGTCAGCTCTAAACATGATGACTTTTGAACATTGCAGCTTTGGCTTTGAAGTTTGCTCTCAATTATCTGTTTATGACTGCAGCTGCATTAGCAGGTACCTGAGGCCTAGATCAAAGGTCTTACCCTAAGACTTTAGTCTCCTAGATAACAAATCCTTATCAAATTATCTAATCTGAGTTACTTCCAGGATACAACAGACTAAGGTAATCATTAGAAAACTTGAGTCCCCTTGGTTTGTCTCAGTTGCTCTATAAAAACCTTGTACTGAGAATCAATAAACAGAGTTCATCGTCCTTCCTTGAACTACCCACATGGCCTGGTCATTTCTTATTCATGTCTCCAAATCATGCCAAGTGCTGGACACTGAGCAGCCCACGGCAAATGTTGCCTAATGTGGGGCACATAGGAACCTGAAAGGTAGGTCCACAGAGGAGATGGCCCTTACAAGCAGATGGAGCTCCAAAAATTTTTTCAATTAAATTTCAGTCATTCCATCCCACCAGGCTGATACAGGGATTTTTAACCTTTCTATCACCATGGGTCAAATGCATAGGCACAGTTCCAAGATCAGGAACAATATTTTCAAGTATTAAAGAAAGTAGTGAAAGAAAGAGGGTTTGTTATTATGAAGGAATAGTTAGAGGAATTTTATTTAGTGTGTTTGGAACAGTGTAGCCCTGGGTTTCCAAAGGATGGTATAATAGAATGGGATACAGAAGGAAAACAGATAACTAAGAAACTAGGAAAAGAAGGAAACCCAGCATTTCCCAATTTCTGCTTTATTTTTCTATGGAATATATAAAAGATATGTTTAACATCAGGTATGAAAGTGCCAAAGGTGGCACAAACAATTAGTGCAGCTGTCTTTATACAGTATTTATAGCAAGTCAAAAAAGTATACAAAAAATATCAGGATAAAAATTAGAAAAAATAAATTTGCATGAAAAATGTAAACAGAAGTTTTAAGGTTTAAGGGCCTCCTTTCCTCCAATCCAACTCTGGCCAAGTTTGATTGTGGGAAAGGCTGTTAAATAACATTAATCAAAATAATAAAAAGTAAAAAGGGAATTTTTTCCCTCAGATTAAAGAGGCAGAGTAGCAAGCATTTAACCATTCTCCTGCCTCATCTAAAGAGAAAAGTGTTGTGTATCGGGATGCAACCAAAGGTTAATTGTATTTGGTACTAAGGCAAAATTAGAACATATGAAGATCTGAAAAACTTGAGGAGTAAAGGGTTTTAATTCTAGTATAGTCTGGAAAATTGGCGCCACTGGATTCTGTCCAGCTTCTCCATACTGTATATGGATGTTAAAAGCCTTTTGCTTTCAAAAAAAAAATTAGACATCACTGAAGTTCACAGTATAGGTTAAATTAGTTGAAAACTTTCTTTAATAATATCTCATCACTAGAGGAGAGTGCTGAAGGATTTTAAAGCCTCAATCTAGATAAAGGGAGGATATATGATAAAGGGCTCTACAAACAGCAGCCCTGGGGCAGAGTGTGCTGCCCCACACTTACTGGGCAACCTCAATCCACAATTCAGACTTTGCAGCTATGAAAAGAGGAGAAAAAACCTCAGCAACTCTGAAAAGAGGATTAAAAAGCCTAACTTCTCCATCAATAGATTTTGCATGTGATGATTTGAAAATTCAACTAATATCATAACGTCATTGTGTTATTGTGTTCTTCCTGAGTTGTGATACAATTCTATTATATAATAAAGATTAGATAATTGTTGTTAGCTAGAAATAGTGTTAGATAAAACAAAATTTTTATCTGATTTTTGTTGAAACTAAAAAGACAGAGGAAATAAATATGTGTAGAAACAGTCATGTTACTTTATCAGTTCTGCTAAACCCTGTCTTATAATGTTTATATCTGCCATATAGAAAATCAGGTAGTTATAAAATTACCTTTAGTTACAAAAGGAGGTTCGTCCCCTCCCCCCCCCCACCCTCTAGAGGGTACCTCGATACAATTGTATTAACTTCTTTAACCCTAGATCAGATTAAGAAAAGATAGTTCCACCTTTCCCCCATACTTGCAAATTTCACCTTCCCCCACTGGGCAAAGGAAAGAGGGGAAAGGGACCTCAATTACTGTGGGGGCTGTTAAAAGTTCCGAGCCCTACCACTGATAAGAAACCAATAGTTGTCTGTACTGGATAAGACAATCCATCCTTTTTATCAATGATTTTATATGATCTAGGAATACAACTGACTTCATCTGAAGTTTAATGTTTTTTGCTACAGCTAAAAATAATTTGGTTGTCACTTATGGAACTTATAAAATTGATCATTTTAGTGTCTCAATGCTAAAACCTAGAATTGTTAATTGATTACTGTATGTAGAAAAGAGGAAACTAGGTAAAAACTTTATTACATACTCCTCCATGTATGAGATTTAGCAAAGCAGGAGCACCACTTAAAGCCCCTGGTCTATATCAATTCTTGTTTTTTAATAATGTCAAGATCCCTGGAAACTATCTCTATAGGAAAAATCATCAGACTAGGATAGGAACTTGTTTTAGTTAATGCAGTTCTTAAATAATGAACCTAATTTGCTAAAAAGTTGCAAAGGATTAATAAGGATTGGCTATTACACCAGGATGTTTAAATTTGAGAAAGAAAAATGTTAAATAATAGCCCTTATGTGTTAAAAGACCTAGTATATCTTTGTTATTTTTAACAGCTACATGAGAATAGAATTAACTGTAATTAGCTTTAAGCTGTGATTGATAAAAATTGCTGTTTAAGATAAAAAGTATTTAAGATCATATTCACATATTTCTACTTTTTTTTCTGCTTAGGCCTGATTCCTATGATCAGACTAAGTAATCAGTAAAGGATATGAACTTTTTATGTTAGCTTATTGGAAAATTTAATATTTTTACCTAAAATTAGAAAATGCACAGAAGTTTATACAAACCACTTAAAATTTACCCTAAGATATTCCCACTGACTAAAGGAATTTTAGGACTAATAGCTTTTAAAGAATATAGTGATCAGCTTTTAGTTGTTTTTGAGATGCAATTATTATATATTTTTTTCTTTTCTCCTTTGGCTAAAACACTTTGTGATACCTAAATTAGTTTTGTCAAGTAATGAGTCAGGAAAATAGAGAATGCTCACTGACCTTTGATAATCATTTAATATCTTATTTTGGCTAAAATCTGAATTAATCAAACAGGATGCTCTGCCTCATTTTACCAAAAAAGCTCTTTCTATGTCAGCCACTCCAGAGCCCAGATAAGGCTGGGAGTAGGATTTAAAACAGGCATCCAGAGATCATAAATTCCAAAGAGACCCAGCTTTGTCTCTGAGAATACCTGTCCTCATGTTAACAAAGCCTACTTTATAGCCCTTAAGGATGAGACTTTTTCTTATCTTAAGATTTTCTGAGCATGTATCATGTTATGAATTGTTAATGATAAAGAAAACACAGATATTCTGGATCATAATTTCAATTGACACTTTGTCATCTTTCTTGTTTTATTATATTTACCATTTACCCAATTAAGAGAATTCCTTTCTCACACAATGAGGGATCATGAATTTGTGTAACTCCAGCCACCCTTAATTGGGATGGTCTTAGAATTTACTTAAGCTTTCTCACCCTTTTGTTTGTCAGTCAGGACTCTAGTCCTGGACTTCAGGTACAAGTAAGCAAAGCTAGCAATAAATACTTCAAGCCACTCAGGTTAGTTTATCTTAATATGGGTTAGTCATAAAATGTAGTTGTAGCTCCCATACAATCCTTTAAGACATAAAATGAGAAATAAAATTATTCAGCCTCAAAAATATAGTAATTCAAAGAGATAATATGAAAATATTTGATTTATGATTTTCAAAATTATTAAGAGATATAAATTGGATCAGACCTTATTTAAAGATTGGTACACATCAGCTCACTCACTTATTTAATACCCTAAGGGGAGCCCCAAACCTCCATTCTCCTTGAACCATTACAAAATAAGAAGAACAACTTAAAATTATTGAAAATGCCATTCAGGGGCGGCTAGGTGTCGAAGTGAGTAGGGCACCGGCCCTGGAGTCAGAAGAAGGACCTGAGTTCGGATCCAACCTCAGACACTTAACACACACAAACAAAAACCTAGCCGTGTGACCGTGGGCAAGTTACTTAACCCCAATTGCCCTCCAAAAACAAAAAAAAAAAAAAAGAAAAAGAAAGAACGAAAGAAAATGCCATTCAGCAGTGCCAAGTCTATAGGACAGATAGTAATAGCTGCATAGAAATCAGTATACTGAGGACACCTGAATTCCCTTTGGAGCCATACATAGGCGACAAAATATCTTAAGAGTGTATTTATCTCCCCCATTAAAGCCAAAAAACCATTGTTACCTTCCCTCAATTAGTAGCTATGATAATGTATAAGGCTATTCTAGGTGTGACAACCACTTCAGGCTCCCTCCCTGTATATATTCAGTAACCTTATATTAATACACAAATTGAAATGCTAATCTAAGTAGACCCTGGAACTAGGGATAATACAATTTTACATTCCAATCAACAATGAGTCATTTCCAAAATAACATCTTTTTCTCCTTTCTTACAAGCAGATAAGGCTTTTTACTGAGGCCTAAAATAGATAGCTAACAGAAGTTATTTCTACTCCTCATTTATCCAAAAGAATGAAATGTTTATTGCACGTCTTTTTAAGGAACAATTTCAACCTCTTAATGTTTTGATGGATAATACAGATTTCAATAATCAAAAGTTATATTATTTTTTTCAGTTGCAACAAATGGTTAGAGGTAGAGAAGGTCCTTTTTGGATTTCTCACATTTATTCTCATACATCTTTGCCTGAGCCCATTCAACAAGGCAATGCTTTAACTGGTAAATTAACAATACAAACTTACTCAACACTTTGTCCTTTATCTCTGCATTCAAAATGCAAGAATGTTAATAAGTAATTTCACATTTACTCGAGAACAGGCCAGGTGACTGGTTAAATCATGCACAAAATTCCTTCTTCACATACCTTCTCCCTCTTCCACCTCTGTTAATCCTACAAGTTTAAAATATAATAGTCTTTGGCAAAAGGATGTCACTTCTTTATAAACTTAACAGTATATTCATGTGACAGTGAACACTTTTTTCTCATACACTTTCATTTTGGTAACTTTGAAAGCTGGATAATCTTTGCTATTTAAAGCTAAATATTTACATTCATAAGAATTTGCACATACTGATATTTGGAGTGAGATAAGAATTATCAAGCACAATTTAAACTTGTGATCTGAGCAATTGGAACATGAAAATTGAGTTTTCTTGAATCTAAAACTTAAATTTATTTTTTTGAGCTATATGTCAGCATTATAGTTCTTTTTAGGTTGCAGGTTAACAATTTATCATAACTATGACTCACATACCTATTTAAGGTGAATGAGAAATGGGAAAGAAAGCTTTCAGTGTATTACTAGAAGCTTCTAATCTAATTTTTATTGTTGCCATTTCTTCAAGAATTGACTTTTTCAGAATGATACTTTTCCCTGATATAAGATAGTATGTAATTGTATATTTAAATAATTGGGTCTTCTCCCGTAACATCCATCAAAAATGAAAAGGCAACAGTCAATGACTCTATTTCCATTCAAAAAAATTTTAAACTTAAAAACATTTTTATCATTTTCTGTAACTGGGAAAGCTCCCATTCATTTAACTTAATAAGGCTCCATTATATGGACAGAGCAACATTACTGTCCTTCAATTTTATGTGACTACACCTGTAGCTATACTTATGTAAGGAGAAGCATTGTTTTTTCACTCCATTTCCATTGTTCTTCATTTCTTAGGTACTCCTAAAGAAACAAAAACTGATAATGCCCTTGCCTACACTGGCAAATAATTTCAATCTTTCTGTGAAACCTATTGACAAAAATGAAAAGTTGATTTGGATTTGGACCTATATATCACAAGAGCAATTAGCTACTGCCTTATATACCCTAAAAATTTTTAAGCATCATTCTAAATGGGTATGTACCAGCAGAATAACAATTTGAAAAAGTACACATTCCCAAATAAAGTAATGGAAAAGACTTTCCCCTTACTTATGTAGAGGCAAGGTTGTGCTTATATTTTTTTAGATACTGAACGACCACTGAAGATGCCAACACAGAATGTCCAGGCATGTTCCAGCAGATGCAGAAACAGAGAAGAGGATCAGAGGATTCCTCACAAGAACAACCCCAGAAGAAATGACTTGGCATCCCACCTTTTCACAGAAGGATACAGCCTTCTAATAGAACATTACACAATGACAGACTTCAGAGGAGCCTGCACTTCAAGAAATATCTGATTTTCTAATAAGAACTGACTTTTGGACTTTTTAAATCACAGGACTAATTGCCTCCCTCTTAATGTCAGCAACTGTGTCTTCTATTTTAAGTAGGATACAAACTGCTCCATTTGTGAATGAATTTGCAAGGAATGTTACCTTGCCTTTGAAAACTCAAGACCAGACTTTTTCTCCAATGTAATTATGGATACACCTATCTATGTAAGAACTTTTAATTGCATTCATTTTACTTTTGCTTAATGTATATCTAGTAGAGATCTTGTTGAACAGCTAATTTTCCAACTAATTTCACTCATGCTTGGTATCATACATCAAAGGTATATACATTGCATCAAATTTCTGATGTCTTAAAAAAGGAGGGAAAAGGTTTGTCAGATTTCTTGTTACTAAATTCACTGCCTTATTATTTGTTAATTGTTCCAACTGCTGTGTTTGCAATCCAAACTACACAATAGGTTAATGAATTATCAAAAAATGTTTCTGAAGCCTTTAAGACACAACATGAAAAGGATATTTTGTATAATATCAATTTATTACAACAATTAATAATATGCTTAGGTATGAGTTAAAAGCATTAAAAACTCAACTGTTACTCAAATGTCATTATAAATACACATATATTTGTGTTACCACTAGCTTATACAATTCCTCTCATCCCAGTATCACATGGGAGAGGATTAGAGCCTGTTTATTGGGAGCCTGGCATAATTTAAATATCACCTTAGAAATAAAAAGCTTTCAATCAAATTATTAAGATATTGAACATAGTGAGATCCCTGGGATTGACCCAGTAGGAGTTACAAAAACAATTATTGATATGTTGAAAAAATCTCTATGCATCTACTTCCCATATTAATCATTATAATAGTCTGTTGTACGTTTGTACCTTGCATTATATGAATTATAACTCAAACTATTAAAACTTTAGGCACTGAATTACATGCCTTTAATCTCCTTAAAAAAGGGGGAAATGTGGGGAACCAAAGAAGTCTGGTTCAGAACTCAGATATTAAATCCTAATAGTGGACTTTAAAACAAGAATCTCTTTGAGATGCAACTTTTTTGTTAAGTTAGTTCCTGAGTTCTTTGTTATGGGTTACACTTATAAGGATGTTACTTGAGTTCTAACATCAATAGGCTATACACCAAGATTTTAGTTATTAAGAACTAAAATATTTGATTCAGCACTCAGGTATCCTTGGGAGGTCAGCTCTAAACGTGATGTCTTTTAAGGATTGCAGCTTTGGTTCTGAAGTTTGCTCTCAATTGTATCTGTTTATGACTGAGGCTGCATTAGCAGATACCTGAGGCCTAGGTCAAAGATTTTACCCTAAGACTTTAGTCTCCTAGATAACAAATCCTTATCAAATTATCTATTCTGTGCTACTTCTAGGATATGAAAGGCTAAGATAATGATAAGAATACTTGAGTCTTCTTTTGTCTCATTGCTCTATAAAAACCTTGTCCTGAGAATCAATAAATGGAGTTCATCATTCTTCCTTGAACTACCCACATGGCCTGGTCATTTCTTATTCATGTCATGCTAAGTGCTGGACACTGAGCAGCCCACGGCACTAAATAATTGGAGAAGTATTCATTGCTAACGAGTAAGATAAGTCAATATTATAAAATGTCAATACCTAAATGATTTATTTAATGTCATGCCAGTTGAACGACCAAAGAATTACTGTATAGAACTACAATGTATATTGTATAGAACTCAGCAATACAAGGTTATAAGACAGCTCCAAGTGACTCATGACAGAAAGGACTATCCACATCCAGAGAAAGACCTACGAGTCTGAATGCAGATTGAAGCAAACTACTTTCTCTCTCTTTTTTTGTTTTGTTTTGTTTTGTTTTGTTTCTCCCTTCTTGTTGTTCACTCCGTTGGTTATAATTTGTCTTTACAACTTGACTAATGTTTAGTGTGAAGGTATTTGTAGAACCTCTCTCGACTGCATGCCGCCATGGAGGTGGTGGGGAGAAGGAGAGGAAGGGGGAGAAAATTTGGAACTCAAGGGATTGTGGAACTGAATGTTGTAAATTAAAAGTAAATAATTTTTTTTAATGCATCAAAACCTTCAAGAGAAAGAATGGAAAAATGTGGGAATGAAGGGGAACTAGCAGTACCATACCTCAAACTATGCTACAAAACAGTAATTCTCCTAACAAGTTTTATGCTGGTAAAAAAAAGAGAGAGAGAGATTGTTCATTGGAACAGTGTTCAAAAGCAAACGAACCTTATGGTGTTTGATAAACACAATGAGCCCAACTACTTGGATAAAGACTTGCTATTTGGAAAAAAAAAAAACTGCTGGGAAAAATGGACAGCAGTATGGAAGAAATTAAATTTAAACTAACAGGTCACATTTTATATCAAGATAAGCTCCAAATGGATATATGACCTAGACATAAAAGGTCACATCCTAAACAAATTAGAGAACCGTGGGGGAACAATTACCTATTAGATATGTAGACAGATGAAGAATTCATATTGAAACAATAGATAGAAGATCACAGAATTTAACAAAGGATCATTTTGATAACATAAAATTTAAAAAAAATTTGCCCAACCAAATCCAATAAAACTAAGATTTATAGGAAAATAAATACTTTTGGGGAAAAAAATCTTTACAGAATGTTTCTCTTATAAAAGTCTCATTTCCAGAGAGCTGAGTCAAATTTATGAGAATAAGAACCATTCCTCAATTGATAGTCTAAGGATATGAATAGGCAGTCTGCAAGGAAACAAACCCAGGATTTATAGCCATATTTTTAAAAATGTTCCACTTTACTAATTGAGAAATGCAAATTAAAGCATTTCTGAGGTTTGACCTCACACCAATCAGATTGGTAAAACTGATTTTAAAATGGCTAATTTCGTTTTAGGGATTGTGGTAAAAACAGGCACATTGCTTTACCTGTTGGTAGAGCTGTGAATGGGTCCCAACTATTCTGAAAAGAAATTTGGAATTCTACAGAAAAAGTTACTGAACAGTTCATGTGCTTTGACTCAGTGATGCCATTGCTGAGGAAGAAGAAAAGGTTTTATATGTACAAGCATGTATATAACATTTTTTTTATTGTTGCAAAGAATGGGAATGAGTTGTGGTATATGAATGTGGAGTATTATTGTGCTGTAAGAAATAAAGAAACAGATGCCTTCAAAGAGATATGAGAAGACTTGTATCAACTGATGCAGAGTGTAGTAAACAGAAGGAGAATATCTACTGTAAGACCAGTACTGCATGATCCTGACCACCCTGACCCCTAATATGTTATGTTCCTCTCACCACTCCCCCAGAGTTCTGTGGTCCCCTTAAGAGGAATTGGGAGAGTCTAGGTTCTGGCCCCCACTGATGATGTTCCTCCAAGTATAGGGCATAGTGTCCTTCACCCCAGCTCCATTTGGCAACTAAGCCAGATTAGTGCTTACAAAGGAATATTCACGTCAGATTTATAATAATAAATATGTAGGCGTGCTCCAAGTGTGGGAGGCATAATCCCCTTCCTTTGTACCACTTTAGTCTCTGCAGAGGGGAAGGGGATTATTAGGGTCACAGTCTGGCTTACAGGCCCTTTCGGGCTGGAGCCCCAAGCTCCTTGGCTTTTCCAGTCTTCTCTGCCAGGCTTGTTGACTGCACCAGCCAGCCTGCCATCCTAAGGATGCTATGGCTCCAATTCCTTGGGTCCTGAGTAGTGTCAGGGCACGGTGGTGGGGGGTGGCGATGGAGGGATAAGGGAAAGGCACCCCCAAGCACCTAGAAACTGAGGACAAACACTCCCAGAATCAAGTAAAGGAGAGCAGGGTAAGGAGGTCCTTACCCTTCCATCAGTTCAGTTCACGGCTCCCCCGGGTGAACCCTCTGCACTCAGCAGAAAAGAGCATGAGCCAGAAAGAAGCCGAACAAAGAAGCTACACCCACCCGAGTGGTGGGAAACCCCGGGAGCCTCCAGGTTGGGTGACCTGGGCGTGCCCAGCCAAGCCCCTGTTACAATCACTAAAAGCAGACATCTCTGGAGGCCGGTACAGGGTGTCCCCAAAGTCTTAGTGCAGTTTATGCACACATGCATGCATTCTGTATACACACATGCGTACATGCATGTATATAGCCTCAAATATGCATATGTGTGCATGTGTTTATGTATGCATATATATTTGCATATACACATACACATTCAGTCATTTCAGCCTTGTCTGACTCTTTGTGATCCCATTTAGGGCTTTCTTGGCACAGATACTGGAGTTGTTTTGCCATTTCCTTCTCCAGCTCATTTGACAGAGGAGGAAACTGAGGCAAACAGGGTGAAGTGACTTGCCCTGGGTCACACAGCAATTAAGTGTCTGAGGCTAGATTTGAACTCAAGGAGATGAGTCTTCCTGACTCCAGGCTCTGGGCTCTGGGCACTATGGCGCCCCCAAGCTGCCCCAATACGAATGTATGTGCGTACATGTGCGTGTATATGCATATATACACATATGCTAATAGGACATATGCATATGCATAAACATATTTGGTTACACAGCACCTTCTACAAGGAAGCTTTCTCCAGCCCCTGTGTCTTCTCTCTCCATCGTGTCCTATTTCTCCAGTGGATAGATAGCTTGCTTTGTGTGTGCACGTGTGTGTATCCGCACACACACGCGCGCGCACACACACACACACACACATACATATTTAAGGAGACATGCTTCTGGACAAGGACAACAAAGAGAATTTGATTTGCTTAAATATAACGTACATATTTCTTACAAGGATTTTTAAAATATCTTTGTTTACTTCAATTGGGGCAGGTGGTAGAAGAGCGAGAAAAGCGATTTCTGTTCATTAAAAATATAACATTTAATTTAAACACAAAATGTTAAAAACGCCTTATCAAAAAAAAAGCAGCCCCTAGACTACATTTCCTACAGTCCTCCGGTCTGCGGTACAGTCCTAGGCTGAGACTCCGACTCCTAAAATCCATCCCGGGCGGGGAAAAGCCCGGAAGTTCTTTCTGACTGCATCCGGTTCCCGGTGGATTTTGGGAGTTGTAGTTCAGAGCTCAATGCGGACCAGCTCTTGGAGGTTTCAGCTCTTGTTGCGTATGCTCTGCTTGTGGAGCTGCAGGTGAGTGAGTGTCTCGGTGTGCGTGGGTGGGTTCGTCTGACAGTCCCTCCTGCTGCAGGGGAGGGAGGGGGGCTGAGGGGGAGGCAGGCCTTCCTCAGTTTCCTCCCCTGTCAGTGGAATGGGGAGGGGGTTGCCCTCTGAGAGGTAGGATGGTGCAGTGGAAGAGGCCGCGGGTTCAGGTCCTGCCCTGTCACTCACCTTCTGTGGGGGATGGTGGGCCCCCGAAGGTCAACTTCCTCCCGAAACAGGAGGTGGAGATGAGGAGGGAGAGCGTGCCAGGCGAGGGGCACGTCCGGATCAAAGTCTCGGAGTCTGGAGATAAGGTTTGCTGTGAGAAGCCCCCGAGAGGCCCTAGTCTGTGGATCTCCGAGTGGGAGGGGGCAGCTGGCGGAGGCTCCTCCCCCAGGGTCTCTTCTACTCATGACGTCACAAGTCTAATTCTGGCTGGAAACCAGGAGAGACCCTGGGGGCACAGAGTTAAAAAGGGCTTTTGTTAGGAAGAAACAAGCATTTGTGTAGCGCCTACTGTCTACCGGGCACCAATCTGAGAACTTTAAAGACGTCATCTCATTTGATTCTCACAACAGCCTGGGAGCCTGGTGCTGCTATTGTCACCTCCGTTTTACAGCTGAGTAAACCAAGGCCGGCAGATAAGAGACTTGCCCCGCCTTACACATACTCGGCTCGTCCTTGTTCAGTCCTGGCCGGGGTTTTCTTGGCAAAGACACTGGAGGGGTTTGCCGTTTCCTTCTCCAGCTCATTTTACAGATGAGGACACTGAGGCAAACAGGGTGAAGTGACTTGGCCAGGGTCACACAGCTGAGGCTGGCTTTGAACTCAGGAAGATGGTCCTCCTGCCTCCAGGGCCCCCCCCCCAATTAGAAATGCTGCGGTCCAGGGGTGCAGGGCGAGGGTCTGCCTGGCCTTCCAGTCAAACTAGCAAGTTTATTTGTGAAGCCAGTACCAGCAGAGCAGACTTAGGAATCTGCCTCAGGTGAACCCCAGAGAACTGGGTCCAGGTCTCAAAGACAAGGTCTTTTCCCGGGGTCCAGATCTCATCTCCATCCGAAAGTGGCTAAGAGCTATTCACCTCAGGTCTTACTGGCTCCTAGCCCAGGGCTGTAAGGGAAAGCTAGCACCTCCATACATAAATACAGTGATGTATATAGAATAAATACAATGTGATTTTGGGAGGCAGGGAAAGGATCTGGTGGAAATAAGGTGGCATTTGGGCTGAGTTTTGGAGGAAAAAAGGTCAAAGGGCTGTTCCATAGGGAACTTGGGGGCATCTGTGGACCTTCTTTTGGGGCTTCAGATGCTAGACCTAGAGATTTCTGGGTCCAAGGCACTGGGCTTACAAGGTGCTCATGGTCCAAGGGGAGGTGAGCAGGGCACTGGACAAGGCAGAAATGGGGGTGGGGAGAAGTGCCTGGGCTCTAGGATGAGATGGGGGGCAGATCAGGAGCTGGTCAAGTAGACAAGGGAATGTGGGTGCCTAGTGTTGGTACTGCTGGAGATGGGGAAGGGATTTATTAGAAATGAAAGGGATGTAAAAACAGAAGACATCAGTAAAAAGTTAATGGAACTTATTTCTTTCCTGAGCCATTGTTGGGAAAGATATCTCTTTTACTTCTTTAATTTGTTTTTCTTGTGTGTTGTGAAATCATGCTTTAAATCCCATTTCTGCCAGACTTGGTTTACAGTTTTTTCCCAGCAGTTTTTGTCTTTTTGAAAATTCTGAACTTAACCCCCCCACACACACACACACTCAGCATTTCCATATTCAAAGAAGAAGAAAATAAAGATCGTAATGAAGTCATAAAATCTATTATATACAGTGTCCTTCTTTATATAATACATTCCACATATAACAAACTTTTTATTGTTTATTTTCAACATTCATTTAAAAATTTTTTTGAGATCCAAATTCTAACATGTAACTTTTCAGAAATGTCTTGCTTGTCTGTATTTTCTTCTGTCCTTTTTTTTCTTTTGTGCATTAAAATTAAAAAAAAAAACTTCCCTTAATCTTTTTTTTTAACAACCTTATTGCAAGTACCTTTCTCTCTTAAACCTTCTCCAAGTTTAAAAAGCAAAAAAACCAAAACCATTCCAACAAAGGACACATCGTCAACCAAAAAAGACCCTCACATCATGTTAAAAAACGTAGGTCTCATTCTCCACCTTGACTCCATCCATAACCTCTTTCAGGTACTTCATCCTTGGTTCATTGGTTATTGCAGTGATAAGAGTTCTTAAGTTCTTCAAAGGTCATTTTCTTTTTTTGAAGGGGGGAAGGCAGGACAATTAGGATTAAGTGACTTGTCCAAGGTCACAGGCTAGTAAGTGTTAAGCATCTAAGGCTGGATTTGAACTCAGATCCTCCTGACTCCAGAGCTCTATTCACTGTACCACCTAGCAGCCCCCAAAGTTCATTTTCTTGACAGATTAGCAAACTGAAGCACAGAGATAGTAAGTCCAGGGTCACGTAGCTGGTAAGTGCATGAGGCAGGTTTCAAAGTCAGGTCTCCCTGTCTGACACTCTATCCACCTAGCTGGCTGTCTCTGCCTCAGTTTCCTCATCTGTAAAATGGGAATAGTAATAGCTACCTCCCAAGATTGTTGTGAGCATCAGATGAAAAATATATGCCAGGTGCTTTGCAAACCCTTGAGCATTACATAAATGCTAGCTATATTTTTTATTATTGTGCAATAGTATTTCTATTATGGTTAGACCACTTCTACTTACTGTGTGTAGCGGCGGTTTCTCTTCCCACAGCTGTCCCTCTATGGACTGTTCCCACATTTCACCATCTTCTCCAGTTATCATGGTGAGGAATGGAGCCTCAGGGTTGTTTTATATAACATGCATTTCTCTTATGCCGAGTAGAACATGTTTTCACAGGGTCACATATGGTTTGTAATTCTTTTGAAAACCATTGCTATCCTTTTGACTGCTTGTCTATTTACAAATGGCTGTTGGTGTTAAAAATACTGGTGTCAGTTCCCTGTGTATTTTAGAAATCAGACTTTGGTCTGTGATCGTCGAGCCTTTCAATGCTTGTGGAAGGCTCACCAGTCACAGCTGCACATTCTTTCAGTGCCGTGGGAGGGAATTTCTCTGATTTGAACTTACCAATGTTATCGAGGTGCTTTCTAGCTATATTCATACTCCTCCACAGTTAGGACTCGCTATTGCCCACTTTCATTATTTCTTTCTTGTCCAGGCAAAGAGCTGTCTGCAGAGACTTCAATTAATGTCTCTTCACGAATCCTGTCAGTAATGGAATGATTGGATGACTGGGTTCCATAAAGAGCTTGGGTTACATATTCAGTGTCATGCAATGGCACATTGCAGGAAGTTCTGGGAGTTCAGCCGAGTCTTCTAATTCCCTTGTTGGAGCAGAGGAAGTATGGCAGGGTACAGTACACTAATGTCCATGGCCCTTCCCTCTGATTCTAGGAAAAGGGCCTGTCAGAACCAAGGCACTTGTACCCAGATAGTGTGGAGAAGATTCTGTCCTGGGAAGCTTGGGAGTGGCAGGGCAGAATTGGTCTCCCAACTAATTTCTTTTTCCTCTCCTAGTTCTGTCTTTTTAGGACTCTGGCTGAGAAGTGATACGCAAAGTGGAGGTGAGAATGACTTCTGGGATTCTCACATCTGAGTCCCAGGTGAGTTTTTTTTTCTTTCTCCTTTGAAATGCTATCTCATTTCTAAAAGTGTGGATAATTCTTTCTCTTCCTCCCCTTCTAAACCAAGTCACATCCAGGGACCCGAACATCAGTTATAATTTCCTAGAAGATTCTGCCTGTCCTTATGTCCATCGTATAACTCCTAGAGCTCCTGCATTGTTGGAATTGAGAGTTATATTTGGATTGTGTGGTCCCACCACCTAATGTGATATAGGAGTTATCTGAGGTGCCCAGAGCTCATGCTTCTTTCTCAAGCTCACCAGCAGAACTTGGCCTCCAACCTGGCTACCCCAACATCTGCCCATGTTCTCTCCCTAGTATACCCTGGCACTTAATCTTCTAAAACTGTTCCCACCTGCCAGCAGCCTTCCCTTCTCACCTTCCTCCTAGGCATTCTGTGAACATACTGTTTGCTCCTTACCAAACAAAATGCTGTGAAGCCTGCAAGCATAAACTAGAATTCATATTCTTATGTTTTTACACATTTATGTAATATAAATATAGATACAAGCATATTCATATTTATATTTTATTGTATTTTTGTTGAGTCGTTTCAGTCATTTTTGACTCTTTGTAACACCATTTCAGGTATTCTTGGCAGAGATACTAGAGGGGTTTGCCATTGCTTCTTCCAGCTCATTTGACAGATAAGGAAACTGAGGCAAGCAGGGGAAGTGGCTTGCCCAGGGTCACACAGCTAGTAGATGTTTGAGGCCAGATTTGAACTCAGAAGGATGAATCTTCCTCATCAGACCTAGCATTTTATCCACTGAGTCACCTAACTGCCCCACAATATGTATAATATATTCTATATAATTATATATGGGTAAGTCACTTAACCCTGTTTGCCTTAGTTTCCTCTTCTATAAAATGAGCTGGAGAAGGAAATGGCAAACCACTCTAGTATCTTTGCCAAGAAAGCCTTTCTTTTTTTTTTTTTATCTTGGTTTTTATTGCTATATTTTTTACCTCACCTTTAGTTTTCTCCCCTTCTTCATACCCAGGATCCACATCAGCTTTGTCTGACAGTATATATGGGATATTCCACACCTCTCTGACAAGAGGGGAGGGAGGTACATTTTTTTAACTTTTTTTGAAGGTCAAGCTTAGTTGTTTAAATTATACTGTGTTCAGTCTTGTTAAACCATGTTTTTTTTTCTTTTAATAGGACAATATAGACAGAGTAGAACTAATCAGCCTTGCCTTCCATTAAAAGATAATGCTTTAAGGAAATAGTTATGCCCAAAGCAGACGTAGGACACAACTTCCTGAAGGAAATGGAATTTGAATTGGGGTTGCAGGATAAGTATAATATAAGTAATTAGAGAGGGAGGTGAAGAATTTTCCAATTAAAAGGAGCAGCAGGATCCAGGCTTTGGAAGTCAGAAGGCATTTATTAAACACTTGCTAAGCTCTGGAGATACTAGGAAAGGCAAAGGCATTGTTTCTCCGATGGAGAAATTGACATTCTGAGGTGAGGGACATGATGTGCTCATAAATAATTATGTCCATAAGAACAGATGGAATACAATTGCCAAGGGAAGGTACCTGTAGTAAAGGGGATCAGGAAAGGCCTCTTGCAGAAGGTGGGCTTGGTAAAAAAGCAACCCCAAAACCTTTATATTTTAATTTTTTTTCTGAGAATCAATTAGCAAAACTGACCAGGTAGGTTAAGGATGACCTCTGTGGATTGCACGGAATCATAGAGTTTGAGAGCCAGAAATGAATTCTTCTCATGACACACCCAACCAAAGACCATCCAGCCTTTGCCTGAAGACCTCTAAGAAGGGGGGAACCTCCCTTTTCACTTGTAGATAGATCTGACTGTAGGGAATCTTTTCTTGGCCTAGCTGAAATTTACTTCTTTTGCATATTTGATGAGCATAGATACCCTTATCCAAATCAATGGTAAAAATGTTAAACCGCATGAACAGCACAAGGCCAGGCACAGATCCCCTTGGGGCTCCCCTGGGGACCTTGCATTACTTTGACATTGAACCTTTGGCATTTCTTCTTTGAGTCTGGCTATCCAGCTGGTTCTGAATCCATCTGATTGTGTTATCATCTAATGATACATCTATATTCTCTCCACAGAATAGTATGAGTTACTTTATCAAAAGCTTTTGAGAAAATACAGGTCAGCTCTGTCCACAGTCTTCTGTTCATCCAGTAATTTAGTAATCCTGTCATAAAAGGAAATGAAATTAGCCTGGAATGACCTGATAACTCTTGAGGAAGCCTAATAAAATTGTGCCGGCTCTTTGTTTCTTTTTGTTTTTTAGGGCAAATTTCCTTTTTAAAAAATTTTCATTCTGAAGTTAATAAACACTAAATAAAAAGAAAATTTCCATCTATCTAGTAGAACAGAAAAAGATGATCATACCTAAAACTGTGGGTCTCTATTTTATATATATATATGTATGTATGTATGTATGTATGTATGTATATATGTATCTTAATTTTCTTTTTAATCATTTTAAATTTAAATTTAAATACAGTTTGTTCAACCTGTAGCTCTCTGAGCTTGTCTGTGATTTTTTTTCTGGCCTTTCTCTTTTTAATTGTGCTTTTTTTTTAAAGCTATCTTAATGACCCTCTTTTCTTTTTCCTTGCCTCTGTCTTTTACTACCTGATCCCTCTTCCTATTTTTCTTTCCCTTTCACTTCCAGTGGGGGGAAAAAAAGACAGAACAAACTCAAAGCTCTTGTAATGATTATGCATAGTTGAGCAAAACTGACATACACACTGGTTGCATCAGAAAGCCTATGTATTATTCTGTGTCTTGGGCCCACCCTTCTCTTTGGGCCTTTGCAATTGTGGTTGACCATTGAATTGAGCAGATTTTCAAGTCTTTCCAAGTCTCTACTAGCTCTTTGTAATCACTGATTACAAATCCCTTTCTACATTTTTGCTGAATGTCTCTATAACCATCTATTTTAGGCCATTCCCAAGAATCAAAGTCAATTTCAATGGCCTATAGTTTATAGTTGAAAAAGGACTGTTTTAGGGAGTTGGCATGATAACATAGCCAAATTCTGGTCTTTAATACTGATTCCCTCCTCACAATGCCTTTGTTCTAGGGCAATGAATTTTCATATTATTGATATTTGAAAATAAAGAGAATAATAGCTTGGGAGAGATCAGGCTCACATTAGTTTGTGGGGAGGGGAACGAGAGAGGGAAGGAGGGTGAGAGAGACAGAGACACAGTGGAGAGAGAGAGGGAAGAAGAGAGAGGAAGGGAGAGAGGGAGGGAAAGAAGGAAGGAGGAAGAGAAAAAGAGAGAAGAGGGAGAGAAGTAGAAAGAGGGAGAGAGAGATATTCTTTGATATATTCCACTTGTGACCTGCCTTCAGAGTAATAATACTCTGGTAATCAGCAGTGGAGAATGAGGGATGGGATGTATATAATGTAGAAAGCTATGTGATTTTATAGAGTGAAATGTGTATTTTGCTTGGGTTCAGTGATTTATAAGGCTGACCTGGAATAGCAGTTATTTATAATGCACAGAGAGACAAGTCTAGAGCAAGGAGCCTAGTCGATGGATTTTCCAGACATCAGTGCTCAATGGGGAGCACCGTAAGCTCTCATTGCCATGAGAATGGCTCCCTCTGGGCCCTGCTGGCTTCATCCTTCCCTCTTGTGCCGTGTGAACGCTGGTCCTTGGGTGAACAGGAACGTGTTCTGATCTTTCAGAAATCACTGACATTCCAAGATGTGGCAGTGGACTTCACCTGGGAGGAATGGGAGCTGTTGGAGCCAGCTCAGAAGGACCTGTTCCGGGAGGTGATGATGGAGAACTATGAGAACTTTGTGTTCTTGGGTGAGGATGGCTTCTTTCTCCTGAATCTTTGGGCCAATGGAGGTGTCTTTACCATTCTCATTTCCTAGAAGTTGTAGGGTTTCACGAGTGTTTTGCTTTGCTTTGGGATGCAGATTTACTCACCTAACCGTGTCTAACGTAGTAAGATTCCTAAATCTTTTGGTGTGAAGAGACATAGTATCTCACTCTTTCCAGATGAAGGGTGTTTGCTTTGTACATTTGGAAATCAGCAGCTTTTCTGTGTTGCTCACTGAGGCCACAATTTCCCTACCGTATGTTTGCCCTGGTCATAGATTCTGCACCCACGTTATAATGTAGCCCCTTGAAAAGTTCCTAGCCTGGAATGTATTAAAATAAATGTATTTTCTTGGAACCCAAATCAAACCCCATCACTCATTCCCCCTCATACTTGATGGGAACACAACCCACAGCATCCTTCTAAGGTCCTTCCTTGATGCAGCTGTTCTTTAAAATGAAAGAGAAAGAATAAGATTGACTTCTGAGATGTCTCTCTGTTCTTTGTCCTTTTCCAATTATTTCCCCATGAGCAGGGCTCATAGAATCCAAAGAAGCTGTGATTTCCCAGTTGGAGAGAAGAGACTCACCAGAGTTGCCAGATAGAAAAGTCCGAGGAAGCATTGTTGTAGGTGAGTGGCGGGTGATTGGGAGCAGCAGCTTTTTTCTGATGTCTGCCTGTCTACCCCTTTTCTAGATCTCATCTTTTCCTGTCTCTTCTTGTGATAATGTTCTCCCCATAATGTCTTCCTCTTCAAACAGTCCTTTCTGTTTTTCTCAGATGGTAGATGAATCTCACCTATATTGAGAAGCTGTTTTATCTACCTTCTATTTCACCTATTTCTATTTCACCTCTGTTCTTTGCCCAAACTCTGCAAACTAATGATTCTCCCTTTTCATTTCCTCCAGCCTCTTTCCTTTCTTAAAATGCTGAAGTCTTCCCCTTCTTCCTTCTGCTTCATGGAAAATAATTATTAAGATTTCTGTTAGGGTAGCAAGGCATGTCATAGGGTTGTCTTGAAAGAATTCACAGACTTAGACCATCTCCAAACCAAGCAAAGGCATTTATTGAGGATTACACTCTCAGTGGGCTAGGCTCCTTAAATGAACCAGTAGTCTAGCAAAGCAAGACAGGGATTTTTATAGAGAAAGTGATACTATTAGTATAACAGAAGATATTAATTTTAAAATACAGGAAGGGTTTGCTAATACAGGGAGAAATTCTTACCTTGGTAGAACTGTGCATGTGGCTACCCAAAATGCATACAGAAAAACCCACTCAGGGGAGTATGATAATGATATTATAATAAGCCTCTCTGTGTCATAAGTTCACCTGAAGGACAGTTTTTGCTATTACTGTGTAGGCATCCACTTAGGGAAAGTCCTTTCTGTGACTTAGTGGCCAGCATCCTGCTCAGTACCCTGTTTGTGCTGCTTTCATATTGGCTGGCTCTTGTGGTATGTCTAAAGCTAGATGGATGTGGCTAAGGTTATAGACATGTCTGCTGTCTTAGTGAGGAGCATGAGGAAGCTGAGATTTTGGGGCTGGGGGCAGTGGCTTGGATTCATCATTTACCACAGACTTCCTTAATACTACTCTTAGAAACTAATGGCACTTTATGACTTACCAACTGCTTTTTTAATCTTTGAGGTGGGTAATAAAAATTATTATCCCATTTTATAAATGAAGAGACTGAGGCTCAATGAGGTTTTGATTTGCCTGTGGTCACTAGGCTAGTAGTGGCAGGATGGACTCAGACCTCATCCTTCTGTTTCTGAGTCCAGAACCTGCCCCCTGTGTCATGATGCTTCTCTTACCTCTATCTAAAATTAAAGAATATTTTCGGGGCAGCTAGGTAGCACAGTGAATAGAGCACCAGCCCTGGAGTCAGGAGGACCTGAGTTCAAATCCAACCTAAGACACTTAACACTTACTAGCTGTGTGACCTTGGGGAAGCCAATTACCCTGGCTTCCCCCCTCCAAAAAGCAAAAAAAAAAAAAAAAAGAATATTTTCTTTGGTATTACCCTCTTTTATAACTTTAGTTGACCTTCAGTGACATTTGTTGGTCGGGGGGACTTTTAGTTCGCTACAGGTTGGAGCTTCTGTGGACCTGTCCAGCTCTGGGATTGTGATAGTCCTCATCTACACTCTCCTCTTGTCCTTCCATGTCAGGTGACTTGGGTGTGGTTTCCACAAATTAGGAACAAATTAGAGGAGAGGGAGCATAATTGGGTGAGGGACCTGAATGGTGAGAGGATTGGCAGAATGAACTGACTTTGTCTCACCTGAAGGAGAGAAGACTTTGTAGGGGATATGATAACAGCCTCCAAATATCTGAAGGGCCATCCTATAGAAGGGGGATCAGACTCATTCTCCGTGGCCCCAGAGGGAAAAGAGCATGGAATATAGAATGGACAGAATACAGAATTGCAGAGAAATACTTTTTGTTTTGTGGAAGGACAACCTCCATTAATTAGAACTGCCTGTAAGTGGTGCATTGGGCTGAGTCAAGAGGTGGTCGTTTCTCCCTCAGTGGAGGCCTTCAAACAGAATTCTGTTTGGTCACTGGTCAGTGATGTTGTGGAGCACAGACCTGATTGGGTACAAGATTTAGCCTGATATAAGGAAAAGTTTCCCAATAACCAGGTATCTGAGGGTGAACCAGCCTTCCACTAAAGGTAATGAGGCTGCCCCTCATATGAGGTCTCCAGGTGATGGCTGGATGACTGTTTTTCAGGCTTGTTTTAGGGGAGACCCACCCCCGGGCACAGGCAAGACTCAAAGGTCCTGTTGTATCACTTCCATATCTGAGATGCTGTGATTTCCTGTCCTGATTTCCCTTCTCTCTCTCTCTCTCTCTCTCTCTCTCTCTCTCTCTCTCTCTCTCCCTCTCTCTGTGTCTCTCTCTCTCCCTCTCTCTGTCTCTCTGTCTCTCTCTCTCCCTCCCTCTCTGTCTCTGTCTCTCTCTCTCTCCACACACATATTCTATATGTAGAGCTATCTCATCTCTGTCTTTTTAATCTCCTCTGTCTCCTAAGCCCTTTCTCTTCCATTTTGTGTGTCCCTCCAAGGACTTCATTCCTCTCTATTCTTCAGAGAGCTCCTCTATTGTTGAGGCTTTGCTTGTCCTTTCTCTTCTCTCTCTACACACTGCCTTTGGTGATTTCATCAGCTCTCCCTGATCCACTTATTTATTTAAAACCATGCAGTGTAACACACACACAGTGCCTGGTACAGAGTGGGCAATTAAATGTTAACTGACTGACTTTTTTTTTTTTTTTTGCTTTTTGGAGGGCAATTGGGGTTAAGTAACTTGCCCAAGTTTACACGGCTAGTTTTTTGTTTGTGTGTGTTAAGTGTCTGAGGCTGGATCCAAACTCAGGTCCTTCTGACTCCAGGGCCGGTGCTCTACTCACTGCGCCACCTAGCCGCCCCCATTAACTGACTTATTTATGCAGATGATTACCAGACCCATGTTTCCAGTTTTAATATCTCTTCTCAGCTCCAGTTCCCTAAGCACCTGCCTTCTGGTTGTCCATCAGTCTCTCTGAGTCAATATGTCCAAAATGGAACTTACCACCTTTCCATATAAATGTACCTATTATCTGAATTTCCCTGTTTCTAGCAGGGCACTGCATCCTTCTCTTCACCTTTGGCCCAGATTTGTAATCTCAGTGCCACCCTATTTCTCTGTTAGCCCCTGCACTCAATGAGTTGCCAAGCCTTGTCAATTCTGTCTCTATAACTTCTCTTGCCTCACTCAGGAGGCCCCTCATCACCTTCTGGCACGGGAAAAACCTTCTGCCTCATTGGCCTCCCTCTCTCCACTCTTCCCCATTTCAGTCCATACTCCACCTGCTGCAGTGATCTGATGGCACAGGGCTGACTGGTTACTCCCTCATTAAAGGCCATTAGTTGGTTCCTGGTCCCCTTAAGGGTAAAACTTAGTTTCTTCACCTGGCTTTGGAAGACCTCCATAATCCGACTCCTCCTTTTCCATTCTGATTTCACATCACACCCTGTCTTGAATTCCCTGTTCTAGCCAAATGGCCCTGTTGTCCATTGCTGGGACTCAGCATCTCCCTCTCGTGTGTGTTTACCCCCTGCCTGGTAGACATTTCCTCCTCATCTCTGCCCCATAGGATCCTTATCTTCATTTACAAAAAGCTCCCAAGGGTCTGCTTCCAAAGTAGCAAAGTTCCCTCCCTCATCTGTTAAGGTATTTCTTGTTGTTCCGCTGTCTTTAACTCGTGTTTGACTCTTCATGACCCCACTTAGGTTTTTCTTGGCAAAGATACTTCTGTGGTTTGCCATTTCCCTCTCCAACTCATTTGACAGATGAGGAAACTGAGGCAAACAGGGTGAAGTGATCCCCAGGGTAACACAGCTAGCATCTGGGGCTGGATTTGAACTCAGGTATTCCTAACTCCAAGCCCAGTGCTCTATGCATTGCTTCACCTACCTGTGCTTTCAGGTACTCTCCGCATTCAGTTCTCTCCATTTTTAAATTTACTTATCTATCTCCACAGTAGAATGAAAGAATTTTGACTTAGGGACTATTTCCATTTTTCACATTGTTTCTTGAGTGCCTAGCACCCTGCCTTATAGAGGATAGACTCTTAATACACACTCAGGCAATCAGATTGAGTGATTAGGAAGTGATTTATCCAAAAACAGTCATGTGGTCTTGAGGCCCACTTTGGTTTTGAATAGGTGGACAAGGAGGGAGTGCTCTTTTTAAATATTTTATTTTATTTTAGACTCAAGGGTCAGGAACACAAATATAGAATAGAGAAAAGAAACAAAAATGTATCATAAACTTAAATATTGGAACTTAAATCCAAAGAAAGAAAAAAAAGCATATTGTGTACATCACAGAACATGAGAGGATTCAAAATATGTAACAATTAAATTTTCATTTCAAGAAAGCCTTTTTGATAAATGATCCATGTTGTATTGAGAATTATCCATCTTTTCTTTGCTTCTGTGTGAGTTTTCTTTTGTTCTCTGCTGTGCACTTTTTTACTCTGTTATTTTTTTCTCCTCCCCTCACCCCTCTCAGAAGGCTATGATAAAGTTTAGATATGTTTCTCTATAGCTATAGATATATACATACACATATACATGTATGCATACATATATAGACATATACTTTGAGGGAGTGCTCTTGACAGGGAAGGCTGCAGAGAAAGGCATTGTGGTCGGTACAGCCTCCCTGGGATCAAATTAGCAATAGCCCCCCCCCCCCCCAGGGGCGGGGCCGGGGGTTTGCATGCCTTCCCGAGCCTTTTGATATCCTGTAGCATGGAGGTTCAACAGGAGGGGGAAATATCAGGTTTTGAGCAGGGAATCTTTGAAATTAATGTTCTGAGGAAGATAAAGATTAGTTTTGTAGAGGATTGATTGGAAGGGGAAGTAACCTGATTCATCCATTAATTTAGCATGCGATGATAAAAGTCTGGATTCAGGACTATGCCTGCTTCTCTTGGATCCTTCTTTATCTTGTGATATTTCCCCGATTCCCCATGCTCTTATGTCTGTCATTTTGGTGACCTTGTCTGTCTGCCAACCACCCTCAGCAATGAATTCTGCTCCTGCTCATTTATCTCTATCATCTTAGATTTTAATTCCATATTGGATATCCCTCAAAATTCTACTCAATGGAAATAGTGTCTTTCTCTCCCCTTGGCAGCGCAGGAGCTTACTCTCTTCCTAGCCTGAGGACATATGATGACAGATGTTCTGTACTGGAACGTTCTCAAGGGAAAAAGAGACCGGGTTGGTGCAAAGTCTTCATCTATACATCACCCTTCCAGTATTTAAAGACAGTTGTCATGTCCCTCCTGAGGCTTCTTTTCTGAGCTAAGCTCTTTTTCCTAATCCTCACTGGGCATGATCTTGTGATGCTTCCCCATCCCGGGTGTCCTTCTTTGGGTGCTCTCCAGCTTAGCAATGGACCTCCTCAAATGTTATCCTCAGAACTGAACATGATATTCCAGTTTTGTTTTTGTCAACAGGGAGTAGAGTGGGGTCATAAACTTCTTTGTTCTGGACCCTAAGCCCCGAGCCTTTTCATTTAGCTGAAATTGCCTTAGTGATCTGGGTTGCCATTTTGGACTCTTGATACAGAGCACCAAATCCCTTTAGTTTTTATTTCCATGAACTTTTTGGAGGGACTCTATCCCCCCCCCATCTTGTATGTGTAATCCAAGTGTTGAATTTTATATTTCTCTATAATAAATTTAATGTCACTAGGTTGAATCCAACTTTCTTACCCAGCAAAGTTTTTTGGATCCTGACTCCATCATTCTGTCTGTTGGGCATCTCTCCTAGCTTTGTGTCATTTGCCATTGTGATAATCACACTCCCTATTCCCTCCTACAAGTTATTATTAAGTAGCCCTGAGGGCACTCCCATTTGAACAGTGTTCTCTGAATTTTTCCATCATGCATCCTTATCAGTTTAAAAAAATGTTGAGCATTCCCCCCAAGTATGTATATTTATTTTTAAATTTTATCATGTAATACCTCAGTAATATGTGCATTATAAAAATATGACATTATTTAAGGGTATTTGGAGGGGTTTTGGGGAGAAATCAGGTGAGTCATTGCCTTTTCCCCACCTGGCTCTGCCTCTCTATTTATTTGTTTCTATAGAGACATCCAAAGCTATGAACTTTATTGTTAGATAATTTCTCTGTGAAGTGGCTATGTTTACTGTTTTTTTTTCTCCTGTGTTGAAGGTGTCTGTATGGTATCTAGATTTTTAGATCTATAGAAGTTGTTTTTTTCCTCTTCTTCCCCATTTAGTTTAAAGCCTTTTTAGAGTTCCAAGTTTCTAAGCACAGATTTTTACCACTCCTTCTTGGGCAGTTTTTGTCCAGGACTTCATAATCCCTAGCTCTCTTTTCTAGGTTCCTGTTGGAAGTATCATTTGTCCCTATAAAGACCACTGGAATTAGGTAGTAATCATCTCATTTGACCAGTCTTGGGAGTTTGCCTGGTACTTCTCAGATTATGTGCATGGGTAAGTTAGTAGTTCCCTCTATAACTAATGTTATCAGCAGATGGCCAGGCCACCTTGATACTCCTCAGCAGGAAGTTTCTAACCAACCCTATTTTTCTCTTTTTCTTCTGACATTTAGCAGATGATCTCTCTCCTGTTGGCACATGTGAAATTACATCATGGTTCCTTGAAGTTTAAGGAGTTTCTTTCTTCATAGGTTATATTGCCCACTCTGTTGCAAGAGTTTATACCTTATACTTATTCCTAGTCATTCAGGGATCCTTCTTCCCTTTCTTCTCTGTTCATATTCTTCCACCTTGCAACATTAAAATATGGGGTAGATTTCCCCTCTTCTTCTTTAGTTTTGTTTTATTTGTTTTTACTTTGAAGTCTTGCTTTCCTTTTGTTTACATCACAGACAACATTGAACATTTACACCTTCCATCTCCCTAGATTTTCTCCATGAATGTAATATACTTGGAAGACTTCATCCTGGAGAGAAATCATTTGAATGTAATCAGTGTGGAAAAACATATTACAGCAAACAATATTTAACTGAACATCAAAGAATTCATACTGGTGAGAAACCTTATAAATGTAAAGAATGTGGTACAGCCTTTAGTCACAAGAGACATCTTAAAATACATAATATAATTCATACTGGAAAGAAGCCTTTTGAATGTAATCAATGTGGGAAAGATTATTGCAGCAAACAATACTTAACTGAACATCAAAGAATTCATACTGGAGAGAAACCCTATAAATGTAATGAATGTGGGGACACCTTTAATCGTAAACACTCCCTAGGCCAACATGAAAAAATGCATACTGGAGAAAAACCCTACAAATGTAATGAATGTGGAAAAGCCTTTGGTCAGACAAGACACCTTAAAATACATAAGATAATTCATGCTGGAAAAAATCCCTTTGAATGTAATGAATGTGGGAAAGCTTATTGCAGTAAACAATATCTCACTGAACATCAGAGAATTCATACTGGAGAGAAACCCTATAAATGTAATGAATGTGGGAAAGCCTTCAATAGGAAACATTCTCTAGGCCAACATAAAAAAATGCATACTGGAGAGAAACCCTACAAATGTAATGAATGTGGGAAAGCCTACTGTCAAAAGAGACACCTTCAACTACACAAGGTAATTCATACTGGGAAAAAACCCTTTAAATGTAATGAATGTGGGAGAGCTTATTGCAGGAAACAATATCTAATGGAACATCAAAGAATTCATACGGGAGAAAAACCTTATAACTGTAATGAATGTGGGAAAGCCTTCCGCTCTAAAGCAAATTTTTATGTTCATAAGCGAATCCACAGTGGAGTGAAACCCTACATATGTAATGAATGTGGCAAAGACTTTACACAGCAAGGGCAACTTAAAATGCATAAGATATTTCATACTGGAAAGAAGCCCTTTGAATGTAATGAATGTGGAAAAGCCTTCTACACCAATTCTGGCCTTAAAGAACACAAACTAATTCATTCTGGAGAGAAACCTTTTGAATGTATTGACTGTGGAAAAGGCTTCAGGTTCAGTTCAGGTCTTCTGAAGCATCAGAGAAGTCATTCCGAAGAGAAACCTTATAAATGTACTGAATGTGGGAAAGGCTTCAGGCGGAACTCATACCTTATGCAACATGAGAGAATTCATACTGGAGAGAAACCCTATGAATGTAATGAGTGTGAGAAAGTTTTCAGGTGGAAGGGAAATCTTGATTCACATAAGAGAGTTCATATTAAGGGAAAACCATATTCATGTAATGAATGTGGGAAAGCCTTTAGGCTTAAGGACAGCCTTAATACACATGGGAGAGTTTGTCCTGGAAAGAAATGCTTTGAATGAAAAGAGTGGATAGTAACTTAGAGTCAGAGGCTAAACTTTGCTGCACATAATAAAAGTTCACAGAAATGATTTGAATGTAAGGAGTCGGTGAAAACTTTGCCATTTAATAATATGTACTATTTATTAGTTAAGAAACATGGAAATTCATACTGGGCAGAAGTCCTATGACTAATGAATGTGAGAAAGCCTTCCACTGGAAGCAAAACCTTAATATATATAGATATAGATATAAATATAGATATATATACACAAAAAACCTTAATATTTCTAGGAAACCTTATTTTTTAGTGTAACGAATCTGGGAAGCCCTCCAAATGGTGTGGAATACTTAAGGAATTTGAGACAATGATGGAGAGAACCTTGTTGGTGTACAAAATGTGGGAAAGGCTTAATGAGAAAACACAACTCAGCATGAATCAGAGTTTTTGTATGGACAGCATCACATTTAATGTGATGAATGTGGCTTAACTAAAATGGTAGAAACCTGAAGGACCATAAGAGACTTTATGCTAGATAAAGAAATTCTTTGGTTATAATAAATTGGGAAAGTCTTTAGGCTGAGTCAAACCTTTGCTACACATTATAAAATTGTTATTTAAAAAAATTATTTTGGGGAAAACTTCATTTAGGGGGAACACATTTCATGACCTCAGATAATTTATCTGGGTGAAAATCTCCATGACTAGTTGAAAGTCCATCCATGCTAATAATTAACTCTGTAGGCCTGATGGAAAGAATGCTTCAGAAGAGTTCATGGTCTCAACATTTCAGTTATAAGGGGCCTCAGAGGCCATTTGGGCAAGTTTTATCTGAAAAGAAATCTTCTATACAAGATGCAAGTTTAACTAGTTCTTGTTTTAAGACTTTGAATGAGTGAGAGTCCATTGCTTCCTCAAGGAAGTTGACTCCACTTTGGGATTAATCTAATAATTAAATGTTTCTTTATATTAAGCCAAAATGTGCTTTTTTGCATTTTCTCCCATTTTTCCTAGCTCTGCCCTCTGTGGCCAAATACAACATGCTTAATCCCTCTTCCTGGTAACAGCCCATCATATCCTTGACATCAGCTATAATGCCCTCACTTAGTCTTTTCCTCTGTGGAAACATCCTCAGTTCCTTCTGCTCTCTTTTTAACACTCAAGCATATCATTTGTCTCCACAAAATATGGCATGAATGAATGTAAAGTCATTAATTATGATTACTAACTTATTAGTTACTGGCTTACTAAGTGCCAAGTGTTGTGCTAAGCACTGGGGATACAAATTCAAAGGGGAAACAGTTTTTGTCCCCGGGAACTTAGATTTTAATTTGAGAAGAAAACATGCATAGGGGAGTGGTAGTTTGGAATGGTTGTTTTGATTTGGAAGATAGTGAATTGATTGACATGCCCTTTTTTCCAGTAGCACTGGTGATATTAATTTTATCATGGATACAGAACAGAAAACTGTCGATGGAAGAGAGGAGAGTAGAAAGGTATATGGTGTGACAGGTTAGATGTCAAAAGATGACCGTGGCTCAAGGTCCAGGCCCAGGTCAATCTTGGCTAGAAATGACTGGATATTATGGGTTGATATACTCATTAATTAGAATAGCATAGCCCTATACTAAGAATCCTAGAACTGAGAGGGACAAGTCCATGAGAAGATGGCACCTGCCCTGTGAAGGTGCTGCAGTAGGGAAGATGGCAAGGTCTGGAAGGCCATAGGGTACAGCAGTAGGCAGGGCAGATGACTGTGGTAGAATTTCAAGCATGGTGGAAGCAGTTACATATGGATCATGTGATGCACTTACCAGTCAGTGAAGAGGCAGGAATTCCAGAGCTAAGGATATAGGCTTTGGCCTCCAGTATATTAGTAGGATGAATAACAAAGTCTGGAGATCCAGAGGGTGCAGCAGTAGGCATGATAGAAGGAAGGATAACCAAGGGTAGAATGTGAAGTATGACTCAGGCTAGCCAGACATATTAGGACATTTAATGCACTCACCAGTGAGGATAGCATGGGCCTCACAGTGGGAATTCCAGAGATGAAATAATGTATTCCAGAACTAATGAGAATATTTTGGATAAATGTGGTCTGAACAGTGGAACAATATAGCAATATTGTCCTCATTCTGAAAAAATGTGACATGTCTAATGAATCCTGAGATTGAATTAGCTTTCTTTGGCTACTCTTATACATTGTTTGATTCCTTTTGGATCTTTGATTCACCAAAATCTCCTGACTTTTATCAGATGAACTGCTTTCTAGCAATGCCTCCCCTGTCTTGTACTTGTGAAATTGATATGATAAACCTAAGTGTGAGACATTGCATTTACCCCTATTACATTTCATCCGATTCAATTTGGCCCAGTGTTCTAGCAGGTCAAGCTTTTTTGAATACTGACTCTATGATTCTAGTGTGTTAGCTTTTCTTCCCAGATTTGTTCCACCTGCAGATTTGATAAGCAGAACAAATCCAGCTGTTAATAAAAATGTGGCATAGCACAGATCTCTGGAACGCTGCATTGGAGAACCCTTTCCCCTTTAACATCAAGCAGTCCTCATCAAAAGAAATCATACTTCATTCATTGCAGAGGAGGTAATCTGTCAGATTTTTTTTTCCCCACCAGTTACACTAGTGGTGCCTTGTTAGAAAAGTGACTTGGAAGTTCCCTCCAATGGTGTGGATCAATGGTCCCTGCTAGCTGCATGTTGATTTAGAAAACCACAAATTAATATCATCTATATTGCATTGTATTTTTATTTATTTTGTTAAATATTTCCCAGTTACATTTTAATCTGGTTCAGGCTGCTACTGTTAGGTAGTCTACTGGGCCTCTGAGTAAGTTGACCAGTGAATCCACCTAATGCTCTGGACTCCTTCCTTGAATTCTGACATCACAAGGGTGCCAGTGAAGAACTTTATTCATCTATCATCCCTTACCCTTGCCATGTGACAAGCCCATCTTCTTTTCCAATCATCTGAATCGTTGATGACATCTTTTACTCCTGTTCTTTGGAGCTGCTCATTATACTCTGTTCATACCCATGATGGACCTCTCTATTGCCCTCTGTGTGATAGTCATATCAAATTCTTTGGAGTCTTATATTCCACGTTTTATTGCCTGACAGTATTATCGGTAGAATGTTGGTATTAAAAAGATGGGCCTTTGCTTTCATGGGAAGTTTGGAGGCATTAAATAAGCTTTGCAGTTTCCTATTGGCAATTCAGCATCCTCTCCTCTTGGTCAACTTTGGATCTGTCCATCTGTATAGTCTTTCCTCAATATACATACTGTTGGACAAGTTCTATAGATTGGTCATTAATGTACATGTTTTTCCCTGGGCAGTAGATATTCTTCAGCTACTTGGGCTTTCCTGTTTGTTTTCCTCAGGAGCTACACTCCTTTGAAAAGTAACTGATTTCTTCCAAAAGAATGAAGTACCCCAGGGCTCAATGCAGTTAGCACAGTGTCATCCACAAACAAGAACATCAGGAAGAAATCACTTTTTCAACTTAGACTTTATGTTTGATCTCCTTCATCATGGTGGCACATAGTTTTGGCAAAAAATAAAGCCCTCTTGTATGCCTTGCCTGACATTTATGAATGTGGGGTTGTAGAACAGGATTATTTCTGTTATTTTTTCTTTGGAATTATTTTAATGCATCTCTTCTTGCAAAAGAACCTGTAAGGTGGCATTTTGTTCTGTCCGATCAAATGCTTCTGAACAAACAGTGGGCACAGTAGAAATCCTACACATCTTTCAATTGTGAAATGGTGATGTGGTCCAGTGCTGAAGACTGCTTGCCAAAGCCTATTTCTTAGTTATGCCCTCATTAAGTATATTCTTAATTCATGTTGTGTCATACTTCCTTACTCCTTTAGATTATGAACTTCTTAGGGGCAGGGACTGTCTTTTGCCTCTTTTCATATCCTCACCACTTAACATGATCCCTGGCACATAACTAGCACTTAATAAATGTTTTTTTGACTTGTTGACTCATGTAGATGACTCTTCTAGAATTTTGTATCTAGAATTCTTCTACATTTTGTATAATTGAAAGAGAAGGTATATAAGTCAGAAGTTATTGGTGTTCTCTTGATTACTTTTGTCAGTATTAATAAGGTTGTAGATTTTCCCACTGCTTTGGCATCTTCCTCTCAGATACCTTGGATGTCCATCCTTCAATGACCTCATAGTTGTGTCATTTCTAGTACAGGTCTCTTCAGTGTATACTTGGTCTGGGCTGCCCAGTTTCCCCATCTTTGTTCTCTTTATTATCTTTCTCTCCTATGAGCACACCCTGTATTGTGATGTTAGCATATGTGTGGAATTATTCCACTGTTCTTAATGGAGAAAAATGTTTTCTCTGACAACTTTTACAAATCTTTTCCATTTGTCTTTTGTTTGTTTTCCTTCCATTTTCATTTTTAATGCATATTGGATGACTTCACTTAGTTGGACACCATGCCAAACTTTTATCCTCCTCTGCTTTTCTCTGCTTTATGAGACCGTGCTCTGGAGAACTGTCCATCTTTCTTCTTTGTAACACTTTTAAAATAAAGTCATATTCTAATCTGGTGTAACTTTGGCTGACATCACTCTTCAGGTTGTCAAGTCAGATGTTTGTTGACTGATGAACTTTCTGTGCTCTTAGCTTCCTTGTAGCAAATTAATTTACATCAAGTTAACTTCTATGTAAAATTCTTAGAGTTGAAATTGATATGTCTATTGTCCATCATCCATTTTTGATTGTCAGTTACTTAAACAGTTTAGGTTGGTCATTAATTGTATGCCATAACAGTTTTCTCATTGATTTTTGTTTGTTTTTTACTAATTATAATCTGACATCACAGGTACCTGGTTCAGCGATAACTCATATCAATATCTAGTCACTTCTTGTCTGTTAAAATATTACCTACTTGGGGCGGCTAGGTGGCCCAGTGAGTAAGAGCGCCGGCCTCGGAGTTGGGATGACCCGAGATCAGATCCAGCCTCAGAAAATGAGCACCCACACACAAATAATGACTAGCCGTGTAACCTTGAGCAAATTACTTAACCCCAATTGCTTAAAAAAAAAATATTACCTACTTTGTTTTTTTAACCTGTTTTTATTTGGTGCTCACTGTGTTCCAGCACCTGCCTATGCATAGAGAGGCACATTGCAGTAGGCTACCCATCTAGCAATGAATTGTTTTGGCCATGACAACACAAGAAACAAAGTAAAATGAGAAGTGTCCCTTGGTCCTTTACTGCCCCCATTCTGCTTCTGAGGTGATGATGATGAGTTGTGGGAAAACAGACCATCAACAAATATTGACTTGATATTCTAAATGCAAGATCCTTGTCCAGTGGTCAAGTGGACATAGTTGAAGGACATGCTGAAGGAGGAGAATCATATCAATCTTGACATTCTTGTTATAAACAAAACCAGAAGACAGATGTAAGTTGTAGCCAAATAGTTGCTAGAAGACAACCTTAAAGGGATTCATTGGAGAAACAGAGAAAGGTGGTAGATAGGGATAATGCAGCCCAACCATAAACAACTAATTCCTTCTATTATGTGAGTCTCCCCTTATTTCTGTAAAGAATGTTTTTATGCAAACCCTGAGTATGACTTGATAGGTGGACTCCCAGGTATATTAAATATTTATTGATACTTTGTATGGAATTTATTTTTATAAGTCCTACTGAGTTTTGTTAATAATATACAGAAAGGCCGAAGATTTGAAAAGTTTATTTTATATTGTTTCAATTAACTTTTAGTTGAACATCATTAGTGATGTTTCCCTTTTTGTCTATATTTATTCTCTCAATTTCTTTTTCTGTTTTTTATATAGCTTGCATTTCTAGATCTGTATAAAATTAGTGATGACAATGGACAGTCTAGCTTTTCCTTTAGTCTTTTTGGAAAGACCTCTAGTGATTTCTTCATTTCAAACAATGCTAGCTTTTGACTTTAGATAAAGTTTATCTTATTAAGGAAAAGTCCATTTTCCCCAATTTTTTTTAACTTGGGTGTCTGTAATTTGGCACATGATTTTTCTGCATCTTTTGATATAATCATGTGATTTTTGTTTTTATTACTAATATGGTCAACACATAATGACCATTACGGACTTTTGAAGGCCAGTAATGAAGATTGCTTCTCACCTCAGGGTAGATGGCGGACCCAAAATGCAGAATGAGGTGCATTTTCAGATATGGCTAATGTGCTGATTTGCTTGGCAGCTTGACAATATGCATTTAGTTAGAAGGGAGGGCATCCCTTCAGGGAGGGGTGATTTAGTGAGAATGAACCCTCACTAAAGCAAAAAATATAGAGAGAAGGAAGAAAAATTCAGAATGGAAACAAAGGAATTTTGCTACTTTGTGAAACTGAAAATGCATTTTTGTATGTTTTTGTATATGAAAATATTTGTTTGTGGTTTAAGTTGGAAGGAAAAATATTAAACATTTTTATAAAGAGAAAGTCTTTGGGATAAGGAGGACTCTACCCTCCTGAGGGTGCCTTGGCAGTTTTTGTACTCTGCAATTGTTTCTTGTTCAAGATTTGTAAATCAGATCCTTCAATAAATTCTACTGGAATGTATACCAGCTGTGTACCGGGTTCTGCCTCTTTATGTCCCTAAAGTGGTGAGACTGGCTTTAGGGGGCGGACACCACTGCGGCCGGAGAGGACCCCAGGCCACGATGGGCGGGATCAGGGTTTGGGGAGGGGAGCGAAGCACGGGATAGGGCTCTGGGGGCAGCTCTGAGGTGTGGGGGCACGAGGAGCCCCCCGGGGGTCTTCCTGGCAGACCTGGGCCATTTCCTTCTGCAGCTCATTTGACAGACGAGGAAACTGAGGCAGAGTCCAGAGACTTGCCCAAGGTCACACAGCTTGTCCGCGTCCGAGGCCGGAGATGACCTCAGGATTTCCTGACTCCAGGCCCGGGGGCCCCCACCCGCGGATCCGTCCCCGCCCCATCCCCCGCCGTACAACCTGGAGCCCACCGACTTTAACTTTTGTCGCTAGGTCGGGCCCTTGCCGGGTTTCCCGGCCTCGCCGGGGGGGGGGTCTCTGGCACAAAAAAGGCTGAGAACGCCCGGAACAAAGGAGGGCAAAGCGGGCCCGCCACGCGCGGTCACCGGGGCGCCCAACCCTGTTGCGCTCCGCTCCTCACCGCCTCCCGGCTACGGGCCGGCCTGAGCGGGGGGCCGAAGGGGGAGGGAGGGTGTGTTACGGCTTGGCGCCTGCGCAGAAGCAGCGCCGCACTACATCTCCCAGAATCCTCTCCTTGGGACGAGCCTCCTTTATCCGATTAAATCCTTCATTTGTCGGCGGCCTCCTTGCTCTGTGCTCGGTGTGCGCAGGCGCAGTTCTGTGCAGGTTGGGGTTTTTACGTCTCCTTAGCTTGGCTCAGCTCCACCTCGGCAGCAGGTGAGTGTCGGCGGGGACTGGCGCGTCAGGGGGGCGGGTCTCTGCCCCTCCCCTCCTCGCCCCGCCCCCGGGTCTAACCTCCCCTCCCCCCGCTCTGCTCAAGGCCCTCGGTCCCTAGTGCTTGGCTCCTCCAGGCCTCAGTTTCCTCCTCTGTCAAAACAGATCTCCGGGAAAAGAGGACGGGGCGAAGGGGCTCGATGGTCCCTGCCCCCCAGTCCCCAAGGGAAGGCGGGTGTGGAGTGGGAAGCCGAGGGGGCGGAGCTGACAACCGGAGGGCACTCCGAGGGGACCAAGTGGGCGTCGCTCTGTTTGGGGGGCAGCCGGGTACATGGGGCGGGGTCTGGGATCTCCAGGGGAGGGGCTGGGGGACAGGGGGCGAGGTCTGGAAATCTGCAGGAGAGGGGGCTGCACCCCTTACCCCCAGTCTCACCCTTTGCCCCAGCGCTTGGTCTGTCACTCACACGGACCCCTTGGTTGAGAGGCGCTGCGATCTGGGAGTCAGAAGGAACCCGGGGTCCAGTTTGCTTTGACGCTTAGCCTGCTGTGAGACCAGGGTTAAGTCTAGGGGCGTTGTGGGGCTCAGATGAGGTGATTGGTGTAAAACGCTTTGCAAACTTAAAGCGTTACGTAAATGCCAGTTAGCGTCACCTTCATCACCATCATCATCACCATCAAGTCAGCAGTCACCAGTTCTCCAAGCTGGTTGTCACTCCCCCGCCAAGAGCTCAAGAAGCAGGATTTATAGAGCCATATAGGGTATGTTAGTAAATGTTTAACAACCAGGTCCCCCCTGGAGTGTAGGGAGAGGGGGTGAGAAATTGTTTGCCCTTATGCTTTTAAGTGTAATCTGCATTATTAACTTTCTCCATTGCTTTCTTAAGTGTGGACAATCAACAAAACAGTAAATCAAGCCCTGGTTTGTAATGGATTTCAGAGGCGTAAATGTTGTTACTGAAAATTTAGCAAGAGCTGGATCCAGCACCTCCCTGGGCAAATCACAACTATTCTCTCTATGCCTTATTTTACTCATCTGGAAAATGAGAATAATAAATACTGGCATCACTTATTTCTCTGGGATGTAGAGAGGCTCAAAGGAGATACTAGGCATGAAGTGCTTTGTAAACTCTAAATAAAGCACTATCTGCTGTGATCTCGTGAACTTTTTTTTGTTTCAGACCCCTTCCCATTCTTTTGCCAGCTTGATCCTCTTGATCTTCTGAAAGGGTAATTTTATTTGGAATCAAAAGACTTGGGTTTGAATCCTGGTTCTGCTGTTTACTCTCTTAATATAAAAGTTTTTAAAATTCATTTTAAACAAATACAAAAGGAGAAAAGAAAAAAAGAACATTTACACGTAGAGAGCAGAACATAAGAGAGGATTCAATATAAAACAAATTTCTAATTCAAGGAAACCTATGCAATGAATTTTCAAAGCTACTGCAACTTTTCTGTGTGCTTCCTTCCAGGTTTTATTTTGTTCTCTGCGGGGGACTTTTATTTATTTACTCATTTATTTATTTATTTATTCCCCTCCTTCCCCTTCCCCTTGCTACAATTGAACACACACACACACATATACACACATACATACATATCTATAAACATATACATATACATATATATGGTCATACTATGCATGTTTCTACTTATGAGTTCTTTGAAGGTGGATAGCATCTTCCTGCATAGGTCCAAGTCTTTCCATGTTTTTCTAAAATCAACCAACTCATCATTTCTTATATCGCAGTAGTATTCCATTACAATCATATTTCATAGCTTGTTTAACCATTCCCTAATTGAAGGATATCTATAGTTTTAGACAGTCTGATGCATATAAGACAATATCTCAAAGTTGTTTTAATTTGCATTTCTCTAATGAATAATGATTTAGAACATTTTTTCATATGATTATATGTAGTTTTGATTTCTTCATCAAAAAACTCTCTGTTCATATCCCTTGCCCATTTATCAATTGGTGTATGACTGTATTCTTATACATTTGACAAAGTTGTTTTTAATATATTTGAGAAATGAGACCATTATCTGAGAGACTGTCAATGAAAGTTTTCCTCCAATTTTCTGCTTTCCTTCTAATCTTGGCTACATTGGTTTTATTTATACAAGAACTTTTTAATTTAAAATAATCAAAATTATCCATTTTACACCTCAACAATGCTCTCTATCTCTTGTTTCATTGTATATTATTCTCCTATCCATGAGTCTGATAGGTAATATGTTCAATGTTCTAATTTTCTTGTGTTATCTCCCTTTATATCTAGGTCAAGATAAGATCCATTTTGATCTTATCTTGGTAGATGGTTTAATATATTGGTCTATGCCCAACTCCTACCAGACTGCTTTCCAACTTTCCCAACAATTTTGGCAAATAATGAATTCTTATCCCCCAAACTTAAATCTTTACATTTGTCAAAATTAGTCCTTTACTGTTGTGTATTGTATGTCTACTCTGTTCCACTAATCTAGCCTATTCTTAACCATTACCAGATAGTTTTGATATTTACTGCATTTTAATATAGTTTAAGGTCTGCTACTGCTGAATCTCTTTCCTTTACATTCCCTCCCCCCTTAGTTTCTTTCTTTCTTTTTTTTTTTTTTTTTGGAAGGCAATTGGGGTTAAGTAACTTGCCCAAGGTCACACAGCTAGGTTTTTTGTTTTGTGTGTGCATTAAGTGTCTGAGAATCCAAACTCAGGTCCTTCTGACTCCAGAGCCTACACTCTACTCACTGCACCACCTAGCCACCCCTCTCCCCTTAGTTTCTTTGAAATTCTTGATCTTTTGTTCTTCCAAATGAATTTTATTATTTTTTCTAACTCAGTAAAATATTTTTTTTTAGTAATTTAATTGGAATGGTATTGAATAAAAAGATAAGTTTGGTAAAATTGTCATTTTTATTATATTGGCTTTACCTACTTATGAACAATGAATATTTCTGCAATTATTTAAATCTGGCTTTGTATAAAGAGTGTTTTATATTTATGTTTGTGTAGTTCCTGTGTCTGTTTTGGCAGATGTATCATTTAGTTATTTTAAATGTCTAAAACAATATTGAATAATATTGGTGCTATATAGTGTAATTTCCCTATTTTTTCTCTTTTAATTAAATCTATTTTAGCTTTAACTTTGTCTGAGACCATGATTGCTATTCCTGCTTTTTTCATGTAATAAATTCTACTCTAGTCCTTTATTTTAATCCTCTGTGTATCTCTTATTTTTGTTGTGTTTCCTGAAAGCGACATATTATCGAATTCAGATTTTTAATCCAATGTGCTCTCAGTTTCTGTTTTATGGGTAAATTCATCCTATTCATATTCAAAGTTATAATTACTTGTTGCTTATTTCCTTCTATTGTGTTTTTCTCTTCTTAATGTTTGACTTCAGGTCATAGCCTTTCTTTCTTTTCTAAAAGGATTAGACTAGATGATTCTTTTTTTTTCTTTTTCTTTTTGGAGGGGGAAAGGTAGGGCAGTTGGGGTTAAGTGACTTGCCCAAGGACACAGGGCTAGTTTTGTGTTAAGTGCCGAAGGCTGGATTTGAACTCAGGTTCTCCAGACTCCAGGGCCGTGCTCTATTTACTCTGCCACCTAGCTACAACAGACTAGATGATTCTTAAGTTCCAGTCCAGATGCCTTCTGTTTGGTCTCTTCTTCTTAAGCTCTTTTCTCCCTGACTACATCTTCTGTCCTGGCTGGAGGCAGCTTGGTGGATAGAGTGCTGAACTTGGATTCCAGAAGACTATGGTTCAAGTCATACCTGGGGTATGACTCTCATCTCTTAGGCCTAGAATCCTGATTTCATGCCTCTTCCTTCTGGGTAGTCTGCTTCTCCTCAGGTTGTTCAAGATTGAATTGACTTTTTGACTGCTGTATCATGCTGTGAATATTTATTGAGCTTGTGATCATCTGAATTCCTGCTCTTCATCACAGTCTCCAGGAGCTCATCATTCTGCAAGATTACATCAGTTCTATAATCCACACCTCCTCAGTACCCCTCAGACACCTGGGGCCATCTCATCATTTTCCACCTGGCCTCACTATGGACTTCATCATACCCCCATGTCAAGTACAGGCCCAACCTTTTCAGATAAAAAACAAAAATTGTTGTTTCCCCATTGTAAACTCCTTGAGAGCAGGGGCTGTCTTTTGCTTTTCTTTGTATTCCCAGTACTTAGCACAGTGCCTTGCACATGGTAGGCACTTAATAAATGTTTATTAACTGACTTAGCTTTTTCACCTGACTTGCTATTTATCTAGTTTTACTTCCTTTATCCCTTCTGAAATTGATTCTTTGAACCCATGTAAAACTTTACATTTACTCCCATTAAATGCTATCTTAGATTCAGGCCTGTATCCAAGTCTGTTCAAGTTTTTTATATCCAGACTTCTTAATCCAATGTGCTAGCAGTACCTTCTAGCTTTATGTTAAATAGTGTGTGGATACTAACATGGTCACAGGGACACTCAAATGGAAACCTTACAAATTGATTTGACTTTGTTGTTGTTTAGTCATTTTTCAGTTGTGTCCAACTCTTTATGACCCCATTTGGGGTTTTCTTGGCAAAGACACTGGAGAGGTTTGCCATGTCCTTCTCCAACTCATTTTACAGATTGAGTAGACTGAGGCAAACAGGAGTAAGTGACTTGCCCAGGGTCATAGAGCTAAGCTAGTAAGTGTCAGAAGATGGATTTGAATTCAGGTCTTCCTGACTTCAGATCTATCTACTGTCCCACCTGGCTGCCCTGTAAATTGACTTAATGTCTTCCTTTAGGTTCTACTAGTTTCAGATCTACCCAACTGTCATGTTGGCTCATCCATATTTCTTCATTTTGTGTACAAGGATAGCATGAAAAAACTTATCTATGTCATTCCCTTACCCTAACAGTCTAGTAACCCTGTCCAGAAAGGAAATGAAGCTCCTCTGGTATAACCAGTTTATTAAAGCATTGTTGATATTGTCAATTCTTTGCATCCCTGCCTTCCCATGTCCACCCAAAATCCTCTCCTGTACAAAAGAACAACACAGTGGCTATGTCATATAGCACAGGCAACATTCTCTCCCTTTCTCTCCCTTTTCTTCTTTCTCTCTCTGCTAGGTCACAAGATTGGTCCTCCTATTGAACCAGAGATTAGCTGCCTTTTAGTGTGGTTTTCATTTACATGTCATTGTGCACGTTCTCTTTCTCCTTTCTTTGTTATGTATCAGTTCATGAGCCTTCCCATTGTTAAATCAAATGGACTGAGTCACTCCATGCTGTGTTTCAGGAGATCAGATCTATTAATTTATCATCACTTGCTAGGAGGATTGTTGACTGGCATGGATTCCTACTTGCCAGCCAGAATCCCTACTAATTAGCCTGAACTAAATAGCCTGAAGATTTAAATACCTTTCCAAAGGACTTATACGAATTCTAAGCAGTTACCTCTAACTAAAAGTCTGCTATTATAATTACAACTTGAGTGGAGTGGTTGGTTATTTAATAGAAAGAGAAAAGGTGAAGATATTTGTGGTGTTAAATCATATCAAATCAGTAATATAGAGGTTGAAGAACTCTATATGAGCTCAAAGTATCAAAGATCACAAGATACAAATAGTCACAAAAAGTATTAAAACAGAAAGTCTCTGTATTCAGTTCAATTCAATAGATATTCATTAAATAAACCTACTATGTGCTGAGTATGGGCTAACACTGGAGATACAAATAAGAAAAAAAGGAATAGCCCCTCAGGGAGCTTACTATTGAATGGGGTATAAAAATAAATAAAAACACACAGAAGGAAGCTGGAGAGGTGTGGGGAGAGAGGCTGTGATGTTTGGTGGAACAGAAGCCAAGCAGAGCGGCTGATAGAAAATGGAGAGCTGTCTGCAAAGTTCTGATTGGAGCCTTGTATAAAGGAAGGCTTTCGGAGAAGTTAATGCTCTATGCTCCAGCCCTCCAGTCAGGAATTCTAATGTTGCAGTATGATTACTAGAAGAATATATTCTATTCCATTGGTATGGAGCAGTACCACTTGATTTTATAGTTGGTAGTTTAAGGTAATGGCCCTCAGTGCCATTATAGATGGTATCTCTTGAATAGACTTTCTTCTGGTAAAGACGCCTAAATTCTATATTGCTTGTGCTTGAAACTTTAATACTCTGTTTATTTACTACATTTCTCTGCTTTTTTTACACTTGCTATTTCTTATGGTTCACTAAGATTCCCTCTATTTGTATGCATGATTTGCTCAGCCATTCCCCAATAGATGAACATCACTTTTGTTTCCAGTTTCTTGCTGCCACAAGATACGCTGCTTTGAAAATTTTGGTAGACATTTGAAATTTCTTTCTGTCTTTAACTGACTTGAAATATCTGTCTAGTATTGGAATTCCTGGGCTAAGGGATACGAACAGTTTGTCAGTGTCCCTCACATAATTCCAAGTTATCTGCTAGAAGGGTTGGACTAATTCACAATGTCACCAGTAGTATTATGGTGTGCCTACATTCTTATAGCCCCTCCAACATTCATTAATTCCTTTAATTCACTTAACAAAGATATAGTAGGGTTTACTGTGTGAGAAGCACTTGGGGTACAAATGTAACACTATGTGACAATAATTAACTCATTTTAAGCCTGGAGAGAAACAATCAATAACTCTTAAGGTCCACATGGTTCCTCCCCTCCACTCTTTCCCTCCCCCCACCGCACCCCAACTTTATGCTTTAGGAACTTTATTTTAGACCAAAAAATTATGAGTTCAGTCTCAATCACTCTAAGCCCCCACTTAGGAGAATTCCTAACATTTAGGCAGGGGTTCTGCTCTCTGAATAGCTTTGCATTTATATCTATCTCTAATTAACCTTTGGTCTCTTTGTAGTATAGGAAAAATTCAGTTTACTGGAAACATTTGAGTAATGAAACAAAATAGCAGATTATATTTTAAGATAGCCTGGGAGGGGAAGTTGGGGAAAGAGCCGACCTTTTCTTGGGATTTCCCTGGCCCAAGGCATCTCTGCCAGGAGATGCCTGTAGACTCTAGAGAAGATGACCTTTCTATCTTTCTTCTCTACCTTTGCTTCTCAAAGGTGGGCTGGAACAACTGTGCTTGCTTTGATTTCTTCTTTTGTAGACTCTCAGAATCTCTTCCTAGTTCTGATAGTTTCACTCTGAAAAATATTTTTTGCCATAAAGGATGAGTCTCTGGGAGGGAAAGTGGAAGGGGAACACTTATTTATAAATATCAATAAAAACTTATTTGCAGCATGATCTACTTGTGATGAAATTATGCTGGCTATTTGTGATTCCAGCTTTTTTTTCTAGATATTCACTGATCATCCTTTTTTTTTTGCATGTAAAAACAATTTTATTTATTTTTTTTAGCATTTGTTTTTAAAACTTTGTGTTCCAGATTCTCTCCCTTCTCCCCTCCTCAGCCACTGTCACTGGGAAGACAAGCAATTCAATATAGGTTACACATGTGTAGTTATTAATCATCCTTTTAAGAACGGATTCTAGAATTTTGGCAGAAATCTGTATGAAGCTCATTGGCTAATCATTTACAGACTCCATTGTTTTCCCTTTTTTGAACACTGAGAAAGCAGTTGTGCTTTTTCAGTTCCGTGACAGCTTTCTATTCTCTATAAATCTTTTAAAATGTGTCCTACTGATTGCTGTCTTTATATTACAGATTTGTTCTCCAGATTGAAACTCCTTTGTGAGAAAGACAATTAAGAAAAACATATTATATCATAGAGCATGTCTAACAATGTAGACAATAACCTCTCTTGGTATTGTAGTAGTTTGCTTCACTTTTTCTGTGAGGGATCAGATAGAATTTATTTTCTCCTATGAGGGACCTTTCTTACTTTTTCCATTATTTAGAGTTTCACTTTCTCTTCATGATCATTTACATTCTTGTAGTTAGTGTGTATTATATAGTTTCTCACACAAATTCTTTTGGTTCCATTTACTTCACTTTGTGTGTCTTTATACAGATCTTCCTATGTTTCTCCAAGGTTCTCTTTGTCATTTCTTATTGCACAATAAAATTTTTTTTTGCCTTTTTGGAGGGCAATTGGGATTAAGTGACTTGCCCAAAGTCACACGGCTAGTAAGTGTGTCAAGTGTCTGAGGTCAGATTTGAATTCAGGTCCTCCTGACTCCAGGGCTAGTCCTCTATTTACTGCACCACCTAGCCGGCTCCACAATAACATTTTATTAGGTTTGTAGAGCTTAGTTTTTTGTTTTTGACCATTGTGTTTCTAGTTCATTTTTGATATATGGGACTTTCATTTCTGTCTTTGGCTTCCAGGCTGTTTACTGGGCTATATGTCCCATAATGGGATTGCTGGGTTAAAGGATACGGAGATTTGAGATACTGTTCTTGTAAAACTTGAAATTGAAGTTCAGAATAGTTAGACTATGTCGCAGCGCCACCAACTGGGCATTGATGGCCTGTCTTTCACAGCTCCAGCTTTGACTATTCCCATTGTTTTACATCTTTTGTATGAGGTATTGAAGCAGATTTTTCACTTTGTATTTTTTTACTATTAGTTATTTGGATCATGTTTTCTTGTGGTCATTTTTAGTTTAGAATTTTTTTGAGAACTGATGGCATCTTGTGGTTAGTTATCTGTTGTACAATTTTTATTGGCATTATGTAGTTATGTCCTCAGCAGTAATTCAGTTTTTTAAACATCATTTGCAATATCTCAGTAATTACAATTGCATATTCTTTCACTACCCTGGGCACATCCCCCTTTCCCTTGTGATTCTGCCTTATCAGAGGGAAGTAGGTACTTTCTTTGTAACTTCTCTAGAATTTCTATTCCTTATTAGCCATTTTTGGTATTTCTTTTCCTTTCTAGTCACAATGCTTTCTGCAAATGTTTCAGCAAATTAATTCCTCACAGAGCCTGTCAAGGAGAAGAATGAAAACATTTTTCTTAATTCAGTAAAGGAAAGATAGAGCTATAGAGAGCTCAGGAAGAGGCACATAGTAGGAAATTTTGTGAATTCTATCTATATTTCCTAGTTTCTCTTTTTGTAAATGCACCCTATAGAACTTACTAGAGGCAGAGGGAAAGAGTTTCAGTCTCTGGTACTAATATTCATTGTCTTTCCTTCTGATTCTACAGAAAGGTGGGTTTGTTTCTGGGTTGATTTGACTTCTTCCTCTAAAGAACCAAGGAACTCATAGCCAGATTGTGGGCAGGAATTCTGTCTTGCTGAATAGAGGAGTTACAGGGCAGTGTTAGTCTCCTTTTTCACTTCTTTCTCCTCCTCCCATTCTAGCTTCTCAAAACTCTGGCTTTCCCTAAGAAAACACAGGTGAGGTGCAAGGAGCAATGACCTCTAGGATCATCAGAGCTGGATCCCAGGTGAGTTATTATTTTGTCTCTCTCCTGAGATTCCATTTGATTTCTTTTTTTCCAAATGCTTTATTAATTTCTGGTTTACATCATTCATTTCTGCCAGATTCTGAGTTACAATTTTTTCCCCATTTTTCCCCTACCCACCGCCCCAGAATAGCAGTCCCAAAGGATATCCCCTCTCCCCATCTGCTCTCTCCTATATCTTCTCCCATATCCCCTTCGACTTTTCCAGTAGGGCAAGGTAAATCTCTGTGCCCCAATGCCTATATATCTTATTTCCCAATTATATGCAAAATAGTATTAATTATAGTATTTATATATTTTTAAAACATTAGATTTTAAAACTTCAAATTCCAGATTCATTCCCTTCCTCCCTTGTCACCCACTCTTGGTGGGAAGATAAGCAATTCAGTATATGTTGTACATATTGTAATGTATTATATTGTATTGTATAATGTATTATAATACAATATGTGTACAATATATTGTACATATATTATAAAAGACTGACTATATTTCCCTCCCTCCTATCCCACCTCTCACTTGGTCTATTCCCTACTTTGATCCTGTCCCTTTTCAAAATGGGTGCTTCCAACTTCCCTCCCCCCCCCCCCCAATCTGCCCTCCCTTCCATCAACCCCCCTTTCATCCCCTTCCCCCCTACTCTCCTGTAGGTGAGATATCCTATTTAGTGTGTATGTCATTCCCTCCCTAAGCCAAATCCAATTAAAATAAGCTTTTGCCTTTTTGCCTTCCTGTTCTTCCCCTTCCTTGTAACCATTTTCCCTTGCCTCTTCTATATGAGATAGTTTGCCCCATTCTGTCTCTCCCCATCTCCTCTCATTATATTCCTCTCTCACCTCTTAATTTCACCTTTTAAGTATCATCCCTTCCTATTAAACTCAACCTGTGCCCTCTATCTATGTAGACCTGTAAACATATATACACACATTCACATATGTATTCATATGGCCCTCTTCAAGAATGAAGGACAAACACAACAACATAAATGCCAGTGCTTTCAAATTATTTTTCAGTTTACATCAAGACCAGCATGTTTTAGGATTTGTTTACAAATGTAGCCTGGGTTCAGATTTCCATTGGGCAAACCCCCATCTTTATTATTTAAATAAAATATAGACAACTTGTAATACATTTTGATGACATTTTATACATTTTTAGTTCTTGTGAGTGGGATTATTTTTAAAGTTAAATGCTTTAGATTCTGAACGTAACCCTGCCTACTCAAAGGAAGGGGCAGTTAAAAGAGTAAGAAAGACTTAAAGTACCAAATTAAGTGTCTGTAAAACATTATTTTCCTATCTGATGGGAAGAGAAGGATGGAACACAGATACTTGTTGGTGCTTAGTGTAGACAAATTGATACATGTATGTCCGTACGTAATGCATATACATATACATTTTAGAAAATCCATGTAGTCTTTTTACTTAGATAATCTGAGATTTTAACATTCAAGCTCAGTTTTATAACTACCATATTCAGAGTACTTCCAAATATCCATTGAATAAAAATGTGTATATATGTATACACACACAGAAGTTTCTCATTTTATTTTTTTTATTTAAAATTAATTATTTAAATTGTAGTTTTTAATCTTAAGGTTCATGAAAATGTCTCAGATTCCTGGTAACATTAAATAAAGTAAGTCATGGGGTGGGGGAGCTAGGTGACAGTGAATAGATCACCAGCCCTGGAGTCAGGAGGAGCTGAGTTCAAATCTAGCCTTAGACACAGCACAAAATAAACTAGCCATGTGGCCTTGGGCAAGTCACTTAACCCCAATTGCCCTACCTTCCAAAAAAGCAAAATAAATAAAAGTAAGTCATTTTTGCTCTTTCTGCTTTTGGAAACCACTAGTTTGGAATGAAAATCACTTAGTTCCACGTACTGATCTTTTAGCTTCTGATTTACATATATTATGGGTTTCTTCCAGTGTTATGAACATCACTATATCATTCTTTTTCTTTTCATTTCTTACCAAAACCATCAACTTTTTGATATCCCAGGGAATACACATTTAAACACTTGCACAGTTATTAGCAAGAGGCAGTTTTGTCCCCCAGACAAATCTGCTGACCGTGTAATAACTTTTATTATGCATCATTCATAGGATGGTCCAAGAGGATCCAACCCCTTCCTATTACATAGGCATCCTGTTAGGTATTGTTTCCAGGTATTATCAACACAGCTTTGTATCCCTTCCCAAAATTATGCTTGAAATCAATAAATATAGCATTAATATGACAATTTAAAAAATTAAGGGATCAAATTTAAACAGAACCTCAATTGGTATTACTAAGTCTTGATGGAATGAACTCCATGACGAGAGTATAGCTTTGGAAGGATTTTCCTTATTCAGAAGTAATAGGAAGCTTTAGAATGATGGGAGTGACATGGGGGAGGTCTAACATTATATATTAAAAGAAGATATATACATTAAGAAATACAAGAACTGGGGACGGCTAGGTGGCACAGTGAGTAAAGCACTGGCCCCTGAGTCAGGAGGACCTGAGTTCATATCTGGCCTCAGACACTTAACACACACACAAAAAAAACTAGCCGTGTAAACTTGGGCAAGTTACTTAACCCCAATTGCCCTCCAAAAGGCAAAAAAAAAACAAACCAAAACAAAACAAAACAAAAGAAATACAAGCACCGTAAGCATGGTAGAGAACTTTTAGGTAAACCTCAAAGTAGAAAGGAAGAAATAAGATATTATCATTGGTAGGTGTCACATATCATTTCAAACAAAGATTCTTAACTGTTATTGTGTGTCATGTTCCAGTTGTGCAGTCTGGTGAAACCTATGGTCCCTTTCTCATATTTTTAAATGCATAAAATAAAATATATAGAATTATTGTCAAAATATTTTTAAAAATACAAGTTCACAGACCCCCTGAAATCCATCCATTGACCTTTTTAGGGTCTGGGGAAGCCAAGTTAAAAACCCCTAATCTAAACAGATAAAAGAACTTGGTGAGGATTCAGAGAAAGAGATCAAAAGCCTGACACAAAGGCAAGGCAAGATAGGATGATAAAGGACTTGAACTGTCTGTTCCTCTGCTCTCTGAACCAAAAAACAGAGTAGTCAATAATTTCTTGACAATTTAATCTTTCATATGATGGAATCCAAAAATTATGTTCTGGACCTGTTTGTCACAGAATTAATGGTTACTAGATTGAAAATGATAAGAACCCTGGTGGAAATTGACAACTCTATTGTGGAATTTATGATAAAGATGGAGAGGAAAGGAGCAAACAGACTGACATATACTTAAGATTTTTGTAGAATAGTTTTCAAAAATTCAAAGAAAATATGGTTAAAAGCCCATGAAGTAAAATTTAGGGGAGAGTCTTCCCAGGAAGGGTAGGAAGCTTTCAACAATGAAAATCTCATAGACACAAAAAGAAGAGGAAAAATGAGAATTGTTTGGAGATACCAATTAAAATATACAGGGAAGTATACCAACCAACTTCAGTCCTAAATAAAGACATGTAAAGGAGATGAAAGCAAGGACAAGACTAGAGAGTGATAGGTATGATATAGCTAATGAGGAAGTAGTTTGATTATTTTTTGGTTATTTAGTTTTTTCTTTTCATTTGTTATGAAATTGACAAACAGCACAAAGCATGCACATTTCCACATACAAAGAATAGAAAAGGATGATTGTATATGAAAATATGAATTTTTATTATGTAAAACTTTTTTTAAAGTATATATTAAATTTAATGTGGTAGTTTCAATACATCCATGCTTGTCTATAGTCCCTTCTGAGCTACCTTTTGCTGTCTTTTGAGTATTTTTCAAAAAACAGTCTTATTGTCATTCTTGTGTTAACTAATACCAAATAGCTTTTATGATCCTGCCATATTCCCATACTTCCCACTTTTTTTTCTTTATTTCTCTTAAGTTGTTTTTGTTTTTGTTCTTTTACTTTTTGGAGGGCAATTGGGCTTAAGGAACTTGCCCAAGGTCACACTGCTAGGTTTTTTTTGTTTGTGTGTGTTAAGTGTCTGAGGCCGGATCCAAACTCAGGTCCTTCTGACTCCAGGGCTGGCACTCTACTCACTGTGCCACCTAACCGCCCCGGTGACCATTCATTTTGTTCCTTCACATGTTTTTTTTTTCTGGTTATGTAAAGTAATTCTTTGCTAGTCTGGAAACTATTATAACTTTGAAGAGTAAAGTGCATGTTTTATTTGGGATTCAGTGTGGGAAATTATTTGTTAGCTTTACTTTGAGCAACTAAATACAGTTATTTATGATGCACAGAATACAGTATGAGGTCAGGGAGATAGCAAGTAGATTCTCAAGAACTACTTATGTGGACCACTAAACCTTCAATGTTATGAGAACTGTTCCCTTTCTCTTTTACCAATTCATGCCTCCCTCATGTTTCATGTGACCAGTGGTACCTGGGTGAGCAAGAACTTTTTTGATCTTTCAGAAATTGCTGACATTTCAAGATGTGGCTGTGGACTTCACCTGGGAGGAATGGGGACTGTTGGAGCCTGCTCAAAAGGACCTGTTTAGGGATGTGATGCTGGAGAACTATGAGAACTTTGTCCCCCTAGGTAAGGTAGGCTTATTTTTCCTGAATCATCTGGCCATTGGGATATTTTTGCATTCTCTCTTTCTAAAGGAAAGACTGAAATGCTTTGCTGAGTTTTGGCTTGGTGTGCAAGGATGTTCTCATGAATGTGTGCATTGTGAAAAGATAACAAAAATTCTAAGCCATAGCTTTACTCTGTTGTTTCTGAGGCTATAATTTATCTAGTGTCTCTTTGTCCAGGTCAAAGACTCTCCGCTGGAGTCTCATTATAGCTACATGAGGAAAGACTTGAAAAGCTTCCACCTTTTTCATGGGGAGAGTCTCAAGAATGATATATTTCCTTTGAGTCTAAATAAAACTGTTTCATCCATTCCTTTTCCTTAACTGGAGTACTATGAAGAACATCCTTCAGATATCTTTCCTAGAGTGCCCTCTGTTCTCCAAAGAAAAAGAAGTCAAAGATGAATTCTGAGATGTTTTTCTGTTCTCAGCACCTTTCCAACTATTTCTTCATGTTTAGGGCTTCTAGATTCCAAATCAGATGTGATCTTCCAGTTGGTGAGAAGAAAAACACCAGGGCTGCCTGATGGAGAAGTCCCAAGAAATCCTTTCCTGGGTAAGTGGGGAACAAAACAAAACAAAACCCCCAAAACCCAAGCAGGTGGGTACAATTGCAAGCAATACCTCATCTGATCATTAAGGATGCGTTATCTTTTTTAAAAAAAATATCTGTTTCAATCAGCAAAAACCTTCCCTCTCCCCACTTTCCAATTGAGAATGAATAAATACAAACAAACACACATATCTATATCTCATTTTAGTCTCAGAGTCTTTGACCTCTCTCTCAAGAGGTGGTTAGTATTTTTCATCATTAGTCTCCTGGAATTGTGGTTAGTCATTATGCTGATCAGAGTTCCTAAGTCTTGAAAAATTGTTTGTCTTTACAATTGTTGTCATTGTATAAATTATTCTCCTGGCACTGTTCACTTCACTGTACATCACTTCAAACAAATCTTCCCAGGTTTCTTTGGAACCGTCCTTTTTTATAATTTCTTATGACATAATAGTATTCAATCACTTCCATAGAGCATAACTTGTTCAGTCATTCCCCAATTTCTGAGCGCACTATGAAACTCCCATTCTTTGCCACCTCAAAAAGAACTATAAATATTTCTGTATATCCTTAGAGTTCATTTTACTTAGGACTAACCTTTTTCTTAATTTACCTTCCCTCTAATTCCCTCTTCTTCCCTTTCCCTTCTCTTTCACTGTTGAATAAAATGGATTTCTTGACCTAACTCTGTGTGTGTGTTCTCTCTTTTAACTAGCTCAGATGAGAATGAAGTTCAAGTGTCAGCCACTCCTTCTTGCCCCTTCCTCTTTGTTGGTATAGGTCATTACTTTTATGCCCTAATTAGGAGATCATTTTCCCTAACCTTTTCTATCACTCACCCCTCACTGAGTGTATTCCTCTTTTCCTCCTTTCCCAATCATCAAGACATAACAGAACTACTCCCAAACCTTCTATCTAATTAGACTTCTTATATGACCCTGATGATGTTGGTGTTCAAAGGAGACATATATATCATCCACAGAGTAGAATTCCACACCTGCTGTAGTAATCAGGCCAGGGTTGGGTAAGTAGAAAATTTTTAGGGTACCTTTTCTAGCCCCTTCCTCACACCAGGATGTGAGCAGTACAATCCTTAAAAGACTGTTGATACACCCAGGGCGCTGCTGAATCCCACTGCTGCTTCCAGTAAGAAATGACCATATGGCCTGGGCTGCTTGTATGCAGAGTTGTGACTACAGCTCCCAGTGTATCTGCACCTGCTGCTTCATCAGTTACCTGTTGCCATAGGACTTTGAGATAGGTATCATCTCCCTATAATAGAATGTAAGCAATTTATCCTTGTTTATTCCTTTATCGTTATTCATTCAAGTTCACCTTTTTATGTTTCTCTTCAGTCCTGTGTTTGAATTTCAAAGTTTCTAGGATGCTCTAATCTTTTTATTAGAAATGTTTAGAAATTCTCTTATTAAAATTCCATTTTTCTCCCTATAAGATTATATTTAGTTTTCCTGGGTAAGTTACTCTTGGTTGCACACCTAATTTTGCTTTGCCTTCTGGAATATTGTATTCATTCAACCAGTTAATAAGCATTTATTCAATGCCCACTATGTGCCAGGCACTGTTCTGAAAGCAAGGGATATAAAGAGAGGCAAAAGACATTCCCTGCCCTAGAAGAGCCTGCAATATAATGAGGGAGACAACATGGAAACAATTATATATAAGCAAGCTATTTGCAGGACAAATAGGAAATACTCAGTGGGAGGAAGTCACTAGAATCAAGAAGTATTGGGAAACACTTCCTTCAGAAGATAGGATTTTAGTTGGAACTTAAAGGAAACCAGGAAAGTCAAGAGGTGAAGATGAGGAGGGAGAGCATTCCATGCTCTCCTCTCTTTCATAGTAGTAGCTACTAAATCATGGATGATCCTGACTATAGCTCTTCAGTACTTAAATTCTTTTTTTTCCCTCTGGCTTCTTACAGTGTTTTTTCTTTGATCTATAAACTCAGAATTTTGGCTAGAATGCTCTTGGGAGGTATTGGAGAAACAGGAGCATTGTCAGGAGAGTGATCAGGATTTTCAAAATATTAGAGACCAGATAGATCATCCTCAGATTAGTTGAATGACCTGGGTTGTTTAGACTGGGAACAAGAAGACTAGAAAGGACATGGTAACTGTCTCCAAATATTTGGAGGACTATAGTATGGAAAAGAGGCTAAATTAATTCTGCTTTCTCCAAAGGGAAGAACTAGGAACAATGAGTAGAAGTTGTGGAAAGGTGACCTTAGGCTTAGTGTAAGGGAAAACTTCTTTATATTTCAAGCTATCTGTGAGAGGAATGGGTGGTGGTTCTCCCTCAGTGGAGACCTTTAAGTATAAACTAGATCATTCATTTTTTTTTTTTTTTGCTTTTTGGAGGGCAATTGGGGTTAAGTAACTTGCCCAAGGTCACACAGCTAGGTTTTTGTTTGTGTGTGTTAAGTGTCTGTAATGGAAATGCAAATTTAAAGATCTTCCCTGCCCCTAGCTTAAGTGCACCTGGAGCCTGTGGTGGGAGGCTTGTTTTTCAGGGAAGCCCACACCTTGATACTTTGTGATTGGGCAGTGGGTCAAGGAGGTTGTTACAATCTCTGAGCTAGGAGAAGACTATATAAACCCTGAGGAGAGACTTTGCTTTGGGGCTCACTTTGAGAAGTGTTGTGTGATTTGACCAGATGAGACTCTGGGAAGCCGTTGTTGAGAGCCCCCCGGCTTTGAAAACCCAGATGTTGATGCTTCCCTCTCTGGTAACTGTGATTTGGTATTGATATAATGGTGGGACAGTTTGGAAGCCTGTCTGTTTGATCTGTAAGTTCTGTAACTCTGAAGTTTGGGGTGCTGACCTTTTTCCCCTGAACTAGGTAATGTGTGTTTGTTTGATTAAAGTGTGCTTGTTAACTGATTTTGAGTTGCTTTCCTTTTGAAAAGCAGATCTAAGAACCTGTGTTGGCAGTCACCCTGGGGATATTGGGGTGCTTGCTGCTGCAAAATGGCGACGATGGATGGGATCTGCTGAGTAAAAGGAAAGTATGGGGGCTGGGATAATTGTTTGTTTCCCAGTTGTGGTAGCTGTGATTCTGTGGAGCCATGGAGCAGGAGAGAAGAACTGCCTACATGCTGACTTTGCTGAGCTGAGAGCAGGAATGGTGAGCTGCCTACATGGAGACCTGTGGAGAAGCCTGGAGCTGCTGCCTTCTGCTGGAGGAGAAGGAACCCAGGAGTTTGGAGTTCAGCCACAGGACAAGATAAGGACTGTGAGACAAAGCAGGGGCACTGAATGTGTTTCCTTGTTGCATCCCACAGTTTGGGACCCAGGGGGAGGATGGACTTGTAACTATGATGGGTGGGGTGAAGTGCCATGGACCCCAAGGGCCCCCCTTTGGTTTTGTTGCTCAGCCCCCTCTCTGGACTTGGAAGTAGGGGCTGGAGCAGTGTGAGGGGAAGGACACCCCCCTCCTCCCAAGAGAACTTTATGTGATAATACTTTGTATTTTGTGAATTGATGTGATAATGCTTTGTATTTTGTGTTTAAGGCCCAGTGGCCACTTTGGTAACTTTAGATGTACCTTGAAAATATGACTTAAGAGATGGTTAGTGCTAATTGAAATGTAAATTGTCTATGCTATGGGCATACTTAGTAAGACTTTACTGAATAAGGTATTGGTTGTACTTTGAGATATTGTTACAGATAAGAGACTAATTGAGCTAATCAAGACTTTGCCCCATGAGTGGAAGACTTGGACTATTGTATTTTGAGATTATATTGTGATTTTCTTATGTACCTGGAAAATGTGACCTAAGAGATGTTTAGTGCTAATTCAAATGTAAATTGTGCATGCTATGGGCATGAAAGATCTTGGGGCCGAATGTAATGGAAATGCAAATTTAAAGATCTTCCCTGCCCCTAGCTTAAGTGCACCTGGAGCCTGTGGTGGGAGGCTTGTTTTTCAGGGAAGCCCACACCTTGATACTTTGTGATTGGGCAGTGGGTCAAGGAGGTTGTTACAATCTCTGAGCTAGGAGAAGACTATATAAACCCTGAGGAGAGGCTTTGCTTTGGGGCTCACTTTGAGAAGTGTTGTGTGATTTGACCAGATGAGACTCTGGGAAGCCGTTGTTGAGAGCCCCCCGGCTTTGAAAACCCAGATGTTGATGCTTCCCTCTCTGGTAACTGTGATTTGGTATTGATATAATGTTTGGACAGTTTGGAAGCCTGTCTGTTTGATCTGTAAGTTCTGTAACTCTGAAGTTCGGGGTGCTGACCTTTTTCCCCTGAACTAGGTAATGTATGTTTGTTTGATTAAAGTAAGCTTGTTAACCCATTCTGAATTGCTTTCCTTTTGAAAAGCAGATCTAAGAACCTATATTGGCAGCTACCCTGGGGATATTGGGGTGCTTGCCGCTACAGTGTCTGAGGCTGGATCTGAACTCAGGTCCTTCTGACTCCAGGGCCAGTGCTCTACTCACTGCGCCACCTAGCCACCCCGGTGATCATTCATTAACCATAGAGAGCAGATATTTTTCTACTGGCTTCCTTCCCCTCCCTCTTCAATCTAAGCAGGAGAAAAAAAATGTGTGATTACCAGTTAAGATGTAATCAACATATAGAATCTCAGTAGGTAATGAAGGTTTGTTGTAGAAGCAATCTTGGCTATGTACAGATGCACAAATTTTTGGCTTGATGCAAAGAAAAATTTCCCAAGAATTAGAACTGTCTGAAAGTGTAATAGGCTATGTTAGGAAGTAGTGGCTTCCCCAGGTCTCTAAGTCAAGTCTCTGTGACTACTTGTTAGCTACATTTCAGAGGAAATCTGAAAGGTATTATTATTCATATGAGAGTCGGACTAGAAATCTCAAATTCCTGAGATTCTGTGAAACTGTGATTTTCTTCCTTAATACTTGACTATCTTTTAACCTCTGTCTTCTTTATTGTGTCCTTTATTTCTCAAATCATTCCTTTCCAACTCTAGGTATCTCTTCAAGGCTCTGCCTTCATTTTTCTCCTCTTTTCTTCAGAGAATTCTTTCAATCTTTTGGCTTTAATTATCCCCTCTCTTCTCACTTCTCCATTGGCAATCTCTTCAACTCTCATTGGTTCAATTATCAGATCTACGAGGATAACTCTCATATCTATGAATCTATCCCTAATATCTCTCTTCATCTCCAGTCTCATGTCTCTACCTTCCTGCTTAGATGTATGTTTCCACCTGGATATCCGATTGACGTTTCAGATTCAGTACTTCCAAAGCAGAGATCATGACTTCTTGGAAAGTTGCCCCTTCTCCAAAGTTCTCTGTTGATGTTGTGTTCATTACAATCCCTTCATTCAAATTTGTAATCTGAGAGTTGTCCTTGACTCTTCTCTCTCCTTTAAGCCCTATCAGTTTTGTATTCAGTTACTTAACAAGTGTAGTTGAGTGAATCCATCCATCTTCTTTACTCGTGAAGCCACCATCCTCGTTTAGATCCTTATTCCCTCTTGCTGGAATATAAATAAATCCTCCTTTATTTGTTCCCCTTCTTCCCTTCCTCCAAACAGGTGCAACAATAATCTTCCTACATTTCCTAAGGCAAGTTTGATCTTCTTTCTTTTGGTCTCAAAAGCTTCTGGTCATTTCCTGTTCCTTCCCTGATAAAACACAAGATCCTTTTCTGGCATTTAGAGTCTTCCCTCAATCTGACCTATTTTCCAGCCTTAGTTCACATTCTGTCCCTTCACACACTCTTCATTCCAACCAAATGGCACAAACTCATCATTTGTTCGCCCAGCTTCAGCACATTTGCTCTAAATATGCTGCCTACTCATTCCTACCTCTGAAAGTCATCATCTTCCTTAAAGATTCAGCTGATATCTTCTGTGATTCTTTCCCAGATTCTTCTTGGTCATTAATGTTTTCACTCTTCTCAAATTATCTTCTACTTATAATTTTTTAAAATGTTCTATCTCAGGCACATTGTTGGAGCTTAATAAACTTGATTGATTGGACCCTTTATTAAAGGCTTTTAATTTCTTTCTTGAACTCCTCAGCTGTTCCTGGCATTGTTGGTACTGTGGTTTCAGACTTTTTAGATATAAATAAGCAGTTTTATTCATCACCTTCCTCTTTGAATTTAAAGTCATTTCAGTTAGATTTCCAGGTTTTCATGAGAATCCTGCTTAGCACGCCTTCTTGAGTATACATAGTTCTTGGCCAGGATCTGATCATTACTTTATTTTAATCTGGTCCAGAGATACAAACTATTTCTCAGATACCATCTTCTTAATCCCACATTCAATTTCCCAAATTTGTTTGCCTTGGAACCCTTGCCTTTTATTGACTTCACTAATGAGAACACCATCTGTACATATAAGTGTTTGGTTCTTTGCTCTGAACTTCATAATCTCTAATAATATTTCTAGTTTCCTGCTGTAAATATCATTTGTGTCCACATGGCTTAGTCAGAATTGGGTAGTAGCAACTGGTTCTTTCTTAGGGGTTTCTCAAGGATAAGTAATTGGTGGTCCTTCTTCCTTTTCTCCTCTGTGCTCACATTCTTCTACCCTACAACCTCATGGCATGATTCTTCTGGACCTCTCCATAACTTTTTCTTTTTTGTTTTTATGTTAAAAACTTTCCCACATTATTTTTTTCAAAAGGTCACTGCAGTGTCCCTCAACCTGAGTAACAGACACATGTTTCTTGAGCGTCTTTACTTTCTTTTTTGACTAACCTTCATTTTGAGCGTACACATCAGTGACCAAGTTTAGTGTGGTGTATCATGTAATAGGTGACTAATAAACATTTGTTGATTGATTGTGACAGAAAGATGATCATGACTCTCTGTAATTGTATTATTTTTCCGCTCTTGCTGGACTGAGATGGTCAGCTCTCACTCCTCTTTCATAGTTGTTAATCTTGTGGCTAACTCCTAGCTACTTAGGCTGGTTTCTTCACCAGTGCTTGATAGGATTGCCTGAAGGAATCTGTAGTTATTTATATTAATCTTCCTGTCTTTCCTCAAGAAGAGACTGTAGGTCACTTACCTGTAGGTCATTTACCTTTGAATGTTGATTAACAGATTCTTGGTCATGGCCACTGTCAGTGTCTCTAAATACATAATTTGTCTATATCTCCATTTAATTATTTAATTCCAGAACCAAATGGAAAATTCTAATTGTAATCTGGCTAGAGCAGAGTTGAATTAAGACTTATTTTCTGTGATCTTAACACTATACATCTTTTATCATAACATAAAATTATTTTATCATATTATATTTAATGTATGATTATATTATCCATTACATAATTATATTATTTTTAGTGGCTACAATATACTATTGATTCTTTTTTTTAAAATTAAAAAAATAATTTTATTGCTGTATTTTGTTTTTTAACATTACCAAAAACTTCCTTAGTATCTCTCCTCCTCTCATAGAGTCACATCATAGAACAAATATTTTCAAAGAGAAAGAAAAAAGAATAAAATCCTAAAAACAAATTAATATACTGATAAAGTTTGAAAAAATGTATGATATACTACATTTATAGACCTCCCATTTCTGCAAAAGTATAGGGGTAGAGCTGTCTTCTCATATCTCTTCTTTGGAGACATGGTTGTTCTTTATAATTTTGCAATACTCTTGATATTTTTGTTGTAGTTTTGTTTACATTGTTGTAGTCATGGTGAATATGGTTTTCTTTGCTCACTTCATTCTGCTTCAGTTCATGTTGAACTATGCGTAACTTTCTAAATTCATCACATTCAATCATTTCTTATGGCAATGAGATATAATATTCCATTACATTGTACCACAATTTGTTTAGCAATTGCCCAAGTAATGAACTTTTACTTTGTTTCCTGTTTTTTGCTGCCATAAAAAGTGCTGCTTTGCATCTCACATATTCTTTAGATTATCATCAGAATTGATGAATGCTTTTATGCTTTCATCTAAGTTGATACTACTTTTGAACAGATCAAGTATCACTCTTTAAGGCTAGAATGCAATCCAGATGGACAAAATCCTTTATTCAAGACTTTTTCAGGAATGTTTTTCAGCTAGCTCCAAAGTCACATAAGCT